>WBNH01010756.1:0-119821 GCA_013401255.1 Urocolius indicus | reverse complement strand
AGATGGGCTTGTGATCGAGGGGTCTTTTATCTTAAGCCACAAGACGTTCGTCTGGTTTTCTCCCCTTCTCTGGCTTGCTGAGGAGGTGGGTGATCGAGCGGCATGGTGGGCACCTGGCATCTAGCCAGGGTCAAACTACCACATGTGGTAACAAAAAAAATATTCTACATTTATTCTAGATTATACAAATATTCAAAATATTGGGTAACAGTAGAGATTGTAGTAGAGAGAGAAGTTGTAGTAACCTATGAGTAAAGTCTGCTCTCAAAAGCTAAAAGAAATATTTTTATAAGAAAACAAGTCAATAAACATCACTTTGAGTCACATGTCTTTGATTCCTGTACAATTAACAGGAGAACTAGAGGTTTTCATTAAACAGTTTTCAGAGTGGAGGCCCAAACTGAGTTTCAAGAAATAAATAAGACCAGACAATCTAAACCCAAAATTATTTTCTGTGGCACAAAGGAAAATTATACAGGTCTCTCATTACTGACTGTAGAAACTATATTAATGCAGATTTTCATTCCAGTGAACTAATTCCAACTTAGTTTTTCCCAGTGATTTTACCTAGTCATAGTTAACTTACCCGTTTCACACATGGAGGAGAAATTGAATAAGCTGATAGAAGCCTTCTTGTAATCCATTCTAGGTAATGGATGCCAATGTCAAAGATTATATCATGTGGTGTATTAATCATAGAAAATAGTTTGGCATAAGGCAAGTAAATAATAGAATGCAAGATGCCAAACCTATTGAAATTAATTTTGTGTGAGAACATCATGCAAAACATCAATCATTTAGGTCTGAACACTGCCACCCTCTCCCCCTTCCCCAATGCCCCTCCGCAGTGTCTTTTTGGAGACCAGTATGTCAAGCATTTAAGGTAGCAAATCATCTGAATTATCTATGACTGCAACTATACAGACCTTTGGTGAGTGGTTTTGCTCCTCTCATGTTTGCTCTGCATGGGTAACAGTATAAGGAAGGAGACAGGTGAGCATCCAGGTCTCTATTACAATGGAGTCAGGGCATAGGCTTTTTTTCCCCCCCTAGTTTGGGGGGAAAGTTAGATGTATATCAAAGGCTGAAATTCTTGTGATCTTAGAAGTATATCTACTTCTTTCTTTTTATTATGATGAGCAGAGGATGACTAGCTAAGATTTAGATAGAAAAGTCTTAAATGCCAAAGTCAATAAAATGACATCAACCTTATGGTTTTGTGTCTTGGGAAAGATGTCAGAGTACAGCACAACTAAATGTCCTTCACCAGGTGAAGAAAAGTTTAACGCAAGTCCTGCTTACTAAAATCAGTCCTGCTCACTAAAATGCCACTGGATGGAATATAGTTTCAGATTTATCCTGAAAAGTGAGTGTACTATAAACTTCTTTACTCTCACTAGGTTTTAAAGGAAGCCTGTTAATGAAACATTCTGCAGAGTAAAGTTAGTGCTAGTGTCTCACACGTTGCAAAGATAGTTCTGCAGTTTTGGTTTTTGAGAAGTATTTACATATTTCTGATGTTACTGTTAGTTTAGCTCGTAAACATTTCGATTATAAGTTTTTGGTTTTTTTTCTCTTCTTGTTTCTAATTTCTGGAGAAATTAATTCTAAATCCTTCCACCTTCACGGAAGGCACAACTCCCCTTCAGCTGGATCTATTTTTTTTTTAAGCATTTAAAATATACATTTAACAGAGTACTTTCTGACATTCTGCATAGATATTTTACTTTATGGATGGTCTCACTTATGGTGAACTTTAGAAATAGCAGCTCTTTTCCTGTAGCAAATAAAATCCTGAACTGCTCCAAGAGAAGGAAATAGTGTCTTCTCGATTTCCTTCTCTTGCTTGTGAACTTCCATTTCTAGTAACAAATTTTTCATAATGAAGAAAAGTAACTGCAGTTTTAGAACCTGTGTTTATCCTTCTGTCTTTTCTCTGTAAAGCAACACTGTTTATTTTAGCTGCATTGTGTTTTCAGAGATGAACAACAGCTAGACATTTAAGAGATTGGTATCATGCTGATAAATTGCTGCAGACTGAGAAAGAACAACAGTAGAGCCATCATTTCTGTTTCACTCTGCAAGAAGTCTGCATAGAAATCACTCTGGCACTTGGACAAAATTCAAGGCAACCACTAAGAAAACTTAACGTTTCTACCTCGTTCAAGAACATTCTTTTGGCCTCTGTTCTGCGACCATTTACTCACAGCATAATATCAATTCTCATGCACTTTAAAGAAGTGCTGAATGAAACATTTGATTGTTTTAAAAGTACCAATGTTGTTATTCTGCTATCACACTATCTGTGTACATGTCAGGTTGTATTATATTGTTATATTAGACTGGAGTAAGAAGTAGATAGCTAATACACATCATCTTGACAGGTCTTTAGTAGAAATGGTTCAAGTTTTGAAAGCAACAAGTTTTGTTCCTAACAGTCTGGTCCTGTCAGTCTGAATCCATTTTGACTGTTCAGTATGCTTGTTTTATTGCAAACCTGTGGGTGTATCCCGGTAAGCTGATGAAAATTTCTTTTTTTCCTATTTACTTTATCTTGCTACTTCAATATAACAGATTAGAATCTGCTTAACCTTATTGCATTATTATTTTAGATTCAAAAGGATCTCTGTTTCTTTAGTAGACTGTGTGGTTTAACCAGAGCCTGAAATATAACAATGGATAGTCTATGCTGATAGATTACCTATGAAAATAACTTACTGCATCTTTCACATTTCCAGTCTTTTGTCTTTCTTAACTGTTTGATTTGTATTTTTTTCTGAGTTGAACTCTCCTAGTGTATCAATGCACAGAATCTAACACAGCAAGATTCACTTATCATGTCTGTAAATTAAAAAAAAAATTGAATAAATTAGAATAAAAACAAAACAAAACAAAAAAACATGACTCAGAGGATCTGAGGAAAACCTCTTTAATTAAAGTAGCTTTACCTGTAAAGAGAGACTTGTTGCATATTTCAGGAAGCATCCATAAAGTCTTAAACATAATCACAAAATCATTTATAAAAAGTTATCTATGTTCTTATTATGTTAATAAGTCAAAGCCTTTCATATCTTTACAAAATCCTCTCTACAATGCTAAATCTCACAGTTTATTCACAGTGATCTAAATCTATTTCACAATGAAAGCTCATTCCCAAAACCCTCACACAATCCAGGAACAGTTACACTGATTGAAAGAAAATGAGGCAATGCCCTGGGAGAAATATCCTTTCATAGCCTTGTAAGAAGCGTGTATATGAAATGACATTGGAATTATGGCTTTGACATAAATTGTGCAAGCAATATAGGCTTTTATCTCAAAAGACATCCATAAGGCTATGAGCCTACATGTACACATAAAGGACTGGCTTTTGCTGTAATTCACAGCAATGGAAGCAGTCTTTCTAGATGCAAGTAAGAAGGATGAAGTCAATATAGGAGGGAATCAGGAGACATGCACACACAGAGTGGTTGGAGTTGGAAAGAACCTCTAAAGATCATCCAGTCTAATCCCCTGCTAAAGCAGGTTCACCTGGATCATGTTGCACAAGAATATGTCCAGACAGGTTTGAAAACCTCCAGAGAAGGAGACTCCACACTCTTCCTGTTCCAGGGCTCCTTCAGCCTCACAGAAAAGAATTTTCTCCTCATGTTGAAGTGAAACTTCCTGCGTTCAAGCTTATGCCCATTATCCCTTGTCCTGTCACTGGGCAATACAGAAAAAAAAAGACTAGCTCCATCCTCTTGATGCCTACCCTTTAGATATTTATAAGTACTGATGAGAATCCCCTCACCCTTCTTTTCTCCAGGCTAAACAGCCCTGGATCTCTCAGACTTTCCTAATAAGAGAGAGATTCCAGATGTTCCAATCCTCCCCATCTCTGCTGAACTCTCTCCAGAAGTTCTCTATCAATGTTGAGCTGGGGAGCCTAGAACTGGACACAGTACTCGAGATGAGGCAGAGTGGAGGGCAGAGTGGAGGTAGAGGAGAACCTACCTCTGTCTGCTGGCCATGCTCTTCTTGATGCCCTCTAACATGTTCTTGATGCCCTCTAACATGCCATTGGCCTCTTGGCCACAAGGGTACTTGGAGTTCATTCTCAGAATTATTTCTTTCTGACTGCAGTGCCTCATATAACCTTTCTGATGCCCTTGTTTCTCCATTAGCCATTGCCTTCTTTGCCCTTGGTCATGACACACTCACATAGGATTTAAGATCATTACAGGAATCTAGGAATTTAGTGTTAAACAGAATGAAAGAAAAAGTATAAATAGTCACTGTGATACCTTAGGCAACATAAATGTCTTTTCTGCCATTGATTTTCTTATTATATCCATTTGAGTGAGAACCAAGGCTTCAGGGCACAAGTGTATAAATACTGTGCAGGAAACTGGGTCATCATTCTTTTCTCCATAATAACAATGTGTAAGTTTGGGACAGTTCTTTGCCAGGCATTTTTCTGGGTTTTTTCAGTAGCAGTAGCTAGGCCTAAGGCTTTTTCTTTGGCAGAGTGTTCTGATGATCTTTGGCACTACACTGTTGCTGGTTTGGTTTCCTTCTGTGCAATAGAAATAAGCTTAGAATTAGGCAACTTCTGAGGATCTGGTTTGTCTTTATTTCTTTCTGACATTTTTTCTGGTTTGAACATAAAATGCATCACTAAACTGAGGTTGAATTTATAACATGGGTGTTCCATTGCAAGAAAAAAAAAAGTACACTTTTGTACAAAAGTTGCACACAGCTACTGTCCTTAATAAAACTGATTTTGATGATTGGTTTAAGAAGATTGGAATCTTTACTGTAAAAACACACAAAACACCGATTATCAGCTATTCAGTCGGAACTTGTAGGATTATAGGATGACAGAATAACTCACTATGAAAGAGACCTTGAGAGGCTCAGAGCAGTGTCTACTATGAGGTCAGACCCATTTACTAAGTACTTTTATACTTGGGTCTTGGAAACCTCCAAGAATGGAGGCTGCACAACCTCTCATCTACATCCAAGCTGAAATCCTTTTATTTCAACTTGTGTCTCTTATCTCTCATCCTGTTGCCAACCACCACACTAAGCAATTCACCTTCTCGTTGCTCTCCTGAGACAGAAGCTAGCTGCTGTTGAGTCCCCCAAAACTGCCCCTTATCCAGGCTGAATAGGTCCAGCTTCCTCCTCCACTTCTCACAGAGCAATTGCTCCAGAATGATGCCTATCGTGGAGCTTCTGGCCTGCAGCCTGATGGTGACCCTGGCCAAAGCACCTTGTTGGCTCCTGTGGTTTTCCCTGCCCAGTTTTGCCATGTCTGCAGAGCTGCTCACCAACCACAGGCTTTGTATTTTTATGTACACCATCTATCCAAAACCAGAGAAACTAGAATATGGAGCTTCAAACTTCAGCTATATCATATGATTAGGGCAGGAATATAAAAATTTAGATTCTGTAGAGCTTCAAGCACCTGAGATTTTAATAAGATTTTATTTTTTTATTGTCACTCATGACTTATAATCATAACCACTCATAACCAGTGTGACAAGAGACAGCCAGGAACCTAAGCCCTGTGAATGCTGCAGTAAACCAGGTCATGGGAGGAAACTCAACTGCCTATCCTGTGTGTCACTTGGCCCAGTGGGGCAAGTACTCAGACTGCCCTGGACACAGAGTGGGAACTGGCATGGGGCAGGGTCCATTGCCCATGAATAGCTTCAATGAACTGCTCTGCTTATGTGTGTCTAAGTAGAAGGGATGAGGTCAACACATGACATTGTCCCAAGGCTAAAGAAAGGGACAGGAGTTACTCAGGTTACTAAAGCAATCTGATCTGAGCTCATACTCAAGTTGAGACTTACATTTCAGTTTTATTAAAAACAAATTGAGTTACAAGTGATGGTGTTATTCTTCACCTGTCATGGGTGCTCAGGGGATGCACACATCTAATCCTGGTAGTAGTCAGAGATCCTGTTATTCTCCTTCCTTTTCATAATCTTCCTCTAAGCCAAAGCCAGGGCATACTGTGGACAAGTGGGCAGGAGGCTTGAAATGACTCCTAGGGGCTTACAGGATTCCTGCTCCTATTTAGCATGCAGCTTGAGGTATTTCAACATGGAGAGGGAAAAGCTTAAGTTGCTCGGTACCTCAGTTCAATCCCTACCACTCATGGTTCACTCATGGATGTAGCATTCCACTAATACCTCTATGTTAATCCTGCTTCTTACAGAAGAAGAAATTAAGCCACAGAAGAACAACTTTGCTATGTTAAAGTGGGAAGTCCATAAACCCACATGGAATTCCCATTTAAATGAAGCTATGCTGAAGAGAGAGGAGATTTGTTTTAGTTTGGGATTCTTTCATTTGTTTTTAATGTTTATCCATAACAGCAAGAAAATCTTCTGTAATTTTGTTTAAAGGTGGCAGATAAAAACAATACTTGCTGTATAAAAGGATTGAGATTCTGTTTGTACAATAAATCTAATAAAACTGAGATCTACTGGTTAAAAATGAGCAAGTCAAAGAATTTGACCTAACTCTGATGAATTCTGCTTAAAGTATCTGTAGTTCAAAAGACTTCAATAGATACTATTTAACTATTAGTTGTCTGCATGTGTGGATATCTGTATTTTCGCTGCTTACACAGAAAACATATCTAGATATTATATTATTTTATATATATATATATACACACTCAGGCATTCACAAACACATTAGTGTTAGAAACAAAACGTGACATAAACCTTTTCTTTCAGGAAAAAAAAAGGCTTTTATAAAAACATTCTTTTTTGATTTAGGTAATTTTATTTCTCTGCATGTGAGATGAACAAATTTAGGACGAATTTGAAGAATTCATATTCGTCTTTTTTTGTTTGTTTAGCACTGAAAATTTACCAAAGAGATTTAAAATCATATAATTCATATGCCCACAATTGCACATGACTGGTATCGGGACAATTTTCTTCAGTTGATAACCCTTTCACCTTTAAATTCTTTTTTTTACTTCAAGTTGTCATGTCTTCTAGAATTGAGTGTGTTTAACCTTAACCTTCAAGCCCCTTGACAAAAAAAAAAAACCCAAACAAACAAAAACCCAAAACAACCCACACTTTCCTGTATGTTGTATGTAATTTTACAGTTAGAGAGATGCTTATAGGCCACATATCAAAACCAGAAATCTCCTTCAGAAATGGTAATATTTTATATTCATCTTGAAAAGTATCTTTTTTTCTTGCTGTTCAAAACTGCATTCCTCTTAAATCTATTAGCCAACACTTACAAATCTTATTAGTTGTTACAATGGTCAAAATAAAGTCAGCTCTCCTAATCAAAATGCCCACAGCCCTTTGATATTAAATTATAACCATTACATACCAGACTTAGGCAAATCGATTCTTAAATCACTTCTCTTTGTGCATTGGTATTGGATATGAATGTTTCAAAGATTTTACATGTGAGATAATTCTTTAAGAGGCAATAGCAAAAGCTGGTTTTCGCTTTATACCTAAAATATATTTACAGATGTAAGTTGTGGAATATGATTGCTGATATTGAACTTAGACATAAGGTTATGATTTGAGACCAGACTGCTCAGTATTAGCTGTTTTGTGATGTTTTCAATTCTAAGAAGCTTGTTTTCTATTGCTTACAGCATACTTACATTGCTTTGGATATGCAAATATTTACTCTGGATATTGGTTATATTTTCTTCCCCTCACTTCTAACCATAGATATAGATATGGTTGCATGTCCAGTAATACAAGACGCATCCCTTAGTGCTTTACAGCATAGGTTCTGAACCTCAACATTTCCATTCCATCTACCACTTCTCATTTACCAATATAAAAAGGCTGAAATTCTTCCTCTTTGGAAGCAGAGGCCTACTCTTTTTGGAGCCAAATGCAGAAATACAGTAAATAGTATTTTACTTCTTCTAGAAAAAAAGAGAAAAAAAGAAAACCCAAACAACAAAAATCCTCAGTAGAAACATTTTGTCAGAGTTAAGCTCCTGCAATCAAAAGATAAATCCTATCTGACTTTTTCTAAAGGGTCAATATCAGATGCACACATTTATTTTGAAGAAACTAATTTTTTTTCAGATTTCATCAAACAATTTAAAAGAAAAATGGCCTTTGGAAAGTACTCCTTTCATAAAAGTACGAAGCAGAAAAGAGGGAAAAATAACAGTACAGTATCAGCATAGGCAAATCATATTCAACAGAAAAATCAAGCTATTTACTAGTTTGTAGTTTAATAAAATTTGGTATTAGATGTCTGTTTTTATAGATATTTGAACCAATCATCTATGATCTCCACTGAGTGCTTTTATTCTCCCAGAAAGCTGTGAAATGCATGTGTTGTGGAAAGAGAGAGCCCTAGACTAGGCTAAAACTAGTTCTCAACCTCACAGAACAGAGAACTGTGCATCAGCAGCTTTATGCTTATCTAATCCTATTACACTGAATTGGTCACTAATATAAATAAATACAGTCAGATTCAGATAAACTCAGTAGTTTTCCTCTAAGTTTTTTTAAGAATCATATCTATCCAAGCCATAACTCCGTCTTAAGTCAGGACAATTTGGGTAAATAATTCTGGCTGGTGACACCCGTACTGTAGTTTGTGACCTCTCGGTAATCCATGGAGAACTGCTAACAGTTCACACAGAGAGTGACTGTGTTCATAGAGCTCTTCCTCTTATCCAGACAACTTTGCAAGGGCCTGTAGAATATTTGGGTTTTTTCCTACACTTTTTTATTTTTTTGATTTGGAAGTTAGAAATAAGGCTGATGCAGAATGTGGATGTGTATGAGTTTTCTTCTAAGAGGTCACCAGGAAAAACAGGCTGTTGAAAGGAAAGTAAATGAAGAAACAGTTTCAGATGAGAAGTGGTGCTAGAAAAGAAGTCCTTATTTGAAGTGGCAGTGTAGACAACACTGTTGGAAATGAAAGTGGAAGCAGTGTAGACTGGCTTGGTAGAATATATGGAAACTAATTAATGTGAGATTTTTTTTTTAGTCAGGGCCAAAGTTGTGAAGGGCTAGAAAGCTGAATTTCTAGACCCAGCTTTTTCATCAATAGCTCTTAATTTCAGCTATCTGAACTGTAAAAAACTCCACCCAAACAAGCAAAACCCTAACTTGGAAGAAGGCACAGTTTTTCAGAAATTATTGAAAATTAGTCACTCTTTAAATGTGGAGATGGTTGTGTAATAACACAGAAACATCAAATTATCTTGTCCTTTTAAATATAACTGGATGAATACTGCTTCTTGAAGAAATTTCACTATTTCTGACTGGGCATTGAAAGTTCTGGAAATTTTAGATCACTGAAATTTAGGTCATTATAATTATCATTTAGGCCCCGGAATTTATCATCTTCAAAACATACTCTTTCATTAGAGAAGTAAGAAGACTTTATAAGCCTAAAAGAGCATAATATTTGCTTTCTAATGCACATGTTTGACAGTGAGAGTCTTATCATTAGATAAGAGCTAGAGTGGCTACCATCCCACATTCTCCAAACACAGACAGATGGTTTGAGGTCTAAGTAGTGAAAAAACTCAGTCTTCAATCAAAACAGTTTGCATCTTTATTGCACCATTTGTTTAGTAGACTGACATGGGATGCCTAACATCCTTAAATATCAGTATTTAGGCAGCTGCTTAATTAAATTCTCAAGGCTGCATTTTGATGGGGGTGATTAATTTTAAACAACAAAACATGAGCCCTTTCTTGCCTTCCTTTTCTCTTAGTAGATAGTACGCTGTTATCAGTTGCTTCTGGCTGACCACAAATAACAGTGACAGCTTGAAATGAATCCCTGATCTCTACAACAACACCTTCCCCCACCCAATCCTTAAAATGTCTCAAAATCTGTCAGAAATTAATGTAGGTGTTTTATAATAGCTTCAAAAGAAAAAATACATGACTCTGAAGTGTCAGAGTTTGTTCAGAAGAATACCTTTGTTTAGTGATGGGAAGAGTTTTGCTGAATAGTTTTTACCTGTTTATTTTTTACATAATAAATAGATTACTATTACAAAAATCTGTTTATTCTAAAAAAATAGAATAAACGTAACAGTATATGTTTCTCTTACCTTATTGAAATTTATCTTACTTCCTTTGTATAACTAAATGGTCACTCTTATTTTTCAAGGGTGTCTTGATTACAATTTTCAATCAGAAAAAAGCTGTGTGGGCTGTGTGTGTTGTTTGCTGACAACAGAAAATACAGTAGCAAGGAGATGCTGTGGTCCAAATATGAACAGCGCTTCAGTTCAGAAAAGATGTTTTCTCAAGTGGACATATTCTTGAACTCCTCATTCAGATATCCCATGTTTTTTTTTCTAAATGCTCCCTTTGATACACAATCTAAAACAAGCATCAATATGCCTATTTTAACTCCCAGCCTGACAGTTCTGGAGATGTCATTCTATCCCATTTCCAGCAGGGCAAGGAAATGATAAGGGAGAGTAAAATGAAGTAAGTTATCAGCTTATTTCTTAATAATTATAGACATATGTATATCATACATATGTATCTCTTACATCTGTTTAATATCCATGTTTACAAAATGTAAGAGGTACTCTCAAGTTGGAACATGGGTCTAGAGTAAATAAGGCAGTTCAACAAACTGTTGTTGGAGTTGTCATAAGAAATAAATGTGTCCTCTTATCATTTGAACTACTTAGAGATGGGACTAACTTCATACAGCTTAAGGTACACTGTCAAATAAGGTAATGATGATGCTGATGAGATAGAATTGTTAATCATGAGAGTGATTACAAAGCTTTAAAGTTGATTTCTTTTTTTTTTGAATAGAAGGTGCTCAGCCCTGTAAAATGTTCACAAAGATTATTCTTCGTTTCCCATTGTGATACTTCCTGTGGTCATATACTAGACAAATTTAACTCCTACTGACTGCTGTGGCTTACCCAAGGAGAAACTAATCTTATCTGAATTTCACAAATACCTCAAATGGTAGCTTGTGACTTTGATTACTAGGAGAGTAGGTCTAATCAGATTCCTTTCCTTAAAACAGTGGTTCATTCAGATCCTTCACTCCAAGAGATCAAAGCTGTTTCTTCTCTATATCTGCAGGGAAGCTCATTAGGAGGAGGTTGTCAGGGTTATAATCACGCAACAGTTTTACTTCTGGGTTATAACTCTTTTCCTTTCTTATCAGTCTGTGAGGTCCAAAGTGAGAAGAACAAAGTAGGTATCACTGACATACGATACTTTTAATGCTTTCAGTACTTACTGGGGTTTGCTATCTATTTTATTAATTTCTTCATTCTGAAAGCATTTTGCAAATGCTATATAATGAGTTTAGAGGAGTTTTTATCTGGTTTGTAACATTTGAAAATCAACTATGTAAACAAGTTACTTTCAAATTAAAACTTAGTCAGTTTGACCACATCATATATTTCATGTACTAGCTCTTTGTACAAATTGATCTTAAGGACTGTTTGTCCTTTACTAATATCTTCATCATAATTTCCATATTTTAAAATAGAAAAACATAGTAAAATATGTTGCTATTGTAAAGGCAACCTGTAGGGTGATTAGACTGTATGCCTTGAAGCTAGGTACAACACAATTTTAATTCTGATATTGTCACTGAAATGTTTGTTAATTTAAAAAATGTTACATTTATTAGCAAATGTTAGACTTTGATTCCAGTGTACATTTACTAGCAAATGCTAGATCCCTATTCCAGTGTCATTTTCTGTCTCCTACAGTATTAAATGCTCAGGGTATTTGACTATAGGGCTTTGATAAAGGAACCACATTTAGTGATAATACATTAATGATGATACCTGATGACTACTGAGTAATTAATGGTTGAACAGGATACTTGACAATTAAAATAATATTTATGACTTCAAGCCCCCAAATACATCCTTCACACCACTGTGTTCAGAGCTACAGTAAATGCAGATGCAGTATTCATCCAGGTGGTCAAAATGTAAGATCAAGACTGAAGGTACAAATCATGTAAACCATGGTGGCATGAAATACAAACATATTTTTTAGGCAGTTCCGAAGAGCTAATATTGAAAATATCCCTTTTCCTATAACTAGGAACGAGCTTTGGCCAAATTTTCCTAACTATAAAAAATAATAATGTCTTAAATCTGTAAGAAATGCATTTAAAAAACTTAAAATATTAGGATCTACATACATTGAGTAATTGATTGTGAAGTGATGGAATGGGCACTGTCACTGGATTAACTACTCATAGAGCCAAAAGCTGAATGACCACATCTATATGTGTAAGCCAAACAACCAAAAAGCAATGTCATCCCAACACATTTACACAACTTCCAAGAAAGGAGTCTGCAAGCCAGCACCTACACCACACTGTGCTATGCATCTGCAGCCTTCCTGTATGTGGATCTCCCAACTCACTTAGAGCTAGCTCAGTAATGATAGAGTTTAATGTGGTGTCTCGTACAGCAGTGTTGTTACGGGTTACTCCACATTCAGGGATTGCATATTGCACTGCGTTTTCCAGTTTGCCATTGGGTAAGCACCACTGTTTCCTCCTTCATCCCTTTCAATGAACTGATCCATGTAAAATATTTCTATTGCCTCTCATGTCTGCCTCTGGGGTCCTTCTGCCACTTTGTCCTCTGCTGCTTCCCCTTCACATTCCCCCTCCCAGGGCTCTGCTAGTGCCCACCAGCAGCAACATCATCTCACTATCGTTTCATCTGCCTGATAGAGTGGTTAGTGGTCTGCAGAGCTCCATTCTGCATCACAGTTAACTTTTAAGGGTGACATGTCTCACTGGCAATATGAGTCTGCATGTCATCATCTGTTTTCTCCACCGTCTACTCTCTGTCATCTACTCACAAAGATATCATCTGGACTAATGCAATTAAAATCATGCCTCAGCTTTAAAAAAAAAAAATCCAAACAGAAAACTCCCCACAGGACAAAATGGAAAAAACCCACAAACTAAAGGAAAAATTTAAGGACAATATACACTTGAAAGGCACATTAAAACATGCCTTACAGAGAAGAGAATTTTGGTTTTGAACATCAAGACTTTACCTCTTCTGCAGCCTGACATATTTTCTCTCTGTCATGATTTCAGAAGTTGATGTTAGTTGTTAGTTAACAGCCATCTGAATATTAGAGAAGCTGAACACTGAATAAAACCAGCTGGAATCAGATAAAAGTGTGGGTCATTGGAATTATTCAGTCATATATGTTATCCATCCTAATACCTTATTTTACAGTTGAATATGAAGCTACTAAGCTATATTTACTGAGTCCTCCAGTTCCCTACATCATGTTAGACAAGTCGAAGCTATTTTGAATCTGATTTAAATAAAATAAATAAGAATTAATTTTTAAATATTCTAGGTATTGAGGGTTTCCTGAACTTATTAAAGAATAGTGGAGAGAGCTCTTCTTCACCTATCTGTGCTGAAGAGGAACTCAGTAGGTTGTGTTTTCTATATGCATTTTCTATATCTAATTTACTTGCTTGGAATATCAGAAAGGTGGAAGAAAATTATCCCAATGGCCTTTCCAAAAACACACTTTCCCATAGTACAGAGAGAGTGATTGTTTTATGCATTTAAAAATACAAGAAAAGATCTTTAAACATTTAAATAAAACAAATTGAAAAGGGAGTATTTCCTGAAAATTTACCTCAGTCTGAAGATGTGTGTGTTCTGGGATCTAGAACCACTTTGGCATACAAATGACATAAGGAATGAATAGTGCTGTTTTAGCAAATTCCAGATGGTGAAGTTTTTTCTATTGGTCAGTGATATTTTTTTAAGATTAATTTCTCAAAAGTGCCCAGCACTGAACACGTGTCCATATTCCTGTGCAAAGCAATAGAGCATATTTGGCCAACTGGACTATGTGATTGGCAGAACATTCAAATGTTTCATTTTGGAAAAGAGTTGTCATTGTGTGGAATGGAACTTCAAGCAGAATATTCCAGTGTCACTGCTGAAGGGGAAAGATACTTTATTTTTTCCCTTTATTTAAAAGTAGAATACAGTATTACTAAAACACGAGAACATGAGTAAGGGCTTCTGATTTCTAAAATATTTTTTTGTTGTTGTCAGATTATGGGAAAAAAAACCCTAATTGAATATTTTCTGTGGGTCTGTAGATTTCTCCAACTTTTTCCAATAACATCAGTATGGTATTTGCAATAATTAACTTTACATCAAGGGTTGCTGGTTAATACTCTAAATATTCTTACAATTTTACCACCTGTAGATTGAAGAGTGGTTTTACAAGAGCTGCCAAGGAAAATTGTCTTCATTTTATGTAAGGTGAATTTGAAGCCCTGTGATTAGATTGTTGTAGTGCGTCTGGAATGGTAGTGATTTTCCACAGTAGCTCTTGCAGTGCTGTGCTTGTTGTTGATATCAATATTATCACTAACGCTTGCATAACATCAAGGCTGTCCCTCCAGCATTCCTTTCCCCACCTTCACCAATAGCTGTGGGTGGGCACGATCTTGGGAGGGACCATGGCTGGGACAGCTGACCCAGGCTGACCAAGGGGATATTCCATACCATATGACGTCAGCTCAGTAATATAAACTGGGGGGAGAGGAGCAGGAGGGGGAGGCAAGATTCATTTCAGGCCTTCCAAAAGCAACCATCACGCGTACTGAAGCCCTGCTTCTCGGGAGGTGGCCGGACATCGCTGCTGATGGGAAGTAGAGAGTAACAGCTTTATCTGCTTCGCTTTGCTTCTTGCGTGCGCGCAGCTTTGCTATCTCTATATTAAACTGCTTTTATCTTAACCCACGAGACATTTGTCTTATTTTCTCCCCTTCTCTGGCTTGCGGAGGAGGTGGGTGATCAAGTGGCGTGGTGGGTGCCTGGCATCTAGCCAGGGTCAAACTGCCACAATTGTGTTTAGATTACCATTGATAGGACTGAAGGAAAACATGAGATAAATTAAAAATCGGCTTTTATACTCATGACAATGACATGAAGCATAAGAATGTTTCAAAGCAAAATCTGTTATTAGGTTGAAAAGTGGAAATGAAGCAGCAATAGGTACCTCTTACCTCCATTTTGTTCTGGATGTTACAAAAAGTGAGGGAAGCAGGGTAAGAGAGAATACGCAGGAAATAACTTTCTTTTGCTAAAGAGAGGAACCAAGAATGAGTGAATTGTCTGCAATTATCAGTCCTTTATGGTCCTTTCTCATTTGCGTGAGACTGCTGTCAGATTGCTTAAAGAATTAATCTTGCTTGGTGAACACCTTTAAGAAGCTCTTTGACCAAAGGAATCAGATCACAGAAGCACAGAATCTTTTAGGTTGGAAAAGATCTTTGAGATCATCAAGTCCAACCGCTAACCTACTAGGTCAGACAGAAAAATGAAGGCTTTCTCCAAGCAGACCAGCAGGCCTAAAATTTTTGGAATTATCACCACACTAACTCCAGTTTTAACCAAAATCCTGCTGTTTTCATGGAAATTGTTGAGAGCTGACAAAATCATTTTTACTAATTGACAACTTGGGGAATTTTAGCTGAAAGTCTAAAATATTTTACATTTTTCAGATTAGAGCAAATCTGAATGACAATCAAGAAGAGTTTACATTGTGGGAAAAGCAGAGTTACCTAAGTCCTAGTCTTCCTTTGGTGGGTCACAAGAAGGATAGATTAAAACTGGAGGTGTATATTTCACTTTTGGAAGTATTCTCATCCAGCTAGTGAGACATTCACCTTGATCTCAGCTTGATATTGCTTTCTGTCTGGCCATTTTGTCCAGAGTGAGGATTTTGTGAGCTACAGTGAAGCAAGATTGTATGAGCTCTTTTAGAGTTATCTTTTGGACAAGCATCAGCATATCTCCTACTGAAGTCATCCAGGATGAGAGCACCATGGAAAAAGTCTTGCAAAAATTTGGTTTTCCTGATGCAAGGATGGAGTGTTTTTGGACTTAAACAATCAGACATAATTTATAAATTGTTTAAAAATAAAGCAGTTTGTTACATCACAGGATTTCACTCATCAAAATCTTAACCATTTTAAATATAGGCTCCTGAAGTCTTCTAAATTTTTTTATGAATAATAGAGTCATAATTAACCTAAGCATCTATTCCGAAACCTATCCTCAGATTAAGTTCACTCTTTTCTTCACAAGGTGTCTTGAAAATTGCTGTGAGTTCCATTTTCTTCTAACAGCATAGACATTCAGTAAGATAAGATAAGATATTCCTTCCATTTCCCCATTAAAATTTCTCATCATTGGCTTTCAGGAATGAGCAAACAAAGACCTTAAAGAGACCTTAATGCAGATCTACAGCTTCTTTGGCCTGTTTTAGATTCTTTAACACAGAACCATCAAAACTCCTGTGGTTTTGTTGGAGGCATACCATCTGTACATGTCCCTCAGGCAGCAGCTTCTGGAATGGAAAAGAATATTTTTGAGATTCCTTACAGGTCTCTATTCCAGACCTTTTTGCTGTCAACACTGCCTTCAGAATCATTTTGGTCTCTTCTACTGACACTGCTTCAGTCTCTTCAGATTTTCTCTCTTGAACATCTGCAGAAACTTGTGTTTATGAGCCCAGTGAGGTGTTCCAAGGAAGCATAACTTGACACATAAACACATCTTGCTGTACATTCAAAGTCACAGCGCAATGCACTGTCAGTGACAATGGAGGATGGTTCATCACTCAGCATGAAAATGTTCTTCGCTTATGTAAAGCAAGAAATTCTTCATTTTTTGCCAACAGAATAGCTGTGTATAAAAGCCTCCTTACTCACCTCTGAAACAATGAAGCTTTTAGAATTCTGATGAAAATATGGAAAGGAAAGTAAGTCTTTGTCTCAATGCTTTTTTCAGCTATATCTCATTTTTTATTTCTTTTTATTGCACTGAAATACTTGATTCATTTGTCTCTCAATGATACAGCTGGTATGAATATTGTTTATAAGTTGTTTTCAACATTAATATCCATTAGAGATAGCATATGACTAAAAGTTGAATTAAAGGATCGCAGGAATCTGGCAGCAACAGAATACATACCATTGTTTTAATTTTAGAGTGCATAGAATTACTTTATTGTTGTAAATATTCACTTGTTTTAACTAGCACTTACATGGTTTTAAGCAGCACAACAAACATGTATTATTCCACATACATTCATATCAGAACTTCCTGAGAAACTGCAATCCATATACATATATGTCCTTAATGTTCTCTTCCAAGTTAAAACTGAACTGTCAAATTAAAGAGAAAAAAAAAAGCTAATTTGAAATACAATCAGACTTTTTCCAAAAATTATGTTTTAACTGGAATTTTATAAAGCATATTATTGGAGGATTGTGTTATAACAGTATTTGGAGTTTATGGAAATCAGAAAGATCAAATCAAAGATCTCTCTTTTACAAATGAGAAACAGGTGTAAAGAAAATAAGCTATTTGCCAACATCACTTTGTAAACTGGATGCAAAATGAGAAATTTAAACCAGTGATTTTTAAGTTGCAGTCCAACATTCTATTAATTAAGTCATATTGCACATAAAAAAGTTAATAATTTACTCCATAAATATCTTTCATTTATCTCTTTTCTGTTTTCCCAGTTCATTTCAATAATCTTTAAGCACAGCCTTTAGTTATTGATTTCTACTAGTGGCAGTTAGTGGAACACTGAGCAATTGTATAAAATAAAAGTTGGAGGGCAAAGAAGTTCCATTTCTGTGGTTTATGAATGAAGAATGCAAAATGTTTCAGAACAAAAATCAAAGACAATGCTTAACAATATATTCTGCTTTCCTGGAAAAAGTGTTAAATATGCTTAGGACTCTGTCAATGGTGGATTGATGAGACATACTGGATGGAAGAAAAATGAGGGTCAGAACAAACAGTTGCACACTATCATTTTAGGCGTGAAGAAATTCATCTAGATGGGGTAACAACTTTAATATACTGCATTAGAATGAGACCAGTAAAGCTGGTGAAAGGACTGGAGAAAATGTCCAATGAGGAGTGGCTAAAGACTCTGGCTTTGTCCAGTGCAAGAAAAAGGAGACTGAGGGGTAACCTCATAGAATCATAGAATGGTAGGGACCTTTAGAGATCATCTAGTCCAACCCCTCTGCAGAAGTAGGTCCACCTAGATCAAGTCTCTCAGGAACGCATCCAGGCAGGTCTTGAAGACCTCAAAGGAAGGAGACGCCACACCCACCCTAGGCAGCCTATGCCAGAGCTCCCTCACCTGAACAGTGAAATAGTTTTCCTTTATGTTTAAATAGAACTTTTTGTGTTCCAGCTTCATCCTATTACCCCTTGTCCTGTTACAAGTTACACTAGAAAAAAGGGATGTCCTAACCTCCCGAAGTCCATCATTTAGATATTTGTAAATATTAATGAGATCCCCCTTCAGTCTCCTCTTCTGCAGACTAAACAGTCCTAGTTACTGCAGCCTTTCCTCATAAGGAAGATGTTCCAGTCCCCAGACCTCATTGCTCTTTAAGGCTTCCTGAGGAAGGAATATGGAAAGGGAGATACTATTCTCTTCTCCCTGATATCCAGTGATAGGACAAGTGGGAATGGTTCACAGCTGCATCCAGGGAGATTTAGACTGGACATTAGGAAGCATTTCTTTACCTTGAGGGTGACCAAACACTGGAAAAGGCTTCCTAGAGCGGTGGTCAAAACCCCAAGCCTGTCAGTGTATAAGAGGCATTGGGACAGTGCTCTTAACGACATGCTTTAACTTTTGGTCAGCCCTGTAGTGGTCAGGCAGTTGGATTAGATGATCAGTGTAGATCCATTCCAACTGAAATCTCATTCACTTCATTTTATTTCATTTCTTCTTTTTTTTTTTTTTTCAGTTATAGCCTATGAGAGTAAAAGGTGTCCTTGATAAGCTGTGCTGTTAAAAGACAGCTCGTTGGGAATGGCCATAGAGCGAATATGCCACAAGATCACATTTGCAGTAGTTCACATTTCTCTCAGGTAGGGCTTTCTACCCACAGCTCATGTTATTGTCTTTTCCCTAGGAATTAATTTGGCAAAGGAGGTAAAGGCATGCAGGGATCTCTGGAAACAGAATAAAAAGGCTTGTGATTAAGATGTGGAAAATATTGGTCTGGGAGACAAAATATCTTCGATCTACAGATGGATTTGTTTTTCTTCTTTTACACCAATGGGAAATGTTTTTATTTTTACCACAGTATCTCTGAAAGAGTTGAGCTCATATGCATAAGCATTGCTCAACTCCATTCTCACTGTTCTAATCATAGACAACTGGTTTCTATTCACCAGTATTGGACTGACATCTTATAAGACGTGTAGCAGCAAGTTTCAACTAAAGAACAAATTCTGGTGGTAGTAGTTTTGATTTTACTTAGTTTCTTTACTAGGTTTCTTTGTGACATGATAGCATGGTAAACACACCAGACACTCAAAGTTTCAGGGTAATAGTTCAGGTACTGAGTAATTTCCAAAGATCTATCACAAAATCAAAAGGCTCTCTGTGATCTATGTAAATTTTGCAGAAGTTCAGTGTCATGTCACCATTCAACCAGCCCTCAGAAAACAATTTTACAGAGAGACAAGGTACCTTACTAACATTCTTTATAGATCTTCCCTTAAAGATTCTCCCTTAATCCATGATATTACCTCAGGAATGAGAGTTGGAGCTTGTATGCAGTCTCTATGTGTGAAAGGTGGGAGAAGTATTCAAGCAAAGATTTTGGGGCCAAGTATCTTAACGCTCTACTACTACAGCTGGAGGAAACAAAATCATATACTCTTTTTTCACTTCTTTCATGAGTCCACCATCTATTGTTGTTGAAAACATATAAAGAATTTTATATTATGATGTAATTTATGTAACTTGTCCAAAACAATATAAGATTTATTCCATTTGCTATATGAAAGATATCATTAGAATGTAGTCCATTTGGCAAAACTTGTCTCATAGTTCCAGGCAAAGATTCAATCACCTGTTGCTAAGATACTTAAAAAAATATTGTCTGTTTTTAAATGTTCCTTTTTTAATTGAATAAACTGTTAGTTTGAAATATTGCTGCTGAGGTTAAAACAGTTTAGAAAATTGTATATGATTTTTTACTGGAGAACAAGTTTTAGAACGGATTAAATATAACAATTGCAGCTTTTATTTACTCTGTTCTTTAGTTAGATGTTAAAAGTTGCATTGAAGTAACGATTACTTGAATATCTGGAAACTGAGTTATTAGAATATTATCACGGAACAACTTACAATTTTGATTACCAATACTTTTGATCTGCACTACCCACGTCAGTTCTATAACAAGAATTTCTAGGAAATAAAACTTCTCTTAGGGTTATGAAAATGCAAAGGAATGTTACACTGACAGCAATACATGATACCTTCAGGTAACACGCCTAAGATCATAAAGCATAATTCCTGTCATAGCATATTTAGAAGTATGTAACATAGTAATCAAAGATTTTTATTATTTTTTTTTCTAATTAATATCTCCCTCTTTTGTTAGAGGGTATCCCAGGAACTGGAATTACACTGACCTAATATTTGATTGTTAAAGTATGAATCTGTTGTATGCGATATTCAGAAAACACTGAACAGTGAAATTCACCTACTGACCAGAATAATTTGTATCTCACTGCAGTAGAATTTACAGGCAAAAGGAGTGTTCTGCTTGCCTAATAAAATTGCACTTCGTATATTAACACTTCTCAGTCCTGCCACTCACAGGTAAATACTGAACAGGATTTTAGAGTTTGACAGGTATTAAAGATTTGTCCTTTGAATTTATCTATTGTAGTCTGTAAAGAGGAGGAGAGTTTTACACTACCACTCTGACTCCTCAGCTGGAAAACTGAGTGATATTTAAAAAGTTAAGAATCTAATTTTTATACTTCGCTGAAGAATTTTGCCATAGAATAGTTTTGATGCAAGGAGGAGATGATAAATCCTTGTTTTTTGATAGCGGAAAAGAGGGCAAATAATATTTCCAATACTTGATAGGCCGATAGCGGAAAAGAGGGCAAATAATATTTCCAATACTTGATAGGCCTGAGACCAAAAAACATACTACATGGAAATCACATAGTTGTTGCTATCGAGATTTGATTTATCTCTCTATAGGGAGAAGATCTGTTTAAAATTTTGATCTGAATCTAAGCTAAACTATCTCTCAAAGCTAATATTTTTAAAAATGTGACTTTGAATGAAACGAGTAGATGCAATAATTTTGAATTTTTGAAATTTTCCTTTTTTTAACTGGTATTTAAATTAAGCCTGGTAAAGAAAAGAAGCAAACTAAATATTCTAAGTGTTAATTTTTATTTCTTTCTCCCAGAAAGATTTCCTTTTGTCTTTTTTTCAGTCCCATGAATAATGGATTCATTTATCCTGGAAGATATTGCTGGTAGGTCATGAAGTCCAACTCCCTGCATCACAGTAGGATTAATTGCTGTACTTCTGAGCCATTCCCAAATGGAAGGGTGGCCCAGTCTTGAATACTCAAGTGATGGTGATTATGTGACCCCTGTTGGCAGTGTGCACCACTTCCTTCAGATTTTATCTTTTTTTTTCCCTAACATTTAACCTAGATCTTCTCAATTGGATTTCAGTTCCATCGCATTGTGTTCTCTTTTTGAGGACAAATGTTAGCAACTGATCATCAGCTTTTATCAAACATCTCTACATAAAATACTTCGTTATGTACTTAGGAATTCAGGTCAGGCTGGCTGAAAACATTACTAAGGTCTGCAAGAATTATAGATGTTGACAATGCATACAACCATAGATGTGCTTAGTTTTACTATCAAAAATTTTAAAGAGCCACTTCCTTCACTGAAATCCTACAGTTTGCAAATTATTAATTTACTGAAAGGATGGTTTAAAAACTGAAGTTTTTTTTTTCAGATGCCAAATTTGGAAATTATGCAAGCACGTGAAAAATAGGTGGTACATAAATTTTAGGAAAATAATAGAAATACTTTACCAGTAAAAAACAAGAAAATATAGATATTTTAAAATGTGGGCAACCTCTTCTGAAAATCTGATCTAGACAAAATTATCTATAACCAGTGAGTCTGTTCCCTAACAATCATCTGTCTGAGGTGCCCAATCTGGTCAGTATTATCTCAACTGTTTGCCTAAACTTCCTTTACAATTAATGAAGACCATAATTTCTTCTCCATTCTGATTCACTTCATTCTAACATGAATCATGCCTCAAAAGTACCTGTTTCCCTTCCCTTGCTGTTAAGGAGTCTGGAGCAACAATCTTATCCATGAACAACTGCAGTTGTAGATAATTCAGGCTAGATGAGATGAACATCTTAATGTCACTTTAATGAGCAAGTACTTGCAAATGTTCGTTATTTTTTTCTTTCTTTGCTTAATCCAATTGTTCAGAAGTGTGTTTCAGAATTTAGCTGAAAGTTGTCATAAAACCTAATGCTTCTACTACATTTTACATTGAAATCTTTCTCTGTCCTTAAATGAAGACTGTAAATTTCCTTTTATCAGCTAAAAAGATGAGGCCACTCAAACAATGAGGAAGTTATTTCCAAATGCTATATTTAATCTATGAAGAAGTTAATTTTCTCTTGATTCCTGGGGATGAGACCGCTTTAAACATATTAGCTAAGTTTGTTCAGAGGGGTTGTGTCTGACAAATTTGTGGAATAGATGGCTGTACAGGCTGTAGATGGATATAAATGTATTCTCCACCTGTACACATGCACAGCAGTATTGTCCAACTCTAATGTATTTCAAATTGATTGAAACTATAAATAGTGCTGCTGGCAAAACTGCAAACAGTAACTTCTGGAGTAAATTTCAGCCTTTGCACAGTAAAGTCAGTCAGAACAGTGAATAAGACAGTTTGTTGGGTTTAAGGTATGCCGTTGCGTTCTCTATTTCTCATAACGCTGTCAGACTTACTTCTGTTTAATCTCATGCAGTAACAAGCTAACAGAGTTTAAATAAAAAATTCCCTGTATTAAAAACAAAAGTGATTATCTTCCAATCCCCAAAGGCCCAGCTATTGCCAACAGTTAACCATAGATGTGTGAGAGTGACCTAGAGGTCACAAGAGATGCCTTTCGCTAACGAGCATGGTTTTTGTGTGGGTCAGAGCTGTGTCTCAACATTTTCTATCTCTGGCAGATGAGAGAATGTGACATTGGCAAAGCTTTAAGAGTAAAAAGGAGAAAGGAAGATTTTTTTTTTATTTTTTTTTTCTGCTGCACAGCTTTTGCCACATGCCTAAAAAGACCTCTGTAGGACTTGCCTGTATTATGGTTATAAGAAATCGTAGAAACTAGTCTTCACAGGATAGATCCCTGAGTTTTACAGCCACGGCTTCGTTTTTCATCCCAAATATGATTTTTCAATTAGAAAAACATGACTAAGGCTCATGTTTTCCAACCAGCTGTCCCAAAATTTCTAACCTTACATCAGCCACTGCCCTGCTGTGTGACTGCAGGCAATTTCTCAACTCATTTATTTTAATTTCTGATTATTTGTATTGCTGTATATCTGTGAGCCAGAGTCCTTTGTGCCAGGTACTGTAATAGAGAATGTAGGACAATTCCTGCTGGGGAAAGCTGAGAGTCTACAGCTAAGGAACTGGGATGGACACAGACTGAAAGCTGAGGACAATAAGAAAGGAATGACATTGTATCTCTGAGCATGATAAACAATGATCTTAATGTGACAACAACGTGTCAGTGTTTTCTGTATTCATCGCACTAGAAAAGTGTCTTCAAGAGGGGACAAAAAATGGTAGTAATTTGAAGACTACAGGGATCTCCTTCAAAGGCAAGAGGCAGGATGTGAAAGAACAAAGGTACTTAGGAAGCCCACAGGAGGACGTGTGCAGACTGGCTGGGAACTGAGTTTCTGGTGAAGGTCCATCCTTGGCTGTCTTGTGATATGAAGGAGGAGGAGGAGGGCTGCAACAATACAGCTGTGTGGATTGGGTTACAGCCTATAGGAACAAGGCATTTGTCAGTACCGCATTTGTCAAGGCCATGGAAAAGGAACACAGCAGCATTCAACGCACAATGTAGTGAGAGCTTCCTTGAATAGTAGCCATGGAGGCTGGTAGGGAAGGTCGTATTTTAGAAACATTATGGTGAAAGAAGACATTTGAGGAGAGTCGGGACAGGAATACCCACAGAGATATGGCTCAATGATTGTGTAAATTGTGAACCTAAATGACAGGCCTGATGATACTGTGGTGAGACTCATATTCTTTCACTTGTTAGTATTGCAATCTTTTTAGGGAAAGCTCTGCATATTCTATGACACTTAGCAGGATGTGTCTCCTCCTGCATCGTGGCAAATAGCTAATAGAAATTACACTATATAAATAGATCCCTCAGCTCTGCTTAAATTGATTTTATGGAAGTAGGTGTTGAAAGGCTCAGTTTGAAGACTTAATTAAGAAAACAGCAAACAAGGAAAAGGACCGCCATTCTATGATTCTATGACCAAATATATCCATGACACCTGCGTATATTATGAATTAATTTTCCTTGGCAAAATGCAAAAATACTCATCTTCACATTTAAACTAACACAACTGTTAAGCTGATCACCAGGTTTCATGTGGTTAATATTTATCACTGCCACGTCCATAGTCCTCCAGGATTCAATTTAAAATGTGGATCTTTCCTAAATCACAGCACTTAAACTTCTAATCTTGTTTGTTTGTTTTGATTAAACAAAGATGTTCTGCTTTTTTCTGTAGAAGTGATGTCACCTAATTGACTACATGTTGATTTAGCCTCTAAAGCCATAAAATGTGATTCTATTCTTTGTAGCTTTTAAGCTTGATTAAAGCAAGCTCCTCAAGTTGTTCTCTAATAGCAGGCTCCCCAGAAATGGAGAGAGATTCTCAAGTGGTTTAATGTTTAGAAAATGAAGAAACATCTCCACCCCTTCATGTAACCACAGGAAATAAAGTATTAAAGTTGGGGAGGGGGAAGGAATGGAGAAAAAGAGAAGCTTGTTCTCGATCTTCCCCCCAAAATATGAACCACAGAGAATTGTTTTCCTTTCATGTGAAGACATTTTCAGCGTTTCATTTCCTTGGTTTTCTATATGGTACGAGCAAAACTCTTAAATCACTATTTAGTGGTTTCGATCTAAATCTCATCATCTAATTATTTTTACAACGCATTCTTGGAAGGGTAGGGATGGTTCTGCCAGGAGATGTTTCACAATAATTAGAAGCCCCAATGGGTCTCTTAAGAATGTTTAAAGGGTTCCATATGCAGGCTGCTACAGGGAACCATGCTGTACACAGCTCTTCGTTTGAAGCAATAAGTCTTGACAGCCCTTGTTGTATTTTATTATAGCAAACAAAATCCATGCCAACCAATCAGGTTCCTGTATGTCTTGCCATTCTTTACTGGGAAAAATAACAGTGGAGATCTGTTAGCTACAAAGACACTGTCTTATTCATGCAAATATGGGCTACTTGAAAGGCATTTTTCTCAGACAGTTCTTTGTAGCACAGACAGCATTAAAAGGTGAATTTTTGACAAATGAAAGTGCCTTAAAACCAGTGCATAAAGTTGTTTGTTTCCCTATTCGTGCAATGAGCATGGAGAACTGGATTTTGAAGTTAAAAAGTCTACACTGAAATATGGCTTGCTAACACACTTGAATGACCAATTTGAGAAGCTTAACCCTCCTCCCATTGTGTGTGTTAGCCAATGAATAACTGCTGTACACTTTTTAGCTGAGTGTATTACACATTCTTTTTGCTTATAGTAAGACATACTTGAAGAAAGTGGCCCATATAGGGAGAATTACAGCATATACTTAATGCATTTCTTTATACATGATACATATATATTAAGTAATGGATAGTTACTTGACTAATAACAAGGGATACAGAAAGCTAGAGCTCTTCTATAGTGATTGACTGATAAGACTGTTCATAATGAACACACAGGCAAAAATAAGTGATGGAAACAGAGAAGGAAATAGATGACTCTTAATTCAAACAATCATTATTACTGCAAGAGTCTGGAAAAAGAACACAGGTTTCCAAGAGAGTACACTTTCTTCAGTGTCTCATATATTGTTGACTGCTCAACTAGCTGAAACTTTGCTGAAGCTAATTCTTGGTCCCTGAGGGTAACAGAGCATTTTCCTAGATAACTAGAGATGTATGTTTTCAGAAATATGATTTGCCTGCATATGTGAAATATTTGTGGCCTTATTAGGCTCAATTCTATGCACGCACTTGCATATGCCTACACTTTCAAATCTAGTCTGTAATGTCTTCGTGTTAGGATACAGGCATGTCCTCCATGTACACTGTGAAGTCATTGACTTCATCTCTGCTTTTATTTTAAGTGAATGTTTTGGCAAGGACTCAATTTGAGACATCTTATTACTGTACGTGTATCTGTACATAATTTTATACTGAGCACTTTATGTGCAGTTGTAGGTTATTTAAATATCACAAGAAGTGAATTACTCTACCAACATAGTTTATTAAAAGTGTTAATTTTAACTATATACTTTCAAGATATTTACAAGTTTATTTTGAGAATGTGTTTTGCAGCTTTATAGCCATCATTTTAAACTTAAGTTGTTCTTATAGTTTCAGGCAAAGTTTAGAATTTGTATGAGTTTTTTGATTCACTGTTTCTCTTAACAGTTTTTAAAAGTGACTTCAATATCTGGTCTATTTATGATGTGAGAAGAATATCTTTACTAAACATTCAGTAATTGTGAAGTTCCAAAAAAACATAAGGAAAAACTTTCACTGTGAGGATGACAGAGCACGGGAACAGGCTGCCCATATGGGTTGTTGAGTCTCCTTCTCTGGAGACACTGAAAACCCACCTGAATGAGTTCCTGTGCAATGTACTCTAGGTGGTCCTGCTTTGGCAGGGGAGTTGGACTAGAGGATCTTTTGAGGCTCCTTCCAACCCTTAAGATTCTGTGATTCTGTGACATATAAATCTGAAAAATACCATATTGATCTTTGTTTTCAGTCACCTACAAATGCAAAGCATCATACAGCTGGTATAGTAGCTCTAAATTCTCAATGAATACATTCATAGATGCACACTTCAGTGTTACCTGAAAACGTTTTTTTCTTACCATCCTGGAAATGTTCAACTTGCTTCGGTACCTGTAGGAAAAACGTAGAGCAAATAGCCATCACAGCTTCCTAGCTCAGGAAGGTGTCCATGGTTAGGCTTGAAGACTGTTAAGTCTGGGATTCTCTAAAGAATGTTGATGTCATTTCACTTGCCCTTCCTACTGCCCATTGCAACTGCAAAGTATTCCTAGTTTACCACAAAGTGCTGAGTTACCAGGTGCAAAAGACGATACTAAGCAGTTCCATAAGATCAGTAAACCAAAGAATGTTGTCAAGAGTAACAGCATGAAATTTTGAAGGAGAATGGGCTGAAAGGTATCCTGAATAATGGAATGTGTCATGTGCCACAGACAATGGCAGGCAATCCTCCCTGACCTTGACCAGTGTGACTTGGGAGGAAGTTCCTTCCTGACTCCAAACCTGGTAATTGCATGGCCAAGCTCCACTAGTCCAATGCATGAGAGATTATGCCATGTCTCTGGATATACCAACATAATCTTTCCAAAGCTGCAGATCCATTTTAGGTCTATCTCCAAAGAGTAGTGGAAGGAAAACAATTATTTCACTTCCTAGTGCAGTCAAGTTATGACTTAAGGAGTTATAAAAAAAACCCAAAAACACAAACTTCTTCCTAGACACAGAGGGAGTCAGAAGAAACTAGAATGCAAATAAACCAAATACAATGGAAAACCAAGCCTCAGCAAATGGTCACCAAGATACCTTTAGGGTATTCTTTAGGAATATGAAAAAAATAGTGTTTTTTTTAATTTAAATAAATGTTCTGATTGAATCACTTTTGATTTCCAGTTATAACATTACATGAGATGGTTACACAATAATTTCTTCATCCAAGGTTTTAGATTTCTTCTTGATATAATTTAAGTTCCTCATCCTTATCTACTTTCTTTAGAAGTCTGACACAGAGGAATTATCAATGGACTGTGTGCAAACCGTAACTTTGAAACTGAAATATGTAGCAGTGAACCATGATTCCTCAAAGTGTACCTCTCTAGAAATAATAATAATATTGAACTATAATAATGTAGAATAACGTAGATTGGAAAGAACTTTGGAAGTCTGAACTCCTGATCAGGCAGGAATAGAGTCTAAATTAGGTCAGATGGCTCAAATAATATGTCTTTATCATCTTGAATTTTAAGTATCTCCAAGGATGGAAATTTCACAGCAGTTTTACAAAATCTGTTCCTATGTTTAATTGTCATCGATTTTTTTCTTTCATGTCAAGCGAGATTTTTTATTTTTGCAACTTGGTGTCCATTGCCTGCTTTCCTTTCATCATACACCTGCTAAAAGTGTCTAGATCCATCTCCTCTACATTTGCCTGATAGTTGGAGAACAACCAAATTTCTTTTTGATCTTCTCTAGATTAAAAATCTCAGCCTTTACTCATGTGTCATGTGCTGTGGATCCCAACCCATCCTGAAGGTTCTCCACTAAGGTGTCTCCTGTATACCAATGCCTTTAATGTTCTGGGGCCTCAAGTTGGACACGGTGTTCCAGCTGTAGCTTCCTTAATGCTGAAGCAAAGGAAATAATCATTTGCTTTGATCTACTAGCCATGCTCTTGCTGGTGTAGGCCAGTATGCGGTCAGTCTTTATTGTTGGAAAGGTGCAAAGTTCAGTCCTCTGCAGCTGAGAAGGTGAAGAGATTTTCCTGTAGCAGAGCAGGAGTTTTAGAACACACTGACCACTGCCATGATGTTTTGCACCTGGGAGGTCTCTCAAGCCGTTGACTTGCAGAGCTAACTGTGTATCACACAGAGATCTTGTGAAGCTCATTGTGCATTCTTTTCCCTAGAGCTAGGGATATGTTAACTAGTTTGGTAGCTATTTAAAAAACAGTATTAAAAAAACAGAGGGATAAGTAGGAGTAAAATTCAAATTAAAAAAATGTTTCAAAATGTACAGTGCTGTTCATGAGAGTTTTTCCACTATAGATTTTCTTCTGCACTTCTAGGTGTGGATTTTTTTTTTTTTCAATAGAAAACCCACCACTTTTGGAATATTTGCATTTCATTGATATTCCTCCAAACATCTGGAAGAGTAAATATGAGAAAAGATTACTTTTATTTTCTCAGACATGAAAAAAAATCACTGGTTTAGGGTGGTGTACGATTTACAGTCTTGATCAAGCTCAGTTTCAATCTAAGTTGATAACTCTACAATTGGTATAAAAAATGGTCAGTGCTATTGATCTGAGCATGTATGTCAAACAAAAGATATTTCTGTAGATACCTGAGCAGATGTGAGTGAGCTCTTCCTGTTTGCTGTGTTCATGGGGAGTGTCATGGTTGTGATAATACAGTACATACCTGGGCTCATGCAGCCTTCCAAGTGATCTGCCTTTGTGATTGACTATTAACTGCGTAGGATGTGGCTTTATGGCAGAGTTTGTTTGTGTGTTTCAGGGCAAAATCAATAGAACATTTTCCAATTACTCTTGAAGTCAGTCTCGAAACTATAAGTGCTTTCTTTCCCTTTGGTTCAGTACTGAGCTCTCAAAGACCAATTTAGGACTTCTGTGATCATTTACTTGGAAAGATATAGAATGTAGTATGATAAATCTTTATGCACTGGGTTCAAGGTCTGTTTTAATACCTCAGAGAGTACTTCTGTGCTAACTGATAGTTCATATTCATGTAAAAAGCCCACTCATAAATAAAAGACCCCAGGTCTTTCCACAGAGAATATAACAAGTAATCCTTACATTTGATTGAATTGCTAGCAACTGGTGATATGGATCAGAAGAAGCAAGATTTTATTTCCTTTAATTCTTTCATAACGTAAATTTTGTTACTTGAGAATACAAATCCTCCTCTTTATATAGAGATCTCTCACTGAAGTATTCAGCAACTATCGTCAATTCCTCTGTGGAAAAATTCACATTTTTGGGAGCAACATAGAAAGATTACTATATTAAAAGGTAAAGAGAACATGTAATAATCTCATATAATAGGGAAAACATCTAAAAATAGGAACTGAGTTGTCCATTTCTGTTACTTTTGTATAGGAGTTAATCTAAGAAATGTATGGGCTGATGGATGAATGGACCTAAAGACCGTAGTCAAGAGTTATACATCACACTAGCGTAAAAATATAGTAGCTTCATTGCAAGATAGATTACCTGCTGATTTACTCATAAGTAACTGCAACCATGACATCAGATATAATCTTGTTTTCAGTGGTGTGTAATGAGTAAAGATACTGAAAAAAATATGCTGCTTGATGTAAAAAAAAAAAAACATAAAAGCTGAATTTGGCCCTAACTGAAAGAATATACTCCAGACTGCTCCAACTAGAGATAATCTGAAACACTTAAAAATCCCAAAACAGTAACAACAAATTATATGTAACTATTTAACTCGTAAACTCCTAATTGAGAATTTGTGGACTGAAACTTCTGACACCAGTGACTGTCATATTCCTGCACATAATGTGACTAATATTGCCAGCTTTCACCAAAAGCAAAAGCATAACTTGATGAAAGTTACCTGTATTTATTTACTATGATACAGATCTCTATGATTAGTAAAATGACACTTGAAGCAGTTTTTGTAACCAGTAGTTAGCTTACTTCCGAAAACTATTGGGTAACTATTTGCAGATTAAAAGACGGGACTGAAGACAAATGATGTCTTGAAAGTAAAAACGTGACCTTTCCCAAACAACATGATGCTAAAATACTAAGCGGGAGATAGCCCTGCAGTGTGACTTAAAAGAAAACCACAATTTGTGTTTGCTTTTCGGCATCCACAAGCTATTATTCTGTAATAACAGAGGGAAGTTTTCTCCAGGCAACCCTTCCAGTGGTTGCAAACTGGAAATAACTTCCAACCACTAACTGATGTTTAATTTTTTTCTTTCTCTTTTTTTTTTCTTTCTATTTCATGCATGTCCATGTTTGCACAGCACAGCAAAAGTACTTCTAAGGATGTGTCACTCTGAATGCAAAGCAAGCTACCCTGATGAACAGAAATAGGCACAGAGTGGCATATATGCTCCAAAGGAAGCAGTCTCTAACAACAGTTTTTATTAGACCAGAGATAAATCAGAACTTTTACATAACTTTCTAGTATTTCTTGTGTTGTCATAGGTGAGTCACTTGTAGTATCGTGTCCCAGTGCTTTAAAATGTAATCCAGAAAGGATAGTGAAAGATGCTGCATTGATTAGGTATTGAGTTATATTTTACTTTTCACTTTCTCGCAGTGATGGAACTGATCGTTGCACATAGAATAGCATGAAGGCACAATAAAAGGACATATCAATGTTAATGTTTGTATGATTTGTATTTATGAACACAATCCTATGTTTTGTCTGGTTTTTTTTTTCCCCTGCATACCGATATTTTTCAAGAACTGGCTATTTTTGGTATTTGTTACTTAGCCTTTCCTTCAGATATATATGGGAAAGGAGGTAACTAATAACTTGAGATTATGAAAATAATTAATAATAATATAATTTATTTTAGATGTAGTGATTTGCAACAGCAATGCTAAATCATCCTGGAATAAAGAGGCACCAGGTCTTTCTATTAGTAAGATAGTAGACCTGCTATGTCAAAGGTAATAAGGGCACAAAGAACACTACTATCATCTATCTTGAGCTCCCATACAATATAAGTAATTGTATTCCACAAAGTATAGGCTTACATTTTAACAGAGTGTTTTAGGTTTTTGGATATGTAAGTATTCAGTTTTGTTATGAAGTTGTCACGAGCTGATGAAAGCACCACTTACACACAAGTATCATTCTACTTTTTTTCTACCTTATCCTGTTTCTGTGTCCCCCCTCCCAGCCTTGTCCCAGCCTCATCCTCTGCTTTTTTTAATTGTTATTATTATTTCAAAGATCATTTTAGGTGTTACGAAAGGTGAAAACTCTTGTAGTGTTGACTGTCCACTACAAATTCTGTGCTACAGTAACAGTTGTTATCAGCTGAGAGTAACTTGGAAAAAGAAACTTTAAACTGTCAAAAACACCTGATTAGGGTTCAGATAGATAAGCTGTACTTCTGTCAATAATCTCTGTAGATGGAAGATTTGGGAATAGATAAGGAAATTGCTGCTACTTAGTTCTCACAGAGGCAGTTTTCTCCATGTCTTGCCCCTGGCAACACAATCTCTACAATTAAAATTCCATCCTAGGAGGTTGTTTTGGTTTTTTTTCTGTGCAGAAGCTGAAGTCTTAGTTGAAGTGTGTTTCCCATTCCACTCATCTGTTTCTTAGCCACTGATTTTATTCATGTGTGTTAAAATCTTTTCTATTGTCCCTTGCTGAAGCTGTTTCCATGGCTCTAATTTCTACTATAAGTAAAGTAAAACTGCAAGTAATATAATATTACTTGGTTCATTTTATGTTGCATGTTCAAGGTATAGAACAGTCTAAAATATTCAGGATTATTGGCATTATCCAAGCTGAGATGTAACTGCATTTGGAAATAATTTGAAAATAAAGCTACAAATTTATTTATGATCCAGCATTCTATAGGGAGACTTCAAAGAGTTAAATTAATTCCTTTATTGATATGTTTCTTTGCAAACTGCTATGATCATAATGCACAGATGATCCTTAGAGGAAAAACAAAGAGTGTTACCAACACCTCTTTCAGGTAGGATGATCCTTTTGTATGTCACCTGCCAAAATGGATGTGTAAGAATGACATTCAACTGATTCTTAATGGAAATCACATGCTTCTGAGCTATCTTTGAATACGCTAACTGAAATGTGTGTATTCCCTCCTCTCTTTTCTTTTTTCTTTCTTTTGTGTGTCTTTTGGGCCACAGCCTTGTAATGAACTGCATATGTCGAGATCAGTGTATATGAAAGAGTCCATTGACTGCTGTAGAGCTCTATATGAAGGTGGGGGTTCATCCAAGAGCGCAATGTTCAAGATGAAGATGTTGGACAGTAAACTATTGGCAGCAGAAACCATCCTCGTTTGTGTCCTGTACAATATCGGGCATGTTATGGATTGCTTTGTTTTTTCTCTCATTATACTACCAAACTATAAATAGAAACCACATGGTCCCAGTGGGGTTCCAAAAAAGCTTCTTTACTAAATATAGGGAGCATAGGAGAACAAGTTACTTATACATGGTATTGCTCAGAGAAGTTTCTAAAACACTGAATGTCACAGCATAGAAAAGTGCTAACAGACTACTTAGGGAAGTCTTGGTCCACTGCTCGTTCCAACAGCCTACATCATTGTTTAAAAAAAAAAAAAAAAAGAAAGGGGAATTGCCTCTGACTAAATATAATTAAAAGAAATTGTCACGAAATGGGTAAGTGAAGATTGTTATAATCTGAAATCACATAATTTTTCAATAATGCCAAACCACTAGCTTTAAATAGAACCTGATTTTCATTAATAATTCTACTTTCCATTTTTTTGTGATATTTTCAGCAGACCTTATGGATCATATGCAACAACAATATGAGACATGCCACAAAAAGCCCATTTTTAGATGAGATTCCAAGATTTTGCTAAATTTTATGAGCATTGGATCCAAACTCCAGTGGGACTTGCCAAAATTCTAACCATTCATTAACTCAAGCTATCAACAAACTTGAATAAATCAGCTATTTGATTTTTTTTTTTAACACATATATATTCATACATAGATATACCCATACACAAGCACATGCAGATGCATGCAGATATAGGCATATATGTTTTGGTGACCATGTACATATATATAAATCTCTATGTGTTTGTGCCTGTGTGTGTTTTGTTGTATATATGCATGAATACATGTAATTGCACCTCGGGAGTAAAATGATATAAAAATCAGCAGCATGCATAACACTTTAACTCTCTGACAGAGATAAAGGTCTCTTTGAAGTCTCAAGAATGAAAGACAAAGTGCCTATGTAGTATTTAACTTTCTAAAAGTGTAAAGATTCACACTACTGCAATAACAGCCTCTCTTTCTAACTACATGGCCTGTTTGAGACATTCAGAAATATAATACAATTTAACTAAGCTAGCTACTTTGAGTTATATTTTGGAGTCTTGATTAATTTCTTCCTAGACTTATGGCCAATTTGAGACAACTTGGAGGCTGTTGACTTTAGGAAATAATAAGCCTCTTTATCCCCTGAACAATAGATCCACTGCATTTTAAGCCAACATCTGTGGAAAGCTAACAGTTATGGATAAAACCCAGGCAGTCTAAGTCAGATATATTTCCCTAGTGTATCTGAATTAGTCATTCCAAAAGCATTTAAGTCATCTAAATTTCGTCTAAATAAAGAAAAGCAGGTAAAGGTGAAAACATGAAGGCATTCCAAAACTGCCTAAACTCAGGCTAAGAAGAACTCCTTTACAACCTCAGACATATCCCTTCATCCATTCACTTGATAGGAAATTTAGGCATAAACATGAGGGAAAATGCTTCAGGAGGCACCTAGCATTCATCTGTAAGTTGGTTGCCATTGGAAAATGTTATCAATGTATATAAATAGCTAAAGGAAGGGTGCAAAGAAGACTACAACAGGCTTTTTTCAGTTCTGAAACAAACTGAAACAGGAAGTTCTTCCTGAGCATCAGGAAACACTTTTTCACCGTGAGAGTGTCTGAGCACTGGCACTGATTGCCCAGAGCAGTTGTGGAGTCTCCCTCCTTGGAGAATTCAAAAACTGTCTCAACATGCTTGTGCAAGTGGTCTGGACTAGATGACCTCCAGAGATCCCTTCCAACCTCAAGTGTTCTCTGACTATGTGATACTATGATTCTGTGCTTCTGTGCTTCTATGTCTAAGGGCAGGAATATTCAACTAATTTATTTACATAAATGGAAGATGTAATAAGACCATTCTGGTGCTGTTGGTTCTTAAGATGCTAAATAGGACGTATACCTGATTTCCCTTATCTTGTTTGTTCAGATCTAAGTTTCAGACATCATAGACTGAAGAAGGTCTGGGTTCTGTACTTGGCCTCATCCATTTCTCTTAAAAATAATCAAAATATTTTAGTAGTTTGAATTCCAGTATCAGTCTTCATCAATCTATGGCTTAGCTAGGTACTGTAGTCCCATAAACTATAAGGAGCTGGAAATAAAGTATGAGTACTTGCTCTACTCTGGCTATATTGGTACTCAGAAGTTAGAGTACAAAGACCCATTCTCAGGCCTTCGGGTCAACTTAAATTATCTGGCCACATCCTCACTATGGTATCCCCAGAACACAGTGAACATATGGTAAGTCATGAACTGTGTTTGGAAAGATTTTTGGAAAATGCTAACTGAGCCTATGTGTTAGCATCCATGCTATCAGTTTAGCACCTTAGGCAACCAAAATTCAGTGCTCACAACAAATGTTAAAATCCACCTTATTCTCCTAAAATACACCTGTTGTTTGTATCTTAGGATACAGAATACAAAAATCCATGGCCATGAGAAACAGATATCTTGCTTCCTCCAGCCCATGGGCTGCACATTTTCATAGCTTCTGTTAGAAGAGGGAAGACTGTGCTTCTCACTTTCTTCTATAAATGTCACAGAGTACTAAGAAACCAGAAGATTCTAGTTCAAAGTTGTATTTAAAATCAAATTATCCATGTTACGTTAAGTATGTAGTTTTCACATTGTGTTTGGATCTTGGATGCATGGATTTGTGCCATATACAAATCTTTCCCTGGAAAGGGAGACCTCAGACAAATGGTATGCTCAGTCTTTCATACTAGCTAGTTTTGTACTTTCTATTTTGACTGTTGTTCATGTTTAACTCAAAAAATTTGTCTTTGAAGACAGTTAATACTGTCTGTTATTAGCTTCTCGAGTCTTGGTGTCTATTCTGGTCATTTAGGTTAGGTAATAGTGACCTTGCCCTACATGTTCATTCACTAATTATCCTTTTTACTGAAATTACTTACTCCAACTTAAAATGGTCTCCTAGATGTGTTTTATATTTCAGCATTCTTAAAGAAGAAATCTGAGACTAAATTCTGATTGGTATTCCACTAGTAAAAATCTGGAGCATTTCCACCGATGAATTTCATGGCTCTGTTCATGGGATGTATTCTGAACAATCTGTTCATTCCCTCGCTGCACTGTATTTTCAAGTATGATAGATCCCCTTTAAATCCACCCTAGCATCAGCAGAATCAAACAGTCTTTGTAAGACATTTGATGACAAATCGGCAAATTTCCATAAAATATTTTTCCTTGGAATTTTTATGACCAGCTCACCCATCGTCTTTTTCACTCATGCATGAAAAAATGCCAAAAAAGATATATAAATATTTAGTTTGATTTATGATTGTTTTCTGAGCTTGAGAAAGTCTGTGAAACAGCTAAGAAGAGCAAAGAAATCACAGTCCAGAGAATATGTGGCAAGGCATCAATTGCTGTTACTTATTAATCCCTAAAGTACATCCCAGTGAAATGAAATAAATTAGTTAAGCCTGTTCACCAGGGCTTACCATTGTCCCAAAAAGGAATGGCTCCTATTGCTGAAGAATCAACTGAAATGCAGATCATCAAATTACTGAAATTGGAAAGATATTATTAACTTCTGTAAATTGCCCTATGGTATTTCATATCTGCAGAGATCTATACTAATTCCATGCAAAAGGTATGAAAATCTGAAAGAAAAGCTTTCCTTACAGAATTTCCATCCCATTTTTATATTGGAATTCTTTGAACAAGGTTAAGAAAAGCATTCAAACTTTCTGAGGTTTCTCCCTAAATTACATGTGATGCTGGAGACATGTTAAAGGATTTAAAAGAGTAGGAAATGTACTATATAATTTTTTGAGTCCGTAAGTGATATTCTTTTCTTGCCAACCATACTCACGAGACTCAAGGGCACAAACAGACAGCCAAAGAGCATTTTTAACGGATTCTTTCGCATACAATTTTCATCTAGTTCTGTTGCCCTGGGTTATATTTTGTTGGGTTTTTTGTTTTGTTTTTTTTTTTCCCTGAAAAATGTACTGTGGCAACCTCTTCTTAAGGAAAAGAGACAAAAAGCACCAAGATGTGAGTTTATTTTTAATAATCCCTTATGTTCATTGTGTTAAGTATCCAATGGTCTTTTATAAGATTGGCAGACGGCCTACAAGTATAGCACTAATACTGTGGGCTTTTTGTGTTACTGGTGAAACACTATTTTCAGAAATTAAAAAAAAAATATTAGGAATACAAGACGTTTCAACAATAAGCAGGTAGCTAATGTACTACAGGAAACAGTGAGTTTGCTATTTATTTGCTCACTCAGCAGTGCAGAGTAGAGTGAATTTTCAGTCTCATAGTGTGGAGGAAATTAGGTATCTCTCTGCTTCTATTATTTTTGGGAATTTAATTTCAAATATAACAAGTTTCACAGCAACTGAGCAATGTTTTTTGGGGGGAGTAGTATCTGCTGGTTTCTGAGTACTCCACATTAATGTAAGGTCTTTTTGCAAACAAGCATAAAATGTTAGTGATGAATATTTGAATTTTTAACTTTTTTAAAAAGTCACAAAATAAAAGACACTGCAAAGCCAGTATATTTTCAGTAAGACTATATGTATTTCAATTTTTTCACATGAAAGATGATTTAAAAACAGTGACAAATCATTTTATTCCATAGCGTACATAAATATGTTAAAGCCACAAACTTTTGCTGTTGTAAACAAGTCCACATCAACTTGATTAACCTATGATTAAATCTCGCTGGTTTGTTGGGGACATAATATAGGAGAAAGTTACACAGCTAAACAGCTTTAGATTGCTGTAAGTCTCCCATCTCACAGGTATCTTCTAGGTGAATCAGTCATGAAAAGCTTTTATTTGGTGTCTGGATGTTTTGACATGCTTTGACTACATGTTCTCACTAAATATCTTTATATATCTCTTATGGTCATTTTATGTATCAAAATAAACCAAAATAAGCAGAATAAGCTATAAGAATAAAGAAAATTCTAAACATAAAACAGTTTAAGTATTTTTAAATGGAGTAACAATCTAAGGCATTGTCTTATATAAATTCTCAGGTGAATTTTATAAAGCATTTTCTTGAGAAAAGAACGTTATTTTAAAAATACACAACATAGTCTCTTTAATATTGGTGATGTTCATAATCCATTTTGCTAAAAAGAATTGTATAATATAAACCAGAAAGCTGGAGAGAACTGCAGTGTGAGAGGTCTGCTTACAACAGTCGGGAAAGATAGAGCAAAGTTCAGTTCAACTGCTTTTTGAGTCACCTGTAGTCAATGGAGCTCATGTGTGACCAGAAATGGACTTACTTCAATGTTTTGTTCTAGCCAGGATCTGTTTATCCAGCACAAGATGTAAAACTAAGACATTAAAGGGTCAGTGAGGAAATGTGTAGTCAAATTTGTAAGCTGAAATATGGCATAGACATGGTTGTCAGTTGCTGGAATTAATGACCGTTGTTGTCTGACATAGCAACTGAATGCATACCAAAAACAATTTCTGTCAATGAAATTTTTTATTTGATTTTAAATAACATGAGTTAATATGTTCTGGGTCTTGATACTAGTTCTATGAGTTAGAACCCTGCAAATTGCGAATTCAAGGTTTTTGGGTTTTTTTTGTTAAATATTTTAGAAACTGTTGTATGGAATTTAAATAGTTCATGATTTGAACCTAAAGAAAGTCAGATCTTGCCATTTTATGTCTTGCTTTCTTTGTTGGTTTTAGGGAAACTGGGCGAAGCTGTATAAGCTCAGCATTTCAAAAGGCAGACCTTCACTACGTTGTGTTAGTTATTGCTCTGAATCCAACCAGAAGGGTTGAATCAGTAACTGCATGGCAACTACATGTACTGCTCTCAGGTGTACTCTTCAGTGGGCTGTTTCTTGATTCATAGTACTGTGCAAGCTTTGTCTGATTCTTGTAGTTTAAACATCTAAATCAATTTGTTGGGAAGATAATTTTCCCCATCTGGAGGCTGACTGCCTTCTATCACCATGCAGATATCAGTAAAAAAAAAAAAAAAAAAAAAAAAAAAGTGAGGTTGATGAATCTGTTCCATACAGAGAAAGGCTAATTGGTAGGAATTTAGAGAGTCAGGAGTGAGTCTCTCTTCTTGGACTGAAGGAGAAAAAATAATTTTTGTTATCATCAGGTTAGACAGTAGTTTTCTGTTTTTTGTTGAACCTGAAATAACCCTATTTGTGCAACAAAGAGACTGGAAGGTATTTACAAACAACCATGCAAAGGCATAAATAATTTAGGGACGTGGGTTGCTCCTTGCTCAATGCAGGAATGTTATTGTCTTTATGGTACAATAATACATCTTCAAACAGACTACTAAGCAGAATTATATTTTATAACACACTATTACTATGGATAGAGAACTTTGTAGGGTGTGAGGAGCTGGGGTTAAGTCCCCGTCAAACTGTAGGAGGAATTGTACCTCACAGACAAATCCACTATTAAACTGACTGCTTTGCAAGCCAGTGAACACCACCTTTTCCAGAAAGCTGTTTTAAAAGATAACAGAAATGATTACAGCTTGTGAGAGGCCTGGTCCTACAAGAACATATGAACTGCACTTTAGGCATGTTTGTGGGATTAAGTCCTTTAGGAGACTTTGGCACTAGACAGCTGAGTTTCTGGATTCCATTAAGGCCTGGGTAGATCTGGGCATGCACACAATGCAAAAAAAAAAGTGCCTTGTGAATATTCAGGTCCAAATGTGGTGTGCCTGATGAGTTCAGATACTTTCAGAGTTACTCAGATACTGGGTGGGGATTGAAATGAGAGAAGGAAAGAGAATGAGTTGCAGTTTAGGGCTTAGATATCTGAAGAATATAAAAAATTCTATTACGAATGAATACGTTTCTCCTTTTCCTTTCTTTCTCATTTCCTGTCAGGCCATTAAGTCTTTCAAATGCAAGTATAGGAGTAGACAAGATGGTCTAAATTCTACTTATAAGGATGGAAAATATTTTTTTATTTATGCTGATGCAAAAAATAGGAGAAATTGGTTGAATAGCATAAAAAGAGAGTGATTCAACACATTCTCAAGAAAGAAAAAATTTCACCACCACCACCACTCCTGGAAGGGTTAAGAATAAGCTAAGTAGATACCAAGTTTCGGGACTAAAATTCTGTTTGAGAAAAGCAAATAAATCAATGAACATCAGAGAATAATGAGAACCAGATTTCTCTAAGTTAATTTCTGGGATATATCATGGCTTTGGCTAAAGTCTGGTATAAAATATTCATGATGCAAAAATTCTATCACCAATGGTAAAATACATTTTGTGAGCAAAGAAAAAGTCCTACATTATACATGGGGCCTTCCCCCCCCCCCCCCCCGAGTGTTGTCAATCTGGAATATTTCACTTCTATGTCTATACACATGTGTATATATATATATATATATATATATACACATCGATATATATCTATGTATGCACACATAATCATGAATAACTTTGTTATTACTGCAATGCTATACTGTTTCCCAGAAGGCACTAAATCAATGTGTTGCAATTATAGCAAGTATTTACTTTGCTATCTATCTGCCTATATTCTCTAATTACGCCAAATTCTATAGGAAACCTTTTTAACACCAGTGAATTTCTTCTTTTCTTGTGCAGTAAACCAGGTACAGTCTGAGACCTGTGGAGAAGTTTAGGGAGTCCTTAATTGAAGTTTTTGAGTTGTAACATAAACTAGACATTTAATTGAGTAGGAAGAGCCTGCTGTCCATAGTCATTGGATTTAGCCGACTTGTGCAAGTAAGAGATGGACACTTAACTGAAAATCTTTGCCAATCTTTGGGAAAATAGGATATAAATATTAATTTCCAGGTCCTTAAATGTTGCTGGTGGAAATCTGGCTCCAAGCAGCTGAGGGTATGCTCACATCTGTCAGTGCAGGCAAACCCAGGCTAATTGCCCATGTGCTGTGCTGGTTCCAGGCTGGATCGTGCAGGTCTGCTTCAGCACAGCCCTGTGCCTACTCTGCCTGCATTAAGTTGCTGGCCTGCAGCACAACTGAAGGAATCACAGATTTGCCCCTGTGCAGTATAGAAGTGTAATATGCAATTTATTACATTATGGCCCAAGACATTGTGCCATGTATTCTTTTGAACACCGGGCTGTGGTCCCTCCTATTGTTGCTTTGGTAGTGTCTTCATTGTCAGATCAGTCCATTATAATATTAGCACCATTCCAGTGTGTGGTCCTGCTAGAGATGAAAACCCCAAGTGTTTTCTCTGCTAACTACCAAAGGCAGGTCCTACCATCTCCTTCATATTATGTCCTGCTTGGGACATGGGTTTGCTGCCACAAAAATGAAAGCACACTAAAGTCCTGTGTAGGACTTTTCATCCACAGAGCACACTAATCTCCATGAAAACACACAAACTAAGTTACAGCATGAGAAACAGCATGACTACTGAATCACCCTATGTTGCACACATGGACCAAGAAGAGAAGAAATTATTGAGGCAAACGCTTTATCCTATGGGTGCTTCTTCCTCCTAAATGCTTGCATACACTCTGCAATTAATGAATCATTCACTGACTAAAAAGATGGCAAAAAGCTTTTACACAACTCTCCATAGAGGTTACAACCCAAGAAAATGGTTTAAAATATTTCATTAAAGTACTGCTCATAAGTAATTAATAATTCTCTTCCTAAATACAATATTTTGCAGTAATTGTTTACAAGATTGCCGAATAGATTGGGAGAAAATTCTATTGGGTCATGGTCTATCTGACCTAGAGCTACATAAAATTGGGTAATATTCAATTACATTTAATGTCACATCTTCTTTTAGTTTAGCTGATTTACGTTGTGGGGGAAAAAAAAAAAGGTTTTCTAATGCATTGAAGACTCCATGCAGTGTTAAATTTAATTTTACTGACCTTAGAGCAAAGCTTTCAACATATGACCATCTAAGCCTCCTTCTAAACTTCCTTGGAGATCTAGATCTCACTGTCAGATGCTGCCAATACGAAATAGTACACGGTCTCACAAAGGTCTTGTATTAGCAGGTACAAATCCTGTGTCTCTCTGTGACACTGAACTGTTTTTACCCACAGATCTTGAGGCTGGGTGGTGACTTAATGGATAATCAAACAGAAATCCTTGTGGTTCTACATAAGCAAGAGTCAAAACCTCAGGATCACCGCCTGAACTACTGCTCAAGAGAGAATTTTCTGACTCAAAAGATAGAAGGTTTTGAGAACATTGGTAATCTGTGAGCATTTTAATCTTATTTGTAAGCATGCTGAAGAGAGCATATCACTTGGCTTTACTGGGTTATTCCTGAGAATCAGCTTCCTGTACAGATGCATTTTTGAAAGCACAAATGGCATTTTAAGGTGTAAAGTGCTCTTTATGTGAAAGATATAGTCAAAAAACATTCCAAACCACAAATGTCAGATCTTGAATTAGATATGCATCTCTAATTCCCAAAGGATTTGTTAGTGGGGGAGGGATTGGACAGTGCTGGGTCAGGAGTTCTGTCTTGGCCCAGCATGCAAATAAATTCAAGCCATAAAGTCTGGATCCAAATTTCCCCTAAGTTAATTGGGATTTGGATCAAATGTTCCATCTCTAATTATGACTCATATTAATAACATTGTGGAGTGTATTTTTTTTCCAAAGTGTTCAGTGTTGCTCTTATTCTGATCCCATTGAAAACTAGGGTAAAATTCTTATTTTTAATGTGGGGGAAAACGTCCACATTGAGCACTTAGGAAAATCTCTTCTCTTTCCTGCCTTCCCTCCTTATTTCCTTGCACTACCTCTCCCCTTGCCCAAATTAATGTGTTTAGCTCATTTTCTGTAAAAGTTTCAAAGCAGTGAAAATACCATCTGTTAAAAATTCCAGTCTGTGTTTTTGATAAAAGGGAAAGTTTTTTGACAAGTATGCCATTTCAGTGATGGTATGCTAGCTGAAGGAGATAATGTTTGCAGCAATGTTATTGGAGTATAAATTCATTTAATGAGGAAGAGTCTTATTTATGTAATACTAGGTAAGATCAGATGCTTTGAAGTATTCAATTTTTTTTCTCCAATCAAACTCTGGACATTAAAATGTGATCAGTTGAAACATTTTCCTTCAAATTTGCTTTTGACTGAAAGCTGGAGAGAGTGAGTTGCTGATACATTGTTTAAATAAAAAAAGATCTGCAGAAAATTAGATTTTTTTGTTGTTGTTGAGAAGGAAACTGGGATGATTATGCAAAGTTTTTGCATTCTTAGTTTTTCAGTGGAAAATTTGAGATAGTGGGATAGCATATGTGTTCTTGTTGCTCTTATGTTTGGGGAAGCTTGTTTTGCTTTTTCTGTGGGAAATATCCAATATTTCTAATCAGCTCAAGCTACAAGCGCTTCCAGGAAACTTTATAAACTCCAAACCCATTAGAAATTCCTTGGTTTCTTTCTACATCTACTTATCTATGCCAATGTCTACACACTATCACCAAAAACCCACGCCTAGAACAAAAAAAGAGGGAAATAAGGATGATTTAACCTGGTGGTTGCTGCTTTGAAAAAATTAAAAAAAAAAAAATACTAAAAGCATCATCTGAGTTCCACAGACACTTTGGCGGTGAATGTGAAGACAGGTATATTTTGCTCCAGTGGCTGCCCGGAGAAGTTAGCCTATGTGCTCAGTCTCTTACAGGGTGGTTTGTGGGGGAGGAACTAGCAGAATGTTAGTAAATTGTCTTTCTATAGTCTCTCCACTTTATTCAGTGATTCAGTGTGCATGTGATTGTTATTTATCTGTCTGTATGTATGTGCACATGTTCAACAATGCAGGAGTAGTTTCTAAAAGAAAGAAAGAGATAAGAAGGCATATTTGTACCCTCCATCTCTACTTGTCTGAATGCTTTTATCGCAAACCTGTGAGCTGGAGCACACAGAAGGGGTACATGGGTTTTAATGCAACTCACTTATATATTTTGCCCTCTGACTTATCAGAGGAAAAGCTGCACGTGAGCAGAGGTGCAAGAGGCTCAAGGCAAAATTTACAATGACATTTAAAACCAGCAAACCTTGCTGTAGCCCTAAAGGTTGAAGCATACATGCACACTTCATATAATCTGATCCCAAGCACCCAACCAAATTGGAGGTTAAAAGTATTGTATACATTGCTACCAGTTACCACATCAACATTTCAGATATGTGCATGTGATTTAAGTGCAGATGGCCTGGAGCTTGCCGGTGCCATAACTTAAAAACCAATTCGGCTGCATGCTGCTTAAAACAACAATGTGGGCATTATAACAATCTCACTTGAGCAGCCATTAAGACATCTCCAGCATACTGTTGTACCACTAAAACATGATTCCCAGTAGACAATAATCCTAAACCCCTTGACTGTGAATCATGTGCAATAAATGGCTGACGGGCAGGTTAACAATGGGCTCTGTGGGCAGTCTGACATTGTACAGGTGCGCATCATCACAGTAAAGTAATTAACAGGTACTTAAAGGAATGTACATTTAAGCTCAAAAAACCTGTTAAGAGACTTCCTAAATGGACTGCTATTTTTTTGTAAAACCGACTAATATTTTATGACCAGGTAAAGGAACCGCAGAGCACAAATCCAATCTAAAAGTAGATCTGCAATCAATAACTCTTCTATCAGCGCTAGGCCGCTCCATCAACAGTACAGTTTTATAACTCTGTGACATGTTCCTGACTGAGGATTTAAAGTGATTCAACAATGAAATCTGACCCCTATAAAGAAAGCAAGAAAGAAAAACCAGTAATTTAGCATTTTATCCAAGAAAAGGCTGAGGAATAAGAAAGTATTAATATATATTAATAATTATAAATGTTGCCTGTGTGGATGTTTATGTAATATATATTTAGGGTGTATATGTTTATATATACATGTGTGTATACATATTCAAAAACATGTACAAGCCAGGAACTTCACCTGATATATATCTGCACAATTTTTTTATAGTTTTTTCGTTTGAGCAGTGAACAAAGGTCCAGTATGAAAGGAGAGGCAGTGAATTGGAGATTGCAGCAGCGGCTGCAATTTTATGTAGTGAACTAAGGAGTAGCAATGGGAGCAGCTAGAGTTCCCTCAGAGTTTCCTCTTCTATTTTTTCCCTCTCCTCTCTAGTAAATTCAAGTCTGGCACAGAGAAGATAAAGAGGTTTAAATGTGCAATTTTATCCGAGGTTCTTTATAGGAGTAACAAGATTATCTGGTTAATAAATGCTTGATTCAGCACTCTGTCAGCAAAACTAGCTCAATATCTTCTAGGCATTCAAGGACTATCCCCAAAAGGTTGATTTTTCTGCCTGCCTGGGTTGACCTGTGAAGATTTACTAGCAATTTTCCTGGTGGACAGATTTTAACCTGGTGGGAAAGTTTTGATGATTGAACTCATAGCAAATCAAGAGACAAGTTTATTTATTAAAAACATGTTTCTCCACAAAATAACATTTGCATAACCATTTTAAAACATGAAAAAATAAAACCAATCACACTGATGTCATCACCCTGTGGCTGGTTATAGATCTTCCAATTTCTAAGAAGTAAGTTGAGGTCAGTTTTACCTCATACATTGCAAGTCCCTAGCATTTGGACGACCAGTAGCTCCTGTATGTTCACTGGTAAATGTAATGGGTGGCCCATGCCTTGTCCCTTGTACTGAGGATGATCTTTTGATTAAACACAATGATGGTGTGCTGATTTAGTAGCTCTTTCCACTGATTATCCTTTTTCTTGCTCCCGTCTCACAGATGAGAAGGTTTTCATGGTCTCTGCCTTGTAACACCAATAATTCCCTTCTAGAAAGTAAAATCAACCCGTTTCTCTTGCATCTCATGCCAAAGAAGGAAGACACCTGGACTTATTCCCCTACCTGACACAGCAGTGTTCTTTGCAATGTGTATCCTAGAGGCTTATGTGTTGCCACAGCCACATAGTGCTCCTGCTTTGATTCTTGGCATGGTAAAAATGCTCCTGGAAAAAGTAAAGTAAAAAGCTGTTTCAAACACCTTGGACTACTTCTTTTGTTGCTGTGGGAGTTAAATCCTGAGGAAATCTGGCATGTTTGTTTGGACATTTTTGCATTAATACATTTACTTCAAAACAGTATTAGTATGAGCATATGTTTGTTTTATAAAGTCTTAATATCATCCAAATGAAAATGCTTTGGAACCATTACACAGATATATGTCACTCACTAGTGTACTTTCCAAGCTCTCCATGCACATTTCATGTTAAGCCTATGCATTCTATATTAGACCTTATTTTTGCCATCCAATTCAGTACTAGCTCATCTTTCCCTTAGTGAGATTTAGATTTCATTTCATCTCCTCCAACTTTGGAAAATTTTCACTGAAGCCAGAGTAGTCCCTCTACGTAAAACAAATGTATATAAAAACCCCTAAACACTAATTCACCCTATTACATCCCCCTTAAGGGACCAAAAAGCATTATTTGAAATCATGAAAATGTATTGCTATTCTTTATAGCAAAACTCCAGATCTTCACCTGAAGTACGTTTCACTTTACCTGTCTAAAATTACCTATAAGTTACACATCTAAAGTAAACCACACTCTAGATTCCCTTCAGAAGCAAAGGAAAAATACAGGTCCTCCCAGTTTTAGGATCCTATCTGAACGTATGCATGACAGACATGTGTTTCAACCTGTAGAAGTGTGCAATGCTCCATAATATAATAGAGGCCTACATAATTGGTTTATACTGTTTCTCTGTGTTATACTAGTCATCTAAAATTGTGTGAAAAGAATTTCACCTCTCATGTAAAGAGGTCCTCAGAGGGAATTAATGCGAGGTTGCTCTGTATCAGGTAAGGATATGATTCTAAAAAGAGTATATTTTTTCCTTTTTTTCAATACCTATATGCAAACAGTTTTACCAATTCATGACTGACCTTAGGAAACACACATCAAAACATGGTATATGCTAGCATGTCAGATCAATATATAGTTTTAATATCACTTATGTAATTTTTCCAATTTCAGAATATTATAAGCAGGGAAAAATATATTTCTAAATTGCCAGCATGCCTACCTGATCCAAATGAAACCTTAAAGTTTGATGAGTGTAGCCCTTCAAGCCTTAATTTTTTTTTGCTAGTTGGGCAACTGATGTCATTTGCAATGTAATTTGGATATAAAAAGAAAAAAGAAAGACTAAGGAGGATACTAGTTAGCACTGGCTTATTCAGAAGCAAAAAGGCTAAAAAAGATGAAATCTGATCAAAATAAATAAATACTTGCAAACTTTCAGGTTATCACTTTCAGACAAAAATGTTTCTAATGTTAATAAGGGACGTAGGCCAAAAGCTTTAGAAGTTTCTATTCTTAAAAAAACATGATTTATTTGATTTTTTTCCAACTTGAATGTCATGAACCAGACATGCATAATTATATTATTTGTCTTATGCAAGCGAGCAAGAATAAATTAAAACTGGACATGTTGCAACAGGGCTGTTGACATTATATACAAAGTCTGCTTATTGTCATAAGATACTCTTAACCTTTAAGCCAAAATCTTTCAAAACTATTAGTGTTAAATCTAGCAGCTGTTGTCAAATTTTTCCCTTTCTCTGCATTATGCATTGTGCCTTATTTGAAATGTTTGTTATATTTGTGTATATAACTTTCTTCAAGCTGTCCCTTGAAAGCCTCAAGGGATTAAATGAGTAGGTTTAGACGGTTCAAAGGAGCAAAAGTTAACAAATTAAAAGAAAACTTTCTAAAATGAATGTGTAAACCATTAAAATATTTAGCTGTATTTGCATTGGATAGTTTCCTCTATATAAAACAATATGGATTGTTTAAATAAATGGGGTTAAGGGAAACTTATTTCTACTGTAAAGTTTATTAAGTCTTTAGGAATGATGGCCTCGATCCTTCAAATGCTTACGTGTTTAACTTAAGACATAGAATAATCTTGTCCTGGCAGTGCTAGCAGTCCCCACAGCTTTGTCTTCCAGCAAGACAAAGACACAGAGGACATTCAAAGACTGCTAAAGGAGGGTAAGGATTTTCCTTGTATTTTTGTCTACCTTTTGCCTGAAAGTTTAAGCCACAGTATAAAAACAATTTCCTGAATATATGTGAACAGTATCTGTAGATATTATTAGAAAAATAGGCTCAAATGATTCAGAGTTCGCATAAGAAGTAGAGAGACAAGGTTTTGGACTATTGCAGTGTTTGATTTTCAGAGTTTATCTACAGGAAGATGAGGGTGGATGCCATGTGTCTTTTAGCATATCATGTGTTCTATGCTGTTTTATAGCATGCTGTGAAGTGGACTTAGAGGATCTATTGTCTGACACAAACCAAAGCACAGGGACAAGTTTTTTTATTGTCAGTCATTTTCCAGGAGAATTAGGCCTGATCATGAATTAAAGCATATTGATGATCTGATGTACCTATGCCTTTCTGAGGACTTGGGTTATCTCCCTACCTAATTCAGTTCTGCGCCATGTATTGGCCACACAGGGATGACTCAGGCAGACCTCCAGGTGCTTGTCGGTGTGAAGAGTAGACATGTCACATGGAGTAAAGTTATTTCTGATTGAATTTCACACAGATACTCTCATGATCAGACTTGAAGTAAGGTGAAGCAGAAGGCAAGGGGCTGGGAGCATCCCTTTTCACTATGATAAGTTGGTTTGAACTTCGCTGAGATGTGTAACAGCTGTGTTTCATTCACACTGAGTTTGTAAAGCAATCGGAGACCCTTTTTTGGAAGGGGCTGCTGAGGCAATAAGTGCCTCCATGCAGGGAAAGTGCAAACCTGGAGTAAGAATTGGCCATATGATGCAAAGGGGTTTGACTTTCTAAACTCAGATTTGGGATTCAGTCATATTACACGGATTTTTTTTGTGAGAAGTCAAGGAGGTAAAAAAAAATGCAGAAGTATTCAAAAAGGAATGGTAAGCTGAGGGAGTCCCAGAGGGAACAGGATTGTGTGCATGTAAAGATCACTTTTTGGTCAGAAAGCTGGCTGAAAGATTCCCAGAAAGAAGATGAAAAAATGAAATTAAATAAAATATAATCTTTTCATTGAGTATTCCTGAGCTGAAAGATGTTACATTTTATTTGCAAACAACCAGGACTGCATCAAAGAAATATCTATTTCAATCTGTTTTAAGACTTAAAAGGTGTTTTGAGATGCCAAGTTTTGCCTTGCCAAATTCTAGTTCCAGGTTAGAAAGGATGGAACTTTCCAAGAACTTCATGGAATTACTCAATAAAAGCAGAGGGAATTTGGTGCCTATTGTTTTTCCATGTCACTTTGATTATTCCAGCCAAACGAAACAAGTCTCCCTGAAATTTGTTTCTTTATAGGTAGATGTATAACTTGAGGTCCAAATGGCCTCTCAAATCTATACTAGAGTGTAAGGGCACATATAATAACAATCTTTACTATGGTATATGCAGGTTTTTAAAATACGTTTCCAGACTGTAGTCAATGCTATTTTTTTTTTTTTTAAACCCCCTCTCATGAGGGAAAAAAAAAAATAGAGGAGAAAATGAATGTATGAAAGGTTTTGCTTTCTTATACAAGTCTTACAAATATTGTCACTAGATCTAATCAATGTAACCTGCCGAGTACATGACACTTAATACAGGACTGTTTTACAACTCTTTCTTTTCATTGTTCTTGCACTATCCAGCTTATTATTTCTCATATATCCGTTAAAGAATTAGGACCTCTTACCTGGCATCCACAGCTAAAAACAAAGAATATTGACTTTACTCATTATCAAGTCAGGTTTTTCAGTTTTTCTTGCAGTCTTAATCATTGACACAGAATTACTAGGAAAGCCAAGTAGATTATTGTTCATTATATTCAGAAACCTGAATTCAGATTAAAAAAGTCTGATCCATGCAAAAACATTACCGTTACGAAAAGTGCACATGAACAGTAAAATGCTAAGAATTTAAGTTTAGTATCACCTCAGTACTATGTAGTTATAACTATTGGAAAATGTTATGGAGAAAAAAAAAAGTAAGATAAATATCTACTAGTTCTCACAGGCTCACACTCAGCACACAGGATGAATTCCTTTAGTTATCTGAAAGCCATGTGTAAAGCCCAAGCTGGTTCTCCATCTATAATCAGATGTGAAAATTAAACACCTCCAGAAGCTTCTTTTTTCTGTCTGTAACTGCTCTCCTTGGCTGCCTCTGTTTCTTATTCTTCAGGGAAGACAGACAAAATGCTTAACTTTATTTGCCTCCTATGAATTTCACACTCATTTTTCATGTCACTGGAGAAGCCTGTGCACCAGAGGTAATGTAACAGAACTAGTGCAGTGCACCAGAGCCAGTATAAGTGAGCTAGCAGTCTGCCACCTGGTAAGTATCTCCTGCTTCCCAAAAAATTGCTGCTGAATGTCATTCATTGGTGCAGTGACATCATTTGTGACAATAAGCCTAGTTGAGTATTTCTATCCATCATTGCACTTTAGCAAAAAACTCAGTGAGTCTTTAGGAGGAGATGCCCTGATCAGCTAGCAAAATAAACAGATAAGCAAAATAGGTGCTGAAAATCGTCCACAGAATTGAGGAAGTAAAAATTATCACAAGCTAGGCACAAGATTTTGTAAGTTTTTTCATTTTGACTGGAAACTTCACTAAATGTCAACGTGAAGTAGGTAGGAAGGATCACACAAGGAGAGGTGTCAGACTGGATTCTGGAAGTCAGATGAGACCAGGCACAGAATCTGCCAGGACTACTCTGTCAGCACAGAGCTGACAATATGTGCAACTCCAAAAATGCAGAGCACCCTGACAGTGCTCAGAACCCCACACAATGTTTACTGCAACTGCCAAAACTACATGGCAAACATCGCCTTCAGGCTTCATGCAAATGTTGCCTCTCCTTGCTGCCCTTGCTGCCAGGGACACATCCTTGGAACAGCCCCTGTGTACCAAATAAAGGGTGTCTGCAGTTCAGAAATCATCTTTTAAGGCAAAAGAATTAAAATGCATGCAAGTTAATTTTGAGTGATTGACCCACCAGCTGGTCTGTGCTTTCCTGTACCAAAGATCCTTGTGTGGAGAGGACCTTGGCCCACACATAGTCTCCCTTCTGCACCAGAGGAAACCAGTGGCTTGTATTTTGTTGTAATGATTTCTGTAGCTTTTGGATGGCCTTCTCTTTAGAGAATGTGATATACACAGAGCGCCTTTCGCTTGCCAGTGAAGGCTGGGGAGAAGAAGGGTGGAGAGCTCAACCAGTAGAATTTTGTAACATTTATTTGTTCAGATAGTTTACTAAGGGTTAACTAGAATAATCTCACGGAAAGATTCACTGTGCTTTGTTATAAAATGGACTGGAAGCTTAAATTTGTTTGTAAAGCTCTAAAACAACCACAGTCTGATGGAAGATATGTTATTTAACAAGCGCGCTGGTTAGAGCAAAAAACTTGTTTAGTGGCAATGAACACTATCTCTTTGTATTAACTGACATTCAAGTTCAGCTGTCTGGACACAGGCAAGATGCCTGCTTTCTGGTGTTTGTAAGGCAAATCTGGAGGATGAAATGCAGATCTGAGCAGGAGATATAAGGAAATTGTTTACCTGGGTCAGAAAACAAAAAAAGATATATTACAGAAAACATATGGTTACTATTTAATTTATGCTTTATCATTTTTCATTCTGACGTTAACATTGTTACGAGTCGGGTGAGAGCACTGTACATTGTACGATGTAATATAAAATGAGGGTTACCACTCCTTGCCAGAGGAAACGTGATTCAGAAACAATTTGAGGGCAATTGCAAGGTGATGTGGCACAGAGAACCAGAAGCTATTGAAACTTTAAACGTCATTTCTGGACAATATAAGACTAGCTGCAAAATGACTTGTAAAAACATGAAAACGTTACTTTCTTGACCCGAGAGAATTAGAAATCTTTAAATATCAGTTTAAACAATGCCTCTTAAAGGGCACCACACTTTTTCACTGCCAGCTACCATTATTTTTAACAGTTTGTTAAACATACTGCAATAAAGAAAGATTAATGGCCAAGATACAACCCAAAAATGCAGAGGGCCACGCTGAGATTTGTTACATGCAGGATATCAGTGGTGAGGCATAAAAGGGGTATTTAACTGGAAAATGTAGCCGCAAAACATTCATGAAAACCAAAGTAGACAATTAAAATGGAAATTAAGTGTTTGGGGAATACAGAGTAAAAGACAAGGAAAAAAAAAAAAAAGGAAGGATAAACCATAAACAGTGTTTTATTAAAGAGAAAAAAAAGATAAAATGCTACTTTAGGAACTGAAGGAACAGTGAAAATATGCAAGTAATCAGAGGATGAAGGATAAAAATCTACATGCAAAAACATATTTACAAGTATATTCATTTGTTATTTATATTAATTTTGTATTTAATCAACAAAGGAACCAGAAACAGCTCTAAGCCATCTCTTAATGACTTCTAAGCCAGACATAATTTAAAAATTCAGAAGAAAAGTATTTTAAATAACAGGATTCATCTCACACAGCTGTTGTTACCTAAAATGTCTTTGCATATTTTGATATTTGTTTACCAAAAATAAAGAGCAATATCAACTTCTACCAAAGAGAAATTAATCTATTTCTGAAGGACGAAAAGCATCCTGGAGGATAACTATCTGACTTTAGAAATCTAATTTGAAATTGTTAGTCTTCAGTGTTATTGAAAACGATGTGACCTTGTTTTAGGAGCTTTGGCTCAGTCCTGCCTAATCAGTGTGAAAGAGGGCAAGAACAACACAACACAAATATTAACCCTTACCCTAAACCATGTCCAAACCAAAGATGTGAACAGCATATCAACTTTCTTTACTCTGTCCATCATAATTATGGGATTGAACGCATACTTGACTTGTGATTTTTAAGAATACCAGTCTTGTCAAGGACAAATGTTGAGACTTGCACTTGGGGAAGAATAAGTCCATGAACCAGCAGAGGTTGGGGAATGAACTGTTAGACAGCAGTGTAGGGGAAAGGGACCTGGGGGTCTTGGTGGACAGCAGGATGACCATGAGCAGCAATGTGCCCTCGTGGCCAACGCCAATGGCATCCTGGGGTGTCTTAGAAGGGCTATGGGCAGTAGATTGAAAGAGGTTCTCCTCCGCTACTCTGCCCTCATGAGACCACATCTGAAATACTGTGTCAAGTTCTAGACCCCTCCATTCAAGAAGAACAGGGAACTGCTGGATAGAGTTCAGCTCAAAGCCACAAAGATGATGAAAGTAGTGGAGCATCTCCCTTATGATGAAAGGCTGAGGGAGCTGGGGCTCTTCAACTTTGAGAAGGCTGACCACATTAATGTTTACAAGTGCGTAAAGGGTGAGTGTCAAAAGGATGGAGTCAGGCTCTTCTCAATGATGTCCAATAATAGGACAAGGGGCAATGGGTATAAGCTGGAACACAAGAGGTTCCAAAGAAATACAATGAAGAATTTCTTTACTGTGAGGAAGATGGGGCACTGGAACAGGTTTCTGGAGGTTTTGAGATTTTCTAGCCTACAAAAGTCAAGACCTTGTGTTTGTTTCCGCTAACACCAAAATACATAGCGATCTAAAGGTAGTGTATCTCCTGCATTCTAAAATAATATCCTCAGTGTAAAATTGTAAGCTATTTTGGTGCCTTACTTTGCTTTTGTCCAACATGTTCTGAAAAAAAAAGTTTCAAAATCTGTTCTTCATGTGAAAAGTCAGATTTGTAATTTCTGATGAAAAAAGTCTTGTCAAAAAAATCTCATTAGGCATTTCTGGATACTTCTCTGAGGTATACTTGGTAGCTCTGAATTCAAAACTGTGCTTTCATTATGAATACTAAGATCTTCACAAAATAACATTACTTGAAGAACTGGAACTTTAGGAAAAAGAAAGAAAATAATATTGGGTTCATGTTATGATCGTGAAAGTATTAAAATGTAAGCAAGAGTCCTGATCATATTTCAATAACCAAACAAAACCTGTTTAAGACAGTTGACAGCTTTAGTTTTCCTTATTAGAAACACTAATTTTAAAGGATAAAACTTATTATGATTTTACAGGCTGTTAGTTTTTTTATTAGAAATTATCAGAAAATATTAACATTTATTTTAATGATATGCAGTAAACATACAGATAGATGAAGTTACACACTATTCCAGGCAGCAGTTCTACTAAATTTTCTCATGTTTTCTCATTTGTAGGCTGTCAGAGTTATTTTTACTTTCAGAACTTCTATTCACTGTGAAATTATGGCAAGCAGAGTAGGAGAAATGTGCCTCGGCACACTTGAAGCACATTGGACATTTATGGGCTGTTAGCCTGATGCTCACACTCATCATGACCAGTTAGATCTACTGTGTACATCCTAGTGGGAACAAAGTTGGTGTGGAAAATGCAAAATCAGCTGTTTTTTTTTTCTTGCAAAACAAGCTAGCAGTGCAAGTCCCTGTCTGACTCAGATTTTCAGCTTAATGTAAATAATTTAATGAATACTTAATTTTTACACTACTGGACTTCTATTTTTGAATATGAGTATCACTATTATTATTTTTATATAGTCAGTATAACTTCTACTGTGTCTAAAAAGTTCTAAAAAGTTTTTATAGATGTTACTGAAATTATCTCAGCAAATCCAATGACAGAAAAGCTACAGTCAGTTTATTAAATCAAATAGAGTCACCACACAACATTATGGATTACCTATAAATAACGTCTGAACAGTTGATACTTGAGTAATAACCCTTTTAGTAATTGGTAAATCATTTCTTAGAGGTTATTATAGAATGAACAGATCAACAACACCTACTAATGTGCTTGTAACCATCCATAAGAAATACTACTGAAGTATGTAATATGCTTCTAATATCTAGTATTCAATTACTAGCCTCTGTACAAATCATTTATATTGAAGTCTTAATATGATGTTTTATTACTATATTAAAGTAGTGATTTACTCTGTCATACTTATGTGTTTAATTTACTATATAAATCTTGTGTCTAATCCTGCTGTCCATGTTATAGAAGAATCCTCTGAGAAGTCATAAAACAGAAATCAGCCAGAGAAGCTATTGTTGAGTTGGGTCTTCTATTTTCTTACCTGAAACTTTTCACTACAGTTTTTTATCTTTGTCAATAAACTGACATTTTAAAGAGATTTAATAGGAAACTATCCTGAAAGTTACAATTTGCTCTTCAGAATGAGATGATTGAAAGCAATGGGGTTTTTATGCAAAGATCTTTTTTACTGTCCTTGCAAACTGAAGAAGTCCTGGCTTTGTTTCATTGCCACTGTGAACCGCCATCAGGCCAATAATATGCAACTGGCTGGCAGCTATTTCTGAGGACAAAATTAGGTTTGAGGAAACTTAGAAGTCTGCAGGTACAGAAATTTGCAAAATCAAGTGAAACTGGTAAAAAAACCCAAAACAGTCTGACAAGTTCAAATACGCTGGCAAATTCTTAATATGTTTGACAAAGATCTCAACAGGGGCTTTGTAAAGGAGCTGCATAAGAAATTTTGTCCTTGTTTATGAAGTCAAAATGTTTATCCAGAGGCATACTCGATGTCTATCTTGTGTCATATCTTTGGCTTTTTTACTTAAGCACTAAAGTCTGGTGCCTCTGCTGATGTTTAATGGTACAAATAAGTCCAGGCTGGCAAAAATATTCAGTAGTGGATCATCTATTTCCTGCTTCTCTCTTCCCCTTTTTCATATAAAAACTGAAGGTTACAGAGTTATCTGGGATGTATACTCTAATTCAGCTTCCATCTGAACTATTCTGAAGCAGATCCATATTATTTTGAATGAACAGAACAGGGTCTGCAACTTCAGCATCCTTATGCAGCCCTGTAACCTCAGAACATTGAGTGATTCTAGGCCTTTCTCTGTGACCCAGAAATTTATTAAAATCCTTGCATAGCAGTAAGACTTCAGAAGACCCTGTGCATTACCTCTACAGGAGATGAAGAAAAGTGCTGTGTAAATCCAAACTCCAGAAGATATCTGATTTTGGCTCAAATCTAAATATTTTAAGTCATTTCCTTCAGGACTAGGGAGAAGCTGGGTACAGAAATGAAATAAAGGAAGGCTGTAATTTGTAATCTAAAAATTAGGAGTCCAAAGGGGTAGCCATGAAACATTTCTATGATTTGGAAAATCCTACTGTTTAGAATTTTGGGAAATATCCACTATCTTATTTCATTTCTGCAATTGATTAAGTACCATCCAGAATAAATGACAAACATAAATACAGTAGCAAATAATAATTATATGATAAATTACACAATTTTTAGAAACTTAAAAAATGAAACAAAACAAAGCCTGTTTTCAATGTTATGTAACTCTGATTTACCAAATCGTCAGTTTCTATGTATCTTTCTTCCTGTAGACCAATAAAACCTCAACTTATTAAACTGTTATTAAATATTTGTATATTTTTTAATTTGAATACATTAACATAACAGAATAATGGATTGGAAGTAGTTCATCAGTAAATAATCCACAATTATGGAGTTTGTAGACTGATTGAAAATAAATAGCAGCACATTGTATAATTAAGCCATAATCAAATGTCTTTATATATACAAGCGATAAAGTGTCCCCTTGGGCCAAGGCCATGTGCTGAGGGTTTTATTTAGTTCAATAGCAAAAGACTCTCTGTGCCAAGTTTACACAAAAGAAAAGTTAGTGAATTGCTAGGAATAAAGTTGACTGATCTCTCCATACAGTGTAATAATTAGAGCCAGTGTTGTTCTGTGTAGATTTTGGATACAGGCTTTTTGCAACAGCTAGCAAGTTTAACCCTCATTGGTTTTCAGCAGTAGTGTTCCCTGGCCAAAGTAAGATTATATTTTGATTTGTATACGAAGCCAGTCACATTTCAATTCAATTTGGCTGTATATACAATCATTACTACAATATCGCTTCATTTTCAAGTAAAGTAAGTTGAATTTGCTGCATTTTAATGTCATCTCAAAAATTATGATTTTGAGAGTCTGAGCAGAACTCGGTGTGGGTCCTGAGTTCTGTTTGACACTTCCAAATGCTAGGATTTGGACATACAAGTGGATGTAGTAATTCAGCTTTTCTGTTTATAAGGCAAGAAGCTGTGAATATTTTAAAGCAAAAATCATTGCTTTTTCCAGTGGTGGAAGTATATTAATATGCTGAGTATGTATCTGAAAACAGCTTCTTTCAAAAGAGGTCTAGATGTCAGTAGATGAATGTCACTCAACAAAAAGGCCATCTTTCCCTGTAGCTTCTCGAACAATGCTAGTAAAAACTCTGATATACCTGATGTTTAACTTGAGGAGGGATAAACACGGAAAAATTTGTTGAGTTTTTGGTGCAGGTAGCACCACTGCCTGGTGTTGGACCTGTGTTAAGACCCTTTGCATACAATTTCCATGCTGCGCACTGAAGTACCAGCAATGCCTCTCAGAATTCAATCCTGCTTTCTAACAATCTGAATTGCAAACAGCCTGTAACCTGAGAAAAATTAGTCCTGGGAATTATGCAGCTGCAGGTGGTTTTGCAGGATCTTACCTACTGTGTAATTTATAACCTTTGAGTGGTTCTCTAGGATTAAGAACTCATAGTGGATTGGGTTTGATAAAGCCTGGAACAGCAGTGGGAGTTGTAGTCCCTCTGTGATTGTTAGCTTAGTGCCGAAAGCCAGTATCTCAAGGAAAACATGCTCAAGAATAACTCTTAGCGTCTTCGGCTGTACTCTTGGTGTAGCACTACATAACACTGCTTTACAGCCACTTCTCTGCTTTTGATGCTACTTTTACTAATCACAGCACAATTCTTGAGTCTGACTCACTAAGGGAGAGGAGTTGAACTTTTTCACCCAAATTGACTCCTTTGTAACAATAACATGAACTCTTTGTTTTGATTCAACTCTATTGCTTAATGTTATAAATCTCATGTACTATGAAGCTCCTTGACTGTTTAATGTATTACTTTGAACCCTATTTTCCTTAATGACTTCTTGAAGTTTACCTATTTTCTCACCTTTCAATAGCTTAAAACTCTTTACTGGGATTTCAGCTGTTTCAAAGTAGAGGGAACATCTTTTTATTACTTACAGCTGTGGGGATCTCTAAGTAAACCTCTGTCCCATAGAAAGCTTCTCTTTATCGGGCAAAAGATTTAAAAAAAAAGTTAATTTACTGGAGTCAATCAGGCCTTTATCTATCTCTATTTTTCTTAAGCATGCTTATAAAAAATTAAACGTAGTGAATACTTTTGTTGAAGTCAAACTTTGGAATAGGTAGCATATCATCTTGTGTGCTACCTTACTCGTTCAGTGATGTTTATGGCCACATGAATAATTTACTTGGAGGTAAGCCAGATCAGAGTTAGAAAATTAGGCACAGACTACTCTGAGGTAAATGAATATGTGGATTTTGGTTTGCTGCAGTTAACATGATCTCATTTGTCCCCTAATAAAAGTTCATGAGAGGCTGGAATATAAATATTACAGAGCAGCTGCTGTAAGTTTAATCCATGTTCCATAAATGAAGATATTTTTTTCCTAGTGTTGGATCAAAATCAGAAATATTGTTTTCTTGCTTTTCATGCTCTACACCTGCAAGGTTTTTGGTTAAAATATGTGATATGCTTTAGATAAACTGTTTTCTAAAACTAATTTGGGAATATTTATACATTTGTGAAATAGGGGAAATGTAGAAAAACAAACTACTAGATTGTGTTCTGACTGTACAGTGCAGGGGGAAGGTTTTGCAAGCGGAGTATAAATATACTACTATGCCTAAAAGAAACAAAGTGTAACACACAGTACTGTATGAGAGACAAGAAGGCATGCAGCCCAAGAAGCAACAGCTTGGTCAAGACCTTCTTTCATCTCCTTTAAATGTTGCAAATGTGTATCATTCCAACTAAATTACTTAGTTCCTAAGGTGCTGAGCAAGACTTAGTCTTATTTGACTCCATTGTCGTATCACCACTGCAGCAATCTTTCTCTTAATGCAAATCTGAAACATTCAATTTAAAAAACCCAATCCTCTTAATACTGGAAGAGAGAGTCCAGAAAAGGGGAAATGGTTATCACAGTTTAATTTGCAGAATAAGCCAAAAAAGAGGGGTGGGGGGGAAGTCCTTGATAAATGAGAAATAGTCCCATTATGTTATTATTCTGTTACCTAAGAAACTATCTTCAAAACAGAAGCCCTCATAAATACTCTGGAGATGCATCAGACACTTTTCCCTGCTGTACGACATTGTGTATATGGTTTGGCAGGAGTTCATCGTGTAGAAGATAAACTAGCGCATAGTGCCAGGATTCTATTACTCTTGACCCTGACCTTTGGCTGCATGCTGTTTCCAGTTGCACTCCATCTTTAAAGAAAAGACAGCATCCATTTTTTCCCCTTTCTTTTTTAACTTCTGTTTTCAAACCTCTTCATAATCTACTCTTTGTCTCTAATATATTTGAAAAATAAATTTTCTGATCTCTTTCTTCTCTCTTTTTTTTTTTAACTTCTGTTTTTCATTCCTTAAAACTAGCAGTAGTGCTCTTGCCAAAGTTGGCTTTCCCATTCAGTTTTCCCCTTTTTTTTACTCTCCAAACACCAACTAGCTCAATAGTGTGGAATAGTACAACGTATCCTAACCACAGTGAAAATACATTCTTGGAAATGGTTTGTTTTTCTATGCTATATTTACTATTCTCTGAATCCAAGAAATTCTCTTATTGTTACCAATTGAAGCTGTTGGCAGTAAAGTCAGGGGAAAAAGAGATGTTTTCATTGATATAGAATCAATGTTCAGAACTGTCAGCTCTATAAAGGAGGGTGTGAAACCACCTAATGCATGTGAAATTTTTAATATGCTTTCTTTCCTACAATCTCTAGCAAAAGCCCAAAAGTACTGCATAAGGATGTTATAATTTGCAAAGCACTTTGATATGGAGCTACAATATAAGATCTTGATAAACTACAGAGATTAGATTAAGCCGTAGGAAACCAGAGGGATATTCTGGAAAGTTTATAGAACCTTCTTCTGTGCTCCTAGTTCAGGCAAAACTCCCAGTGAAGTCACTGGGAATTCTGTTTGTATTAAGCAGGACAAAATTAGGTCTCTGTTTTCCCAGTAGAGATGAGGCTAACAGCCATGGATGAAAATGTTTTCATGTAGAAAGCAAAATAAACTTTTTTTTTTTAACTATTTCTGGCTGTCTGGAGTGTACTTTAAAAAAATTAAGTCTTGGTATATCCAATGACTTTTTATTTTGTGAATGTTGCAGTAATCTGAGATCATACTCATTTGTTTGTGCAACTTTTGAATAACAAACCAGAATAAGTATAACAGAACTCCCAGACCCTGTATTCTAAGGGAGAAATGTGAGAGAAGTAATGGAACTTCACAGAGATTCTATACTTTCAAGATCAGAAAAAATATAGAAATGCAGTTTCTAACCATGGTCCGAGAAAAATCTCTGGTGCATTAAAGACAGAAAAGATATGTTGCAATATAGCTTTCCTAAATGTTTAGCTTACTTTAGAAACAGAAAATGTTAACACTGTAATTGCAAACTATTAGTACTAATTTGTACTTGGGGACTAGGACAGAAAATGATATAAACAAACTATTGTTGCACGAATATTTTCTTCAACTATTTCTATCATACAACCTGTAGTTACCAGAAAGTAACTACAAAAGGAAGAAGTTGAAAGTATGAAGGGAATAAACCCCAAAATCCATGAAATTCAGCATAAGTCTTAAATATCTTTGATTGGTTATTACTTAAGCTGTACAATTTATAAATATTAAGTTTTGGGACTTCAGGACCCATCTTTGTCTAAGAGTTCCGCTTCTCTAATAGAGGGGCTATAAAAATTATCATGAAGCTTGTAAAAAAAAGTAATTGAAATAGATAAATAATGCAGAAAAGAGCAGATTTGAAAGGAGGAGAGGTCCACATAAGTAGAATTTTGTGAAACTTGAGTGGCTGAATAACTAATAACAGGTGACACTGAGTGATTAAAGAGGTATCTCACTGTAGCATTACCTGTAACAGATACTTGATGGTGGAATGCACTGAAATCTAAATTAAAATTGTGTTGTAATGGAAGTCCAACAGAAGGCTTAACAGTCTGTATTAACGGTGAATTTCCACTGAAAACCAAGAAGCCATTTCAGGATAAATATTGCCACAATTTTACTTAGCAGCAAATATTTGTGTTTAAACTTCATAACTATGAAGATTGTTCCACAGAAAATTTTTAGGAACTCTACAAATCATAGCAGGTACTGAAAAACATTAGATGCAAGAATTTAAGGAGTTGCTTGATCCCCCCAAACTGTTGTCCCAAGGCTACACAGAGGATAGCATCTCAAAACAGCATATAGGCCCATTTGTTGGCCTGGAAGTGAAATAACATGGTTTGGCCACAGTCATGTTAATAAATTCTTTTACATTACAGAACAGAGTGGCTACATCCAAATCTTCCCGTGGGAATGGTCCTTGGCATGTGCTAGTTTCCAGGCCAATAGTGTTATCTGACATGAGCAAAAAGAGCACCAGGGAACAGATTAACAATTTAACCATATGGATAACCGTTCTTGGGCCACTGCCTTGGTCTTGTCCACTTTGCTAATACAATTGTAGTAAAGGTTCTGGGTCCAAGATGTTATACATATCTATTTCCAAAAAGTGGAACCTCACAATCACTACTTGAAGTTGTGTAGGCATATACCAGATAACATTAGAAGAATAAATACTCCAATATTTCATTATGCAGTTAGAGATACTCAAAAGAAATTCACTTCAGAGTAACTTAGAATTTTTTGATAACCTTACTCTCCTAAACTCTGGATAAATCTGTTCCTCAATCCAAAAAGACAAGGAATATTATATTTAGGCAAGCATCCTGAAACATATTTCAGAGAGATGTAGGCAGAGGAATATCTAATGTGTGAGTCTGGGTGGTCTTCCATTCCTGAGCTCTTCAGGATTGTGGGGATTATAGATGACTCTATTTCTATCAGTGTTTGGAGTAACACTGTGACTGGAGAGCAGAGTGCAAAGAAAAGCTCACAAACAGTATAAATTTTCATCTAAAAGAATGTGTCTACCTTTTTACACTAATTAGTACATTGTCATGTAGAAGGAAGCATCCAATCTTTTTTTTTTTCTCTTTAGTCTAAAGTAACTTTCCCTTGTTACTGCTTATATTAGTGGCTTTCATGATTTAAGTTTCATGGCTGGTTAAGTAAATTTCGGTCTTTGCTCTTATAGAAGGCTTTACTACTCTTTTTTACCTTTTCCCCAATTATGTGGTCATGTCCTCTTCCTTGTTCTTGGCAGTATGTGGTCACTTGGCTTAGGGAGTTTATCCAACAGTCTGTGTAGTCCTATGAGTAACAGCACAGGCAGATGATAATTAAGCTTGAAAACATTGCCATTTCTGAAAAATGGACAGCACTGGACATGCAAGACTCAAAAAAGAGATTTGAAGAGGAAGCATATTAGCTGTATTCAAACCTAATATACCTAATATAGGTATATAAAACCTACTATAGGCTGTAGTAGAAAAGAAAGGAATCTTTTCTCTCTGCCAGAAGGAGATAGGACAAAAAATAATGGGCTTACATTGCTGCAAAGGTGATTAAAGTTAAACATTAGGAAAAATGTTCCAGTGGTACAGATAGCGAAGGACTGGAACACATTGCTTAAAGAGAGTGTGGAATTACCATCATGACAAGTGTTTAAAAACAGCTGTTTTCCTAACAGCTGTCCACAATGTCCTCAACAGAGCTGGTTCTGCCTTGGGGCAATGCAATGTACTAAATGACCTCTCAAAATCCTTTGTCAGTTCCATTTTCTGGGATTGTATGACTGGATTCAAAAAGTTGTTAATCCATGCCCTGTCACATTTCATGATAAATAGAAGTTAAAGGGGAAAGAATGACCATTCAAAAGAAATTCTATGTAAATTAAACTTTCTATGTAACTTAAATCTGAATTTTCCTGATTTCATCACCACAGTGCCTAAGTGGAGAAGAGAAACTGCACAGAATGCAGAAGTGAGTTGTGTCCCTGACAGGAACAGTGTGTTTCTGAGAGCTACATATTCTTTCAATGTTTAATTTCCCTTCTTTTTAATAATTATATCACAGCACTAATGACAGTGATTCTCCAGATGGAAACTATTGCAGAAGTGTTATGCCAGTACTGTTATTTCCTATTGACAGAATTCTGTCAATAGGACAGTGAAGATGGTATCTTAATCCAAACACCTAAGTTAGGCAAATGGTGTCTCCCTCTAGAGGCTTTCCAAAGTACTTATCAAAGAACTGGTTCCTCTGGCAAGGTAGAGCACTTCTTATTTCAAGAGCACTGTTTCCCCAGTCTTCAACTGTAGTAGTAAATTAAAAATGCCAAGGATTGTCCTCTGGCCTTAAAGTCAAATGCCAAAGCGTGTCTTCATCCATGCTATTAAATTACCCTCAAAAGACCTATTGGAACAGTTCATGCTAAATCTTGTTCAGAAATTGTTCTGAAATGTGTTGACTGATCATATTAAAACATCAAATCAGAGATTTTGACAGTGTATCTGCTGAAATTTGAGTGATTGGAAGTATTCCCTAGCTCTGTTCAATTTACTGGTGTGAAGGGATTATGATGGCTAAAAAATTGGTGAAAATTGCATAGCTAAATTTAGATTGAATCTCACCATGAAGTGTGTTAAGTATATAGATAATCACCACACACTTTTTAATATGAAAACTACCTTTTCCTTCACTTCTGTTTTTACTGGCGCAAGAACCTGTAATGTTGTATATTTGGGCAAGATCCACTGTTTTGTTGAGGTTGAAGATATTCTTTATAGCTTTCGAGAGATTCATGAGCCTGCAGCTGAAGAAGAGTACACTTCAGTGATAAGTGATGTGGCCTTGCAGGAGGCAGCTGAGTACTTAGGGAGGAAGGTTGTAAGGAGTCTGATAAATTCCTGCAGATGCAGCTGTAAAGATAATCTTGGCCTAGTTAAAAAAAAAAAAAAAAAGTAAAATTGCACAATTACCTGAAATGTTCCTTTTCTCTTGATAGTTTATCTGTCCCCTGATGCATTCCTGAAGCATAATCCCTGAGTTTATCTGAGAAACATACTTCAAAAACCTTCTTCAGGACATCAGCAGGGCATGCAAGTAAAGGAATTCACATAAACTCAGGCAGCCTTTCAGGAAATACCTGCTCCTCAGGTAAACAGTAGGAGATGAGTCAAAAGAAAAACATCTAGGAAACTCTGACACAGCAAGAGTAATTAAACATAAAGCTATCCCAAGAACTCAATTCAATACTTTATGGCATTATTTAGTAAATTTAAGATACTAGAAAAGTATTTACTTATCAAATATTTGTAGCAAAGAAACAAAGAGAAGGATATTTGAGGGTTTAGTTATTGTGGAAAGAGAACCTGAGGACAGTGGGAAAAAAAGCCAATAGAATTATTTATATTTGACTACAAAAGCAGCTAAGGCAATAAAACAGAAAGACAGCAAGAGGTAACACGTTGAGAACTTGGTGTAATGATCATGTCAGCAATGTTCCCAGGACAGTTATGAGAGAGAGGAGAAGGCCGCAGGAGAGCAACTACAGGGAATCTACTAATTTATAGAGACTGTTTTATTTTAGAGGGGACTGTAGGGTAATAATGATTGATATTCATTTTATTTATTTACAAGTGCCATAGTTACCCAGGCAAGTTTTGGTCTCTGTGTGCTGGGCAGTAAGTGCATATGAATCTGTCCACACCCCAAGCAGCAAAAAGATCATCTGTATGGGGTAGCATATTTAGATTCAGCTGGAAAAGAGATCTACAGCATGTCAGGAAGCATCCAAAAACTGCAGAGGTTCAGCAACCTAAGCTTGTCATATTCTCATTACAGTGCAGTGCCTCAAACTCAAATATACCCTTTCTTTCTTAACCTTAGGTACAGGAGATGCTGGAAGTGTTTTGGTTTTTAAAACAAGAATATGGCCACCACACATGGCTGGAAACTCATTACTGATGCTTTGAGCTAGGTACTAGCTCTTGCATGGATGTGGCATGAAGATCCTAAGAAGAAAGAAGCAAAAAGCTTCAAAGAAAGTCCAGAAGTCAACAGACCTACAAAGTGTCTCCCCAGAGGATGCTGTAGATGCAAAAACTTTCACAGGTTCAAGGGGAGACTGGGCAGCAATGTGGAAAAGAGTTCCACTGAGGATTACTGACTCAATAAATCTTATCAAATTTAGCAAATCCCCTTAAAGTAGTTGGAAGCTGAGAGAGTATTTGGAGTTGATTTTGCCACTCTTTAGATGTGCCTTACAGCCAGTGTTACAGATGGTATGCCTGTTCTTATGACCTTATGTACTTGAGCAGCAGCTGAGTAGCATCCTTATTCATATATGGATTATGTCCAAGTTGCACATATCTCGGTCTTGTGTAACAGGGATCACGTGGTACCACATGGAGCAAGAGTATAGCATGTCAGCCTCCTTCTTTCCCTTTCCTTTCACCCCTCCTCCTCAGCTCTACTGTGGAAGCAGCTGTTTTTGTTACTCCTGTTTGGGCCAAAGAATGAATGATGTCTACATTAGTTTGAAGGAATCCCTCTTCGAAGGAATTCCTCTTTGAACTGCTTTTTGAATTCCTACATAAAGGTCATGCATCTTTGCATGGAAAGCAGGAGAAATTAGGTTTATGGATGTATTTCAGAGTATTAATATTAAAACAGGGATTGTCATTTAATATATAGTTTGGGTGTCAAGAAACAAGGCTGAGGCTCTGGAAACTAGTCTCACAGGTGCTGGTTAAATGAAAAAATAAAAGAGTCATATTGAACTAATCCAGCGTATACACTTTATTTTATGACTATTTTCTGAAACTTTCACATTTAGTCCTACCTGAGAAGAAGGAAAAAACCAACAATACATTAATGACAAAATTCTTCTGTTTCTTATAAAGTAGCTAGTGATAAGAAGATCATTCAGTAGAAGCATTTGTCCTGCTTAACATTTAGCCAAGCACCAAGTGGAAATTTTCCCTCTATTGCCCATTAAGGTTTGGTTTGTTTTTTGGTTTGGTTTTTATTTTTTTTGGTAACAGAATCTAAAATAGAATCACTTTCCATACATACATGCATACATAAATTCATATTTATAGTCTAATATAAACACAAATATATTAACTATCTACCTAAGAATAATTACTGTGTCATTAAGCTTACTGAGGTACGTGTTAAGTAGTTAGAAATTACACATTTTCATAATACACTAAAACCCAGAACGTAAATAGGAAGAAATAAAGGGTAGAGCTAGCTTCTCCATTGAAAATTATGTGGGTTAAATAAAAAAACAGAACAGACAAGCTCAGGTCCACAAGTTACTAGTAATCGTGGAAGAGATTCTGTAGCACCAACTTATTTTTTATTTTGTATTTCTGTTTTCTTGCATAGCATATAGCATAGCATTTTTTTTAGAACATCACCAACCTATTAAGCAGAACTCCTCTTGCATATAGGAATAAAGTTTTTGGGTCCTTGTTAGAGTGATAATTTGGAGCATTACTAAAGTCTCAAATCTAGTAAGACATGTTAAGTCTTAAGTTTGATCTTAGCTCAGATTCATATTGTCTCAAATTTGGGCATGCTAGATATTCTTGAAAGTTATATTCTTGAAAGATATAATAAAATCACATGGAAATGTCTCTCTCTTTTTTTGCTATTAATATAAATCCAGAATGAAGTCTAAGTACATTCAGACTAACAGGTTCAATATAATTCGTGTTCTGCTTCCAATTCAACTTGAAGCCAGCTATAATCATTAGATCACAAAGGGGTTATGTATGTATGTGTATGTATGCATGTATAAAATGCACAAATTTAAACACAGAACATGTTTTTAAAATTAAGTCTTTATTTCCAGTTCTGTGTTTTCTAAAATAAATAAAGTCTACAGTGCAACTATATAAGTGCAGCCTGAAATCATGGAAATAAGTTTCACTTAAATGAAAGCTCAAATTCACATATTTTCCAACTTATACCTGGAAAATATCACCTTTTATTGCAACTTATCTGAAAGAACTGGTTTATAAAAATTAATGCAAATAATAAGAGTGAAAGTGAGATTAAAATACCAAGATTTCTCTCCACATGAAAATGTTCAGATTTTTTAGACCCATGTGCTATTATTGTCCATGAGTCTGGAAACAAACCCTGATATAAACACAGAATCCAAACCACAGAACATGACTTGTTTAAAAAGTTAAATTCTGTGAAGTAAGGCAGGAAACGAGATTTATCCTTCTGGGAATTTTTTGGCATGAGCAAGGAACTAGGCATGCTCAGTGCATGCCATATCCTTCATCTGTCACTGCTCTCTGAAGTAAATCAATTCTTTTTTTTAAACTCAAACCAAGGGAAGGCAACACAGTCACCATCTGAAATGTGTAGAAATCCTTCTGTTTGACATGGCATTAAACAGAAGAAGGCAAATTACAGTGTGTTGCCTTAGGAATTATTGTTGCACATTTTGTGCCTTCTGGCTGTGGCAGTGTTTGTTCCTCCAAGTGAAATTAGCTGGGAGCAAGCCATTTTGCAACACTGTAAAAATAAATTGCTGTACTTGATAAGTGAATGCTAAACTTGTCACTTTAAGCTATCTGCAAATTGCTTTTAATGTCTTCAGGGTAAGTTGGCAATCTTTGATAGGAACTACACAGAAGGTCAGCTTTCTCTCTTTGAAGCCAAGTTTAGGTTATAGCTAGGGAACCAAAGCAAACATTCTGCTCATGAGCAGGAGAAGACGCATTTCCAACGAAGGCCAAATCTTCCAGATTAGACTATACCAAGTTAAACTTTTAGGATCACACTAACACTTTTATTACATCATGTTGCACTTGTGGGATAATAATCTTTAAACAGGAAGATGATCTGAAGTCCTTACTTAGGAGGTTGGAGAGAAGGAAGTCTTACAAGAGGGAAAACTATGCAGGAAAACAATCTTTGGCCAGTTTTCTCACGTAGTCCAGAGTGCTTGCTCCTGGAAGCATTCTTGGTGTCACCCTCTCAGGACTTCTCAACCTGAATTGAATGCTAAATCTTCCTTCAAACACTCACAGGCTGATAGCAAAAAGAGAATGATGGCATAAGACCAACTTTATTTCAGTGAAATTTGGATATTAGGTCCCTTATATACACAGCCTGCCGGGCACACAGCTGAAATGCAGTGGTCTTTTTCTCACTCAACTTGGTAAATCCAGTAGTCAGTCAGTCAGTCAACTTTTCTGTTGGAAAGTCCCACATCATAAAATCAACATGTCCTTGGGGAACGTGGCTATTTTAGCATGGAAAAAGTGAAACTATGTCTTCCTTATTATCCACCTCATGATACCTGTACAGAGAGAGTTCAGAGGATCAGCGAGCAAGGAAGATTCAGGGCTGGAGAAGTCCTCACCAGCATTTTCCATGTTGTGCCTCCATCTAGACTTTCCTGCAGGACCTGGTTTTGGACAAAAATTTAGAAAGTAGCTGCTCACATGTTTGTGGAAGGTCCTCAACAGATCCCAAAATATCTTTGTCAATCTTTCTCAAGGTCTAGCACATAAAGGGGAAAAATTGCAATTCTACATTTAAGGGAAACTTCCTGGAAATCTTCTTAAGAAAAAAAAACAAAAACTACTCCAAACAGTTACATCTATTTTTTTTTATTAAAGAATGAATAAAATAGTGTCAAATAAAAATAATAAAATAGTATCAAATGGTAGTTTTGAGAGTAAGTCAAGAAAAGAGAGACAAAAGAAGGTGCTGTCTGGGATATCTCTCTTCTACTTCAGTAGGTCTGTTCTCTAGCAGGAACAGTGAGAAATTTTTACCTTCTTTAGAAAGTCCAAAGAAAAGGAACATTTTCCAACATGTGCTTATAACAAAGTAATGCAGCCCTTTTACCATTCTCAAGTGGCCTGAGTGGGTGAAACAGTAGTTTAGAAACTCAGACTATGCAGTTCCTCTCTTCCAAGACTGCAGCTACAGATGCTTGGTCAAGCGGTGGCTTTTGTGATAATGGACATATCTTCTGGAGCTTAGATTAAGCCCAAAATTTAGTTACTATAGCAACAAGTTTCACAGGGACATTGCCAGTAAATATTATGGCGATATTCATGGACTCAGTATAAAATATAATGAAGAAGCATATTTAATAGTTATTTTCTACACTAGTGCTTGCAAGTTGTTTCAGCACATAATTAAATGCAAACAACAGAGATCTACAATACAGCAAAAATGCACAATGTGATTCAAAGTTGTGATAGCATTCCAAGACAATTTTGGAGCTTAAAGTAGAAGACTTCAAAAGCAAAAGAAGGATAAAAGAAGTCTTGAAGGTTTAAAATAGATCTAAAAAGATAGAGACAATAATAAAATAAATAATTTGTGGAAGTCTAGTGAGTCTACCCACTGAAGCACCACTACATTGTGTGTAAAATAAATTACCTGCCTCACCAACTGTTGAGGCAGTTTAATAAAACTTCTCATTCTTCCCTCTATTTCCCTTCTATTCCTTTGTTTCTCCTTTCTTTTCCTCCCTTACTGTCATGAAACACTGACGGATACTATCTCTCCATTTAATATTACTTTAATTGCAAATAAGAAGAAGGTGGTTCATGATCAGTTGCGGTTTCTAGCTCTCATATGTGGTGCAAATTAAGCATCTTGTAAAAGTATGCTGGCACAACTAGAATTGCTGTCTCATTACATTTCCAATTAACTCAACTTTTAATCAAGTAAATAATTCCATTCATTTTTTCTGAAATATTTTCTTGCATTATCCCTGAGTGTTTAACAGGAAATTTCAAGAACAAGTTGTCTTTTGATCACTATTCTTTGCAAGAGAAATACTTAATTGTACTTAATAAAAGCGTAATAATGGAAAGGGGGTTTTGCTCCAGTGCTATAATGATAGAAAACTGAAATCAATAAAACCAACAGATCAGAATAGCATAAGAAAGCCCCACAGAAACTATGAGATGTAAAAAAGTGAAAATATAGGTAAACATAAATTAATGCATTGTGGATTCTTTTGCTTTACCTCATATTTTCTGTGGATGCAGGTTACCCAATTAAAATTTTCTATGCCATCAAAATGTCCAGATTGTTACTTTCAGTGGAACTTGGATTCTTATATCAACCCTTATTTCCAAGAGCAAACATTTTATGTAAATCAAAAGACATTATGAGAATGTTTGGTAAGATCAGGGTCTTCAGACATGATGGGAAACATAACAACTTTAATTCTGAAAACAAATAAGTAAATTATTGTTCCACTGTGGAAAGTCCTTTAGCCCATTGGGCAGATGAAATCCCTTTCGTTCTTTTCCTGCTCATCAACAGCATCTGTGCTGCTTTGATGGATTTGGACAAGACTTACTTTTCTGTTGCAAAGTTTGAGTGATAGGAATAAACTGTGAGGTGTTTTCATATGGTGAGCTCTGCTCACTTCCCATTGACCTTTCACCTTCAGTGCTAACACAAACAAGCCAAAGGTGGAAATAAAAAAGTAGGTTCTCCTTTACTGGGCAAAGTGTGTTGTTGTTGGTTATGGCCTTGTGCTTTAGAGGAAAGCTGCAAGTGAAAAACTGAATAACTTGCCTCACAGGAAATTTTCTTACTTTCTTCTAGTAGCTGAGACCATCTCCATCTCTGCAGGATGGATATAGATGAGAGGAGTGTACATGCTGTGAAAAAAAATTATACCTGAACAGAAACAGACTTGTAGGTCAGAAAATAGAAAAGAAAGTTGGAAAAAAAGTGTGAACTTTTTTTTTCCTGTTTGTTTTTATGCTGTGACTAAAATAAATTCTTTATCCTTTTTCATTTATGATCTTACTTTGGAAAAGAAATTGTGTTTATGTAACAGGAAAACATTTCTTTCCTTTCTGGATCAGAACACTTGGTCAGTAAATGCAGTGACAGAAATTATTTTAAAAGAACATTTTTTTTCAAACAGTTGTATTTGCTAGTGGTGTAATCTCAGTTCGAACCATATTTGGGGTGGCTATTTTTGTGGGATTTATCAATCTGGTCTTGTTTCCAGAAAGAAATATAGATACTGATTAGCACACAATTGTTTTTAATTTCAGTGAATGTTGACTTAATTAATAGTTTAACTCCAAACTGAATGTCACTCCCTCCCACCTCTTTTTTTTTCTTTTGATTTATAGCACTAAAACTTGAAACCACAAACTGGCTTAGGCAAAAGTCAGGATATATTTTATGCACTTTGATAGTACATTTGTGTAGTACTGTCTGTGTGTCAAAATCTGTCCTTGTCCAGAGACCATGATACAAGAACTCATCCCACAGAGCTTGCATGCTTTGCTAGACTTAGAGGCACAGGATGTGGAAAGGACGGAATTTTAGAGCATACAGAAATCTAAGCTAAAGTGTTGCCAGTGCAGGATACTCCCTAATCTCTTGTCCAGTTGTCCAGAATCTAGTCTCTAAAGACAAAAAACCTCTACAGCGTCTGCACTGCTTTTTGAGGCAGCATGACATGGTATAAGAAGTACGTCTGTCTAACCTGCTTCTTGTCTTGGCAGAACTTTTTGTGGGTATTGTTAAGCTAGTTAAGCAAGAACAGAAGAAGGAGAGAAGCAAGTGGAGAACAGGGAGCTCAGGAAAGGCTGCAGAAGCCATAGGCTCTACGGAAAAGCCATCATCTGCAATCAGGGTGGACGTCCATTCTGCTGCCTGCAGCCCCACACTGTGGATGTAGTGAAGGTATGAGTAGCTAGGGGTGGAGCTGTGGTTACAGCATATACCACAGCTCCATTGATGCATGATTCTAGTTAAATAGCAACAACTTGATCTCATGTCTAAGCTGTTATTGGTGCAGCTTTGTCTACTGCAATGCTATCTGATCTGGTAAAGGAGATGACAAATATATGGATTTATTTAATTTCTTCATTTACATTTATGGTAATTTAAAAAGATGCCTTTCCAAGGCATCTAGCCTCCCCTCCTCAACATCATTAATAATTCAATAAAATAAAAGCACCATTAAAATAATCATTTCCACATGCAGCCATCCACCTCCTGAAACTCCTTCCCACCACATTATCATTGTGGGAAGCCTACAATCAGTCCTCTCCAAAAACTCTATCAAACAAATGTCTGGACAAAGTGATGCTATATAGTGAGACTGTACAATGTCTCTGTGGAAAGCACAAAGCTTTCACAGAATAAAAATAGATAGCATGAATTTATGTCATTTTCAACCTATAATCTATAACTCTCTTTGAGCTGGGTGCCAAAACAAGTTCCCACTAGTATTGCTGTCTCTCTTCCTTACTCAGTAGTTGGTTCTATCAGCATTTTAACTACAGATGCAAATGGATTGGTTATTTCCTTAAGTTCCTGCATTCCCACTACCAATATCCAGTCTCCACTGAGGACTGGGCAGCTCACTACCAGCATGATATAATGAAACTGTTTGCTAAAGATCTCAGAGCAGAGACCTGTTAATTTTAGCAGCTTTTTGTTGCAGGACCATTGTTTTTCCTGAAAAGAGCTCATGCAAACCTTGTCATATGTGAATTTGGCATAAACTATATGAAAGATAATACAATAGATATGGGAAATTCAAAGTGAGCAGCTCTCAGTTTCAGTCTCTGCCTACAGTCCTGTATAAATGCCATCCTCAAAGCCAAATTATACTAGGGTAATAGTAGAGGAATAGTAGTATCCATTTTAAACATTAAGTATTACTCATGCAGCTTGATGAATAAAGGCTGAAAATAGAGGTTATATCTACCCATCAACATGTATGAATGGAAAAACTTACCTTCAACAATAGTATTGAGATTAAAAGAAAAAGGATTAAAATTGGCAAATAATTTAGGCTAATCACTTTGTGAATGTCAGAAAAATTAGTGGATAACCTCTCAGGAATCATAGTAAGAGCAAAAACATCTAAATTTTACCTGAAGAGCCTGGAAAAAAATTATACAATAGAAGAGACCTGACTATGATATCTGAAACCAATCCTTACTATAGCCTTACTACAGAGACACAATTCTAAAATACAAAGTTGAGTTAAATCCTGTTTATGCATTGAATGCATTCCATGTTATCATTATTCCTTACAAGATTAGACTGTATAATGGTTCGAAACGCACTAACTATTTGTTATAGATACTACTGTGTCTTCATACACTGAAGAGTTTGTAACTGAAACTCCTTGATCTGCTCTTGTCTTGGCGGATCCCCTGGAGTTCATACATGTTCTATGAAGGTTCCTCCACATAGCTGCATGCCAGTCCCTGAACAGTAACAAGAGGTGTGCAGAGATAGCATGTGTTTACTGAATGTACAATGTAGATGTATGACAAAAGTAATTAATCAAAAGATGCATAAATGGTTTAATAGGTTCCCTAAGAGACTGTTGAAGTGAAGTGGATCCTGCTTTGGGCTAGAGAGGACCAGCAGGTGATCCACAGAGATTTCTTCCTATCTTGGTTACTCTGCTGCGGCCTTGCGAAGACTGAAATGTCATTCAGTAAGCCTTGATCTCACTCGGGTTGCATCAATTCTGCCATGTTTGGGGACTAGCAGAGAGCATCAAGACTGAGAAAAATGTTGTGCTTGTTTCTTAAAAGGCACATTTTCTTTTGTTAAAAAAGGGAAATGTTCCTTTTTCTAATAGCTTTGTGATTATGATGAATCAAGGTAGTAAGATCTCAACATGCAGAGTAAAATCCTTTTTAGAAAGGAGCAAATTGCTAAAATCCAAAGTAATTCAAGAAACACAAACATTTCCTTCAGTTTTTCTCCTCAACAGGGAAGACAGTTCCTAGGGGAGATAATGAAGCTCAGCTGAGCTTTACAGAAGTTCTATAGCGAACTGTCCTTGCATTGCACATTTCTCAAGCTCTCCTTCTACTAGACTGCAGAATAATTTCACCATGTAGGCATCTGTCCTGAAGAGAAAAGCATGAAAAATAATCATTTTTAAGTGATGGCCTGACCTCTGGTTCCTCAAGTATGGCTCTCACCTGCGTCAAGGAAGAATAAGATTCATCTTTTCTAATTTAAAAAAAAAGACACCTGCTGAGAGACAGTAGAGAATCAGATCTATATTTATTAGTATTTTTCTATTTCATACAACAAAAACATTTAACCATGGGGAGGCAGATGATATAGTTCCCATCTGCCTGATATTTCTTTGGCTCTATATACTTCATAGTTCAAATAGGGAATACATTTTCCCCAGCATCTTCTTCCTTCAAGAAGGATCCTGTAGGACTGTTTCCTGCATGTTTAGTATTACCTTTGCTAGATGTCACATATGAACCTCAAATTGAAGTTCCATGAACTACATATGGTATTTTTTCTCTCATCTCCATAAAAACTGTACCTACAGGTGGATAATATACACAGTAAAGTTTTCTCAAAACAACAGCAGTAATAAACCTGTCTATTCTTATGAGATGTTGTTGTGGTTTGGCCCAGCTAGCACAGCAGCACCACGACAGTCTCTCACTATTTGTCTTTTCTTACAGTAATTCAGATAAACAATTTTTTCCCCTGCATCTGCATGACTGTTGTCCTTATATACACAACTTGCACAAATATTCCACTCTTATGAAGCAAGATTACATTGCATATTTAACTTCCTGGCTTCTTTGTCCTCCTTCCAGTTCACAACTCCTGGAGACTTTATGGACCAAAAGTTATCATAAGGGGAAGAGTAATGAGTTCACATACAGGAAGTGATTATGAGAGAATGATGAGCAAGGCTCTGGTAAGAAGGCACCAGCTCCACAGGATGTTTGCTGCTCGACTGTACAATGTCAACATGGAACAAATGTCAGGTAGTGGCTTCACAAAGATCACGATCTTTACACTGGATGATGAAGTGACAGTTCATCCCATAACCTAGTGTGTATTTGGAGACACCATAATATATATTCAATACAAAGACGTGTTTTAGGCCATTCTTTTTCCTTTTTTGCTTGATATTTGCTTTGGTTTGTTTTCCTTGAATTGAATTCATCTCATTACTGAGCTCCACTGGAATAATCACCCACAGACATTGTATTTTGACAAGAGTCTAACACAAAATGTTGTTCACAAAACTATATGACATTACTTTTCCTTCTGTATCTCACTCCCTCCTCACACAGAAGGGAACTTCAGTGTAATTTAGATAAAACATTCAGCTTTTACAGACTGAAGTCCTGGGAGATGAACCCCATACTAATGTAGCAACTCCAAGTTTGTTGGGCTGAGCACAGATGGTCACACAAGTGCCAAATGCATTGTTCAATGCTACATTGTGCAGTCAGTTTACTGTCAACACTTTAGATGTTACATTTGGCAGCGATAGGATCTTGCGGGAGTCAATATGTTGTTACTAAGATTTTATGCCCTACATGTTTTGGAGTTTATTTGAGGAACTCTGTGATTTCCTTGTCCTTCTCTATGTGTTCAAGATAAGATTTACTCAGTTAAAGGAAAAGAGGTAGTTATTAAAAACTAAAAATTAAACACTAAGAAAACTTTGGGTATTGGGAAAAAATATCCACCAAAGGAGTTAACAGCTACAATAGGTTGCTCAGAGAGAGAATGGAATATCCATCCTGGGAGATTTTCAAATCCTGGTCAGATAAGAAGCTTAGAACTGTGTCATGGTTTAAATCTAGCCAGAAACAAAGCATCACTCATCTTAAACCCAACGATATGTGATCTTTGAAGTTAGTACACCTTAAATCAGGAAGTTGGATTTGTGGACTCTAGAGTCTCATCCAATCCATGATACTATGATGGAGTTGCTTCATGCCGTTTAGTTGCTACAAGCATATTTTGGGGAAGAAGATGAGATTCCCAAGTTTTCCTTCTTGTCCTCTCAGAGTCTGGGTTTACTAACCTTCCAGAAATACTGCAGTGGACATTTCTTCTGAAAAGGGACCTCAAGGATTTGTAGATAGAGGTGCTGTGTTTAGAATGATTGAGGTGAAGGTTTATAGTACAGTCAGATAATACTTCTAAGAGAGCATATTCAAAAGCATTCAGTATTAGCCTAAGTAGTTCCACTGACATAATCAGGTATTTTACCATGGATATGGCAGCAGTGTTAGATCGAAGCTGAGTGCTTTAGAAAATCCTGTCAATAGTTTTTTGGGAAAGTGTATGATTTGAAAAATTCATAATTAGAAACAATGAATCAAAGTATCGTAATGAATATTGTGGATTTCCTAACTGGGAATGTTAAATTTCAGGAGGTGCCTCTAACTTCCGACAGTAATGAAAAAATTAAAAATAATAAATAATTCTCTAAAATTCCCTCTCCAAAAACCATGGCAACCAGAAGATGAAAGAGGTACAAATATGTGCTGCAATATTAGATCTACAAAGAAAAAAAAAAAGAGGAAAAAAAAGAGCCCCCAAAAAGAATTCAATACTACTAATAAAAAGACAGACAAATTTGAATAATTTTTCAAAATGACAGCTGTTTTACTAATGAATCACTAAAATATTTTTCATTCAGTCAATCAATATTTTAGAAATTGTGGTACACAGAAAGGATATCCCTTGCTGTGCAGAGAAACATAATATGTGCTCCATGGAGTAGGAAACTTAAATGATATATGCAGTTTTGTTATTAAAAGTGAGTTATATATTTTGCTGTACAGTGGAAAATTGTGACCCAGTATAACATATCTTCACATTGTTTATAACTTGAGGAAAATCAACATTCTGGGTTCTCAGTTCGCACAGTAGGTATTACATTTATTTTGGCCAAATGTAATTTATGTAACTGCAAGGAACAATAAAACATGAACTTTATAGTGTTTTCTTACCTAAAAATAATATAGAGCTTGTAAAAGTGAAGAGATTATTATTGTAAAGAAAAAGACAGTAACTTAAAAGCTGAAGCTCATTTTACAGCTATGTAAAACTTATCCCAGCTCAAGTGTTAAGGCACCTGTGTCCGCAATTTTCATTTGAGCACAGTAATCTCTGATAATGAACTTAGTTTTCTCAGTAGCAGTAATCACTGATGCAGGAAAAAAAAATCCTTGTTTTATACAGCATATACTTTTTATTATTTATCAAAATTTGGATTCCATGAAGTCCTAAGGAACTCTGTAGAGATTTGTGAACTCCCATCAATATGGGTATGGTAAACTATGGGTTTTCAACAAGGTTCCAATCTATCCTATCCTATCCTATCCTATCCTATCCTATCCTATCCTATCCTATCCTATCCCATCATATCCCATTCCACCCTATCTTTTCATAGGTTTTGAGGGACATGGTGAGGTGCTGAGAGGCATAGTTTAGCAGTGAGCTTAGCAGTGTCAGGTTGTGGTTGGACTTCATGATGTTAAAGATTTTTTCCAATGCAAAACATTCTATGTTTTTCTGATGCTATGATTCTTCACGACTTTATCTATAATAAGACCTTAAACAATATCACATCAAAAATGCAGTGGAGTTCGATCTTCATCCTCTCTACTTTTGAGTGGTTTGAACAGCCCAAGCAAACTCTCTCCTGAATGACTCTTGGAGAGTTTACAGTCTAGCCTGTATCAAGGATTACTCGAAATAAACAATATGATGCAGTCATTTTGTTGCAGAAGCTAAAATAATTTAGGAGTTGTGGGAAGACTTCATCTTTTGGTCCCTGGGACAGTGACAGAGCTTTGCGAGTGTTTAGTTTATTAATGTAGTGTAATGATTAGCCTAAAATATATTGGGTTTATCAGACAGTACCCCAGTGACATAGACAGTAAGAGCAATAAAATCTATCATAAGTGATTGATTCTTTTTCTTATCTTTTCTGTGATGGGAGAATATACATAGAGAGAACTACTTTGGTTTTACAGATAGGGAAAATAAGCTCCAGAGATAAGGAAGTCAGTCCTCTAAAATCTCCTGGAGGATTGTGCCAGAGCTGGGAACAGTTGAACTGGCCTTTTGTTTCCCAGTCCTTTGTTTCTTTCACAAGTTCATTCAAAATCTTTTCTTACTGAAAGAGGATATTGCACTATAATGAAAGAGAACGTTCTATTGAAAACATGAAAATAGAACAGAAAAAAAAAAAGAAGACACAATGCTACAAATGACAACATAAATCGTAATCATGCAAAACCATATGTACCGTAACTAAGTCATGTGTACTCTTTCAATGAGTTTTCTGAATAATCTTCGTGAAGATGTATGATACCATTTGTGAGACTGGAAGTGGTTGAATTGCACCTCTTTGAAGAGACTGCAAAAGACTGGGCTACAGACTTACCATTTCCTACTAGGCTGATCTTGTGTACAAAAAAATATCCTCTGTTCATCAAATCTGTTGCTTGTACACAATTGATCCATGCAAAGAAAGCATCTACCTGTTCATTTTTTTTTGGTTTCTAGTGAGACGAAGCTAGTGGTCCAAAGACTCTGATCTTATTTGTCGCTCTAGAGCAGAGAATACCTTAATCATTAAAAATCAAGCTAATCTTGCATGGAACATTCTGCTTTGGAGTACTAGCAGAATGATTGCTAAAACATTTGAGGTTTTTTCACAGTTTTAGAAAGTGTGTTCCTGATATATTACTTATAGATATGGGTACTCTGCATACTTAGCTTTAGGCACTTGCAGAAGATAACTAAATTGGATATCAAGAGATGTATGAGGATCTGCAGAGACAGTTAAAACTGAACAGTCTTCTAGACAAGTCCATCCCTTCAGACAAAAAAGCAAGCCTTGATCCTTATTTAAATTACACAATTGCATGCCTGAAGCAGGATGAATTTGGTATGTACATCTTGTTTAAAACTGTCTAAATAAGTGTGTGGTTTTGTTTGTTTTTGATTTTTTTTTTCAAACTAGGACCACTGTAAGCAATTGAAGAGTTTGAAATGTCATTGAAGGTTTTCACAAAAAAATCAAATGAATTTCCAAGGGTTTTCCTTAAAATCTGGTCCTCCAGACATTTGTTCTTTTTCTCATTTAGTTCCATACTAAGATTCACAATTTATTTACTGTTGATAGGTAGTAACTATGAAGCAGGATGGCTGGAAAATGGATTTGAAACCTTAAAAGAAAAAACAACCTACACATTTAAAAATGTAAAGAATTTTGCTTTTTAATAGAAAAATGTACTTTTTTAGTTAAATACTAGCATTCATGGGAAATTAGTGTTTTGGAAATACTATAGAAAATATATCTAAAGTATTAAAAGCTTCTCTTTTTTTCCTCACAGCTTCAAACCTTTAGGCTATCTATATTTCCCACTTGAGAGTTATCTCCATGTTATTGAAAATTAAGTATTTTGCTGTCTCGCCTAGGCACGAGACTTTCTGGAAGATTTCACCCAAGTACTTTGAAAGAATAAGGTTAACATCAGACACATGGGAAATCTATTTGAAAAAGAAACAATATTCTTTCGAAAAAGTACTTCAGTTTTCAAAAGAATATTTTCAGGATTTTGTGTAAACTCTTAAAAAAAATTAAAAGAAACAAAACCAGAAAAAACCCTAACCCATTTTTCTTAGGAAACAAATGATGCCTTAGAAAAAGATACTCAGTTTTCCACAGAAAAAATGAAAAAGTTTTCTAACAGAAACCTCATCCCACTGCAAATCTGAGTGACTATGTAATATCTATTTTTCTTCCTTCCTTTCTTTTCTTATTGTTAGATATGCACAGTAATTTTAACAAATCTAGAGGACATCACTAATCCAAAAGTATGAATAGTCAGTAATAGAGATTATGCTTTGACCAGGACCACCAAGTACACTTTTGGATAAATTAATTTTTAAATAGATCTCCCTCTTTTGTTGTGGTTCTATCACTATGTGGTTAATTTTTGCTAATTGTCACTAATGACTGGAAAACCCATCAAAAATTACTGAACTGCAAAACAGTAATAAAGTGGATAAATGCAAAAAAAAATAAGTAATGGATCACAAAATGTACTTTGAATATTTATTTGGACAATGATAGTTTAGTTTAATTTTTTAATGATAAGCTATTGAATCCAGTAAATGGTTTTAAAATTCATTTTAGGAGTGATAATAAAACTTTAGTAACATCAGTTCTCAGAGCATTCCTTGCTAAGAGAAGAGACAGATGGATCATGTTTTTGTGCAGTGGGGCAAACACAGTACTTGGAAGGAAAATGAGGACTGAAAATGAAGGGATGATTTTCATTTACATTCAGGTCCACTTATATCAATCCAGTAGTGTAAAAAGGCCTTATAAATTAATTTTAAAGAGACCTTAATATATTGAATCAGACCCAGTGTAATTATTATGATATGCCTATGAATGAACCCAAAATGGTGGTAAAGCTGAACAATAAAATTGCCTTTGGGGGGGAACAGACTAGTACATGGCATATAAAATGACAGGGTAAGGAAAATTCTCATCAGTGCTGGGAGAAGATCTGGTTTGATATCAGTTTCTACTGCCTTTAATTCCTGAGTCAAAGGAGACTGCTCTTAAGGAGTGCAGAGCTGGCTCCCTTTTGAAGAGCACCATGAAATCTTTAATGTTCACACAGTGCAGCTTTGGCCTCAGGAGAAAAAGGTTTGAAAAAGAGGCCAAAAAACCTCAACAGCTTCTTTAAGGTCATCCTGTTCAAGGTGAGGGGTTTCCTGCCAGTGCTGTGGGCAAGCAATGAGCCTCCACATCTATCAGAGAAATCCCCAGAAGAAAGAATTTCATAGATCTGAGAATATCCGTAGGGGGGCTCAGTCTTTTAATCTAAATTGTTTTTCTTTCAGTATTTTCCTGTTTTTTCCTGACAACTGGGGTATTATAGAAAGTGCAGTAAACACGTAGGAATGCAAAGTTATGCTTCCCATATGAATGTAATAAAAACATTGCAATTTCTTACTAGAATCTTGTGATATCCCTTGAATGCCGTACATGGCATACACAGCCCTGGAAAAAAAAATGTGATTAAAATGTACTTACTGCAAAGTTCTGATAAGATAACACACAACTTAATGTTCATCCCAGTGAGCATAATTTTATTACTTAAGCTACTATGTTCTGCCTAATATTTATAGACAGCTACATACTCTTGTATATACACACACATATTTACACATAGTATATGTATGTATATATATATATGCATGAATTAAATGCATGCACTTTGGAATTATGGAGGACTCTGCAAAGAGATCAGTCCCCTGCTTCAGTCCCCAAGCACAAGTACATCTATGGAGCTTTGTGAACAGAAGTTATCCTGTGGACTTATTCTATGCAAAGACATACTTAAAAGACTGCTTAAACCACAGTAAAAAAAAAAAAAAAGTGAAGGCCTGAGAGGAATGCGAAACTGTTTTCTTTTCGCTTATGACATATTTGATATAATGGGAACATATTTAGAAATATTTTTATTATCAAACCTAAGACTTAAAATAGCTTTTATAGTCTTTATTTTTTAAATAAAAGAGGTGTAATCAAAATATTGGTGTTTTGGAAAGAAGCTTTTGCTGCTAATAGGGGATGTTAACCCTCTGTTTAACAAGATATGTAAACTTCACACTAAATTAAGTCTCACCTCTGGGAACATAGAGGAAAGAAAGGTTTTTCTGCTGTCTGGTACATGATATTTGCAACGAAAAATACCTGCTCCTTTTTTTTTACACTGATAATGGCCTTATTGTGCTGGGTAGGACAGATGACACAAACAGAAATTTACAGTCCCAGCAGCATATTCCCCAAAAAGTCCAGGAAATATGTTGAGATTAACAATTTTCATTGAGGTACCCAATCTCTTGCAAGTTATGTCATGTTTTCTAAATTAAGAGATTACTGAGAGATGAAAACCACAAAATCACAAAATGGCAGGAGTTGGAAGGAACCTCCAGAGATCATTCAGTCCAGTCTCCTGCTAAAGCAGGTTTCCCTTGATCAGATCACACAGAAACATATCCAGGCAGGTTTAGAAACCTCCAGAGAAGGAGATTCCACAGGTTCCCTGGGCTGTCTGCACCAGAGCTCGGTCAGCCTTACAGGAAAGAAGTTTCATCTCATGTTCAAGTGCAACTTCTTTTGTTCCAACTTGTGCCTGTTACTCCTTCTCTTGTCACTGGGCATTACAGAAAAAAGACTGTCCCCATCCTCTGAACATCCACCCTGTGGGTAATATGTAAATGATTATTTGGAAGCCCACTTACACATCCAGACTGAATCTGGGAGGCCACAGCTACATCTCATTTCATGCACTGGGCTCAAAATCATTTTATCACAGATGCTCTTAAAAAAAAAAATTAGCTGCAACTGGCATGAAACAACTGGTCATTTTTAATCTATGTGAAACATCAGATATGTAGACAGAAGTCCAAGAAGATGATTGCTGTCCATTACATTATTTCTTCTTGTTCAAATAGCCAAACCTCTGGTGGACATCAAAGAGAAAATGCAATCTTCAAAAAGTGAAGAAAAATGAAACATATTTCTGCACTAAGAAAATTTGGGAAACACAGGGAATGGATATCTGATGGAAACATGCATATGCCTTAGAAACATATTACAATACCTCCTTTTCTTTACTGGATGGAATAGCTACATCAACTGGGTCACACGATGTGAAAACATGCTATGATGAAAACTGGGCTCACAAGGGTAGCATAAAACTTTTAGTCATGTTTCAGAAAAGAGCAACATTACAATTTAAAGGAATTTATATGAAAATAAACATGGTCTGAAGGAGAGTGGGATTAGACATTTATGAGGCTAAATGATGAAAGCTATTGCACCATCTTGGATTAGTCTCTTTTTTTATCTTTACTGCCATAGTTTTTCAACATGCTTGAAGCAGTAAATTGCTCTTGTAAATGCTCCTTTTAATTTCATATTGGTACAACAAACTCCCACACAAAATTTTTGTATTTTAAGAAATAAGTAGTCATGTCCTAATCAATAAAAACCTGGGATACTCTAACCCATTTCCAATATGTCTTGTTTTGTAATTATGCCACTGACACAGGGGTCAACCTGGAAGCTTACTGACAGTAAGAACTACACACTTCACTCAAAGGCAATAACACATCTGAACCCTTTATTCAGTGGGGAGTAGGGGTTAGAAGCAGCCAGTGAACCAAGGAGAAAGAGAAGGGAACAGATCAAGTACATCCCCTGAGCCTGAAGGGCTTCACAGCAACAAATATTCGCTAGCAAAATGGTTTTGAAAAATCAAACCTGGTCTGAGTGAGGAATAACTGCTAGAAGGAAGAAAGAGGCAGAGAAAAGACAAGTATCTGAGACCACAATTAAGTCCTGTGAGACTGCAGTGGAGGAAATCTTCCACTCTTAACAAAACACCCCAGGCAAAATCTGTGCTTCTTCACTGGGAAACTGGAACATTTTGAACTGCAGACCTTGAGACACCCTCCCACATCCTCCACGTCCCCATGTTTCTGTGTACCAGAGGAAGAGCTACACTGTCACAGAGTCTTTCCTGACTACTGCATGTGAGGTTTCATGAATACGTCTGCAGTGACTATTCAGTGAGTTTAGACTTTCCTCAGGAGCAGACATACACCAAAAAAAACTGTTAACTTTTCAGCCTGTACCATGAACTCCAGTCATCCCAGGACACAATCTTCAGCCGAGTACTCAAGCTCACTCTACCTGCTGACGCCTTCCCAGCCTGCTTGGTCAGCTCAGCCTTGTCTAAGCAGCCTGAACATTTTCAACTCAGGCTGAAGCTGAGGAAACGGCCAAAGGAATGGACAGATAGTGTCCAGGTTACTCAGACCTGTTTTCAAGACTAATCCTCACTTTTCAATGTCTCAACTTGGCTTTTAATTCTTAGGAACCATCTTTCAAAAGTGCAAGTGCCTTTTATTATCCTACAGAAGGCAATATATAAAGGGAATGATAGATATGTTTGAAGCTACACTAAAGCACCCAGGCCGTTATTAGGTGGAACAGTATTTACTTTTTCTTCCCCTTTTCTTAAACTTACTATTCCTATGTGGACTTACTATATCTCATAGATAATGAAAACCTAATGATTCTGTTAAAAGATAAGAGTTTGAGAGAGATTCACGTAGCCTAACTATTCTAAAGTACGAGCCAATTCCTGTAAACTAATCAAAAATAGACCCCAAAGGGACCTCTGTAGGAGCCTAGCTGTCTCAAGTGTCTGTGAGAATACTGAACTGGATGCCTGAAGTCAGGCAGCGTGAATAACTTCCTCCTCCATATCTCCCTCCCTCCTCCCTCTCATTCTTTCTAAGATGCCTCCATCTGCTCTTTTAGTACAGGAAAGCTTCCCAAAGGACTCTTTCCTTTCTTTTCTTTTTTTTTTTTTAATTTTCTTTTTTTTTTTTTTATTTGTGATTTAGTTCTCCATGTAATTCTTTGAAGTCCATTTTCCCCTTTGAGATGAACACTGCCTCCTCTCTGAAAGAAAGATGAGGGAGTCTAGTTTATAAGTGATCAGCATGCAGTGTTCTCCTGCAAAACGTGATGTTTTGTTTAAGTATCACTGCTGGACCTTGCACAGCTTGCAAATATTTCCTGCTGTCCCTGTAGCTCAGATTTCATTACTGTCTTCAGGATTACTCTTCACATCGAACCTAGTGGAAGCACTTCGACTAGTAGGGGAAAGCAAGCATATGCACTAAATATTAGCAGATACACAGCAATGGTTAGTCTTCCTTTGACTACCTTTGACAGGCAGAAAAAACAGGTCAGATTTCATGTATATTCAACATATAAATAACCTATCTTCAGATGCACATATGACACTCTTATTGCACCTCGGGATAGATATGGTTGACCTGGATATCTGTGGCTGTAATGTTGGGGAATTTTTTTCTCTAACCTGTAGATTAAACTTGCTGTACAGGAAAACACTGAAACTGGATTATTAGTGTCTGTAAATCCCATGTTCTGTGGGCCTTAATCTCCTTACCCCATAAACGGCTTTGTTTGAAAAATGGTTTTGTCCAATTTTTATGTTAAAAATATGGATATGTGTATGTATTTCTTAGTTTGTATTCGCAAAGTTTAAAGAGATCTCAAATAAAACAGTAGTTCCGTGAATATCTTTGCATGGTGGTAGCAAAATCACAGAAGGAGCAAGGTTAAGAGACATCTAAGTGTCTTTACATTAATCCAGAGAGCAGGGACAACTGCTAACTGTTTTGGCTTTCTCAGGCCAGACTAAATATCAAATGTTAGGCAGCGGGATTATGCAATGATAGTGAGATGCTCTGCTGACCTGAAAAGAGATGTTAAGTATTACTGTATTGGCATGGAAGATTTACTAAAACTGAGTTTTAAATGAACATTATTTGTCTTACAAATAAAAATTTCAACCAAAGTAAGAGAGAGAGCATTAGAAGATGTGAATATACACAAAGACTCTCTAGAGAATTTATGAGAACAGATAAACAATGAAAAAATGGGAGAAAACACAGCATAGACAATGCCTTGCCAGACATTTCAAGGGAAAACATTTAGGGGGGAAACCATTCTCAGAGCTGTGAACTGATCCCATACCCCCTGAGTTTTAGCCTAATGCCTTCACTGCAGTGTTGTGCCTGCAGAGACAAAGACTGTGTACAGCTATGGCTTTTGGCAGTTAAAATATGTGCAAAATACTGGCCTAGCTAAAATCAAGAAAAATTTTACCCCTGACAACAGTGAGATCAGAGTCCCTCTGACCTAGATGAGTCTGAGGTGTCAAAGAGGTGTTGAAATTTGCTGCTGGTGGCCATTACTATCTGCTGACAGGCTGTTCACATGCCCTTGGGGGCTACCAGTGCTCTGAGGTAGCATCCTGTGTTAAAGACCAAATGGCCTAACTCCTTCAACTCTCCCAGCCTCTACTGGGATTACAAGATCCTTATTTTGCTATGTGAGGGAATTGGAAGTTTTATAGGAAGCATGTTGCAATCACAGAGGAGTGCATCAAACTATTCAAGGAAAACAGAAACATCCATGACTTTTGTTCTTGGCAGTTACTACATAAAATTGTGCTTCTTGATCATGCACAGTAATCTCAGCATTCATCTCAGCTGTGAGATATGCCATTTCAGCATTTTCTTTGGTCTTTTGAACACCTAAACTCATGGCTCTTGTCTCCCACCAGAAGACTCAAAACAGCAACACTGAAAACATGGAAATAGATTTGTGGATTACAGTAGTTCTCTTGTCTTTTGCTTCTCAGATTCTTCCTCATTCAAAGAGTCATTAGGCAAAAAAGAGATTATAGGTTGACACACAATCATATAATTTAATGGTTTGAGGATCCAACTTATTTCTTACATTTATGCCGTGTGTGTTTATATTTTAACCAATCCTTTAAGTTAAAGGTTGGCTTTAAGATCTCCCCTTACAGGTCTGTGATGCCTAATCAGTGAATTCAGAATCATGATTATGCTTTGTCATCCTCAGTGAACCTTGAATTGTTTCAGAATATCAAAAATACTTTAAACTAGAGAGGGTGGAGAGTAATTGTTCAGGAACTTCTGCAATCCTCCAAACATACCATTTCTCAAAAGTTGTTTGGAGAAAAAAATCACAGGTCAACACAGAGCTCATTATTCACTTTTTTAGTTTATTCAAAACTACTAAACTTTTATGTGATTAAGTCAATGGCTCACAGTACGCGCAAAGCATGCCACTTGCCTTCAAAGCTGTGGTCAGTTGGCAAGTTAATTTGATCACTGCAGGACAGCCTCAATCTTGCATCAAAGAAGGATTTTTTTTTTTTTTAAGAACTTTCCCAACTCTTCTACAGGACTTTGTCTTGCCTAATCTTAGGCAGGACTTGCCCTTTAAATAAATATCTATATTAAATACAGAATTAGAAGGCAGCTACCGATAGCAGATTAAAATAGTTGACCCATGTTGTCCAGTTGGCATGATCATTTGCCTAAAAATATCGTGACAATTTGAACATGAATATACAGCCAGGTCAAGACTTTTATATACAAAGTAGTAAATACGTCTTCCTCTCCTGTTTAGGTCATATGTTCTCAGTTTTCCAGATACAAAATAAATGCTTCTCTCACTTCCTGAGCTTGAAGATCGGAATTATTCTTTTTAATTGCACCATAGAGTAGCCTCTCAAAGTTTAACTGTCATGCTACTCATTAATGGACTACTTTTAAAATATGCAAGCCATACTAACTTGGTGACAAGATATGGCCTACAAGAATAGTTTGTACATTAATTCTATGGAAAATATTACAGAACAAAAAGTCCAGCTTATTGGTAAATCCACACACTTTCTCTAACAGCGGAATTTGGATCCACATAAATAACAATTGCTGGAGTAACAGAAGGGGAAAACAATACTCTGCTTCTACTACTGCTTATTAGTGAAAATTGAATGAGACTTGAAAGAAGAGGTTCTGATATAACCCAAACTCAGGAGTCACTGACTTAATTTTGAAATATTTTGTTTTAGTATTAGTATCAGTATCAGTAATTGTTTTAGTATTAGTATCAAAACAAGTGCACCTACATGCACAAAACCTCCTATCTTTAAAACCTGTTATGTTTTCCATGCATTGAGATGACATCTGTAGCCAGCTAATTATTGACAGTTGTTTTGCCCAATGCTTTATGGCTATGAAACCTACAAAACCAATAAGAGAGTAGAAATCAAATGAAAATGTTAAGGTTTTAAAACTAAATGAGGAAAGAAAGACTATGTAGTCAATAGTTAAAAGGAAGTACAGGAACTGGAAGAAAAGCATTGAACCCAAGAACCCAAACAAATTGCATCACTTCATAAAAAATACCCAAACATTTCTACTAGAAAACACAAGAAATCGAATTCTTATTGCTGTGAAAGATTATATCATCCTTCATTTCCTAACGCCATGTTGAAATAATGGTTCAATGTTTATTTAAGGAAAGTAATGTCAATTTTTAGAATGTTAGACATGATTTTGAAGTGCACAAGTTCTCTTCTACAGATACTGTGTTCATGCCAGTCTGATTCACGTCTGTTTAGTTGTGGAGCTCAAAATGGTGTCATTCCATGAAACCAAAGTTTTTTTCTTTATCCCCCAAGAAGATAGCTTTGCTAGCAGTAAGAAGTGGAAGAACAAAACAAAAAAAATTATTCAAGGGAGCTAAAATCTGAACTTATATTTAGTTTTAACACTTTCCTGGAATTTACAATATTGTAACATCTGAAAAATTAACATTTATTGTTGCAAATATCCAAGTGGATCAAATTGGAAAAAAAAATCTCTGTGTATCAAACCCCTAGTAAGTTTTGCTTGGCTGCCAAATCTAACGACCTTACACCAACTTGCAGCTAAAATCATAAAGTTTTACTTTGTCTTGTATTTTGGCCACAAACAGTCTTAATTAACAGAGGCATGGAAATAAAAATGTGGCTGTAAAACCTTGAATGAAACATGAAATTTAAATCTAAACCCCAAATTAAATGTGGTAAATGCTGCTGCACATGATGTCATTTTCCCTGACTACCTAATTTCCCTGATTACCTAATCCTGTGTAGTGTATTAACAGCCAAACAATTAGAGATGAGAGATATGGGATAGATGCACAGAGTTAGCACAGAAATATGAATCTTCTGTCACATATCAGGCAGAAAAGGGGTAAATACGTGCAGCTGCATGTACTTCAAAGGCATATCAATTTAGTGCTTTTTCAGGGAACAAAAGGCCCACAAAAGCAGCATTTCTATAGTTTTACAGACACAATCCAGCTCAGCTACCTCACAGTTACTGATCCCTGGTCCCAGTCAGAGCAGTTACAGATGGAGCTAACCTGTGCCTGACTGAGTTCAATCTGTTCATGAGTGCTCTCTTGCATTTCCTCTCCCATCTGGAGATGTAAGTCTGTTCCTTCAACATTTTAATCATCACAATATGAGTTTTATACCTGCATAAGAGCACTTTCCCATCTGAAATGCCACTTGTTGAGCTGATTAAACCAATGCCCTGCAGAGTCTTGTTATTTCATCCTTAATCATAGTCCTAAAAATAAAAGTGTAAGAAGAAGCCTAAGGTTCCTCTACCATGGGGCCAGTAGGTAGGATTAAATGCATCTACTTTTAGATACTGAAAGTTCGGATACATACCTCTGGACTAGTGATCCAACTCCCTTTCTAGTCAGCAAAGAGAAGTGGCTAGTTCTCTAGAAGTGGCTAGAGAAGTGGGATGAGGTAAACTGACCTACTGAAACTTTTCCATTACCCTCACCCCTAAATCCTCTTTGCCTTCAAAAACTCTCACAAAAAGAACAGAAACAGAACACAGGAGAGGAATATTATGAATAAACTTTTATGTGAAATTTTACCTCAGTGTTACCCAACTTTAACAATGCAATGTACAGCAACGTGGGAGCCTGAAACAAATTAATGAAAATCTTTTACACGTTATATAAGGAAAATTATGCCATTTTTAAAGAAGTTAAATACTTCCAAGTCAAATATTTTTAACTTTCTCATTTTAAGAATGCTTTTTGGTAGCAAAAAAAAAAACCCAAAATATAGTCTCATTCTCCTAATACGAAAAAGAAAAAGGTAGGGAAACCCCATTCCAACAGTTGTGTCAATTATTTCTTTGGGAACAGTTTGGAAAAAAACAAAGGTCGTAATATATCTTCCAATCACTTTTACTTCTGCAATTTTGAGGAATTTAATTTGTACCCAAATATTGAACTTATGTCAGTTCATTCAGAGACACAATCATCCTTGTTCTCTTTACCAGTGTGTACTTTAGACCTTGTCTACCTTTCCTGAGATATGGAAACAAACATAAAATCAGCACACTATTGTCATAATGTTGAAATACAAGTATTTGGAATTATCCTTATTTTCTACTTCAGTCTCAATTTTTTTTTTTTTGGTGCACTGCATTTTTAACCTCCATTTACATAAATGCAGTTATTTGCAGAAATAGCTTCAAGATCTTTTTTTTTTTTTTCAAACCAGCTAGCAATAGCTTGTCTAGAGCATGGTGTAGCATAAGTAAAACTAAGGTTGTACAGTTTGATGGTATTATCTGCAAGACTTAAATATTTTAGTTACTTCATTTACTTTTAACCAACTCTATTATTCTTTGAGCTCTCCTTAAAATTAAATGTTACTGTAGCAGGCTTTTGGAGTTTCTTTTGGTTGCAAAGACTAAATAAAAGTTCTAATAAATATAGTGGTTATTATGACTGTAAATTACAGTCAGTCTTAGATCTGGATCATCTTATGCTCATCTCTACTTTTATTAGAAAAGTAGTTTAAGGAAGCTAAAGTCCTGATGCAGGAATGTCAGAGAAGAGTTTACATATACATTGAATGGATGCAAGACATTATTTCTCTTGTCACTTAAAGAGACATCAGCAACCAAACCTGAGCATGATCCATACTGAATACACCATCAGTACCTGAATTTAAACCTATTTAAAAATCAGTGTAATGATCTTTAGAATTAATATTTTCATAAAGAACAGTTGTGATAGATGTTTTTAACTAAAAAAAAAAAAAATTTGCAATCATTTTTTTAGATATTGTGGTTTGAATTATCTACCATTCCTAAAGGAAGTACAAGAATATCACTAAACAATTAATAAAAGTGATGGAGGGGAAAGAAAATTCACTCTTGATGATTTATTTTTTCTTTTTGGAAAATAAATCTTTCCTCATCCCCATTTTTCCTTGGTTCAGTTGATAAAGCTACAAAACTGTGAATGCATATCTATATTTTTTTCTCTGGAAATGCGAAGAGTTTTCTCATGATAAGAAATTAACTTTTCTGCACACTTCTTCAAAACAAAATGAAAGAAACAGAGAAGATGGGGGGAGGTTAAATTATTTTAGGTGGTTGTTAATGTTGTTCTTGAATTATTCCACTAGAATCAAAATAGGAAGGTAAAGAGCTAGTAAAGTGCATAGGTGGACAGGCAGGCAAGAACAAATATAAGAAAGCAGGAAGCTATGAAGAACGGAAAAGGTCTGATTTTTCTAAGACAAAAAATTTTGAAATATCAATATTTCAGTCTTTTATAAAAGATAAAATCTTCTTTCTAACCATCTAGATTTCATAAACTTATACTGACTTTTCTTATCAGTTTCTCTGAGGGTAAGCATCTGGCCTAATTTTAATTCCTTCTCACTCACTATAGAAGCTTCTGTACATACATAAGAGTGTGTAAAAGTGTGTGCATGTAAAACCAACTGTACAGCGCTAGCGGATTTACAGTACTTTTATAATTAAGTCCATGCTCCTTCATGCTCAGAAATCACCCTATTAAATCTTGCCATTCAAGCAGTAGGTGGGCTTAGAGTTTATATTTTCTTTCTTACTTAAAATGTATATATTAACATTTGAATATTCCTATTCAGTGTACATAGTGCATTGAGACCAATGCCAGGAGCATAAAACCTCTGCCAACAAAAACTGAATATGTAAAACAGGTGTAGTTAATTCTACATGAAAGTTTTCTACTGCTTCGTAAAAGAAATCTACAACAATAGCAGGAAATTATAACAAATATGTAATGGGAGAGGGGACAGCTCATAAACCTAATCTCATTCCTGTTTAAATTAATAAATGTTGTAATAGTCCATAGGCACTTGCATACAATTACAGTCATATGTTTCAGAACAGAGCAGCCTTACTCCCAAAAATAGACAAAAGGGAAAGCGGTAAGGGCCATTTGTGGGTAAGCAAGTGGGGCAGCTCACCCCAGCTGTCTCCTTGGGTATGAGAAGGAGGGATCTCTGTTCAGCTTTGGGATTTCCCAAATGACAGCAGCTTTTGCCATATGTAGGCTAGGACTGATGATTTCCAAAAGCATTAGATTTATTTTGAAAATATATCCAGCCTGAGGTTGTTTGGAAAATCTTGATTGAGTTTCACGGTGCAAATGGTCATATCCGAGATTTCTGGGTATCCATCGATCCTTGATGAAAAGTGCTACAATACTGTTCCCATTCATTAACCACTTGTACAATACTTGTATAATAGTGCCAGGACCTTTAATTAGTGAAAGATATGTTACACATCTGGAAATGCTGGACAAACAAAGCAGTTTTTCAAAAACCACCCACACATAATTTGTGGGCTGGACAAAAAAAGTGACACAAAATGTGCTCAAACAGGAATAGACTAGAGCTAAGGATACATTTGAAACTGATGGTCAGCAGAGAAGAAGATGCAGAAATTAGACATTGAGGAAGTATTGACCTGCGTCTGATGTAGAGTGATTCCTGATGATATGCCCTGAAGCTTTCATGATGCTAATATCAAAGAAGTAATGTTCACAGTGTGAGCATTACTATTAAACCTTTTGGACAAGGGTTTTGAGGTGAAAGGAACCCTTGAAACATATTCCTGTCTTCCATTTCCATTTATGCTTCAGGAACTTTATATTGACACTCTCTTTCAACTTGTAGATTTGTAGGAGTACACTAGTAAATGCTGTCAGGGTTCATTCCCAGGCACTTGCATATAATAATCTATACCGTAAAATTGTGAAGTGTCTTTGACACGTTTCAAGTACTTGTCAGCTAGTATTCTCCCAAACAATGCCCAAAGATGGTTGAGAAGTTAACATGATCTAGTGACCAATCCCAGTATGGAATGAGTGCATAAGTACCACTAGCTTGTGTTCCACCTGCTGTCCACCAGGACCTCCTTGTCCTCCTCTGCAAAGTTGCATTCCATCCACTTCACCTCCACTGTGCACTGCTGCATGGAGTTAACTCATCCCAGATGCAGGATTTTCATTTGACTTTTTGAACTTCTTGGTGTCCTAGTCAGAGCGTTCTTCAATATGTTGAGGAACTTCTGCTGAGCAGCTCTGCCCACCAGTGTATCAGTTGTTCCTCTTAATTTGATATAGACTGAAAATTACTTGAAGATGTACTCCATCACAGTATTCAGCTCAATAATAAAGGCATTAAACATTTGTAGGCCAAGTGTTGATCCCTGCAGGACACCACTAATAAGCACCACCAATTGGACTTCATTCCACTGATTACAACCCTTGAACACAGTAGTACAACCAATCTATCATCTACATGAATATCCATTTGTACAGTCCATATTTTGGCAATTTGGTTATTGCGATGCTCTGGAAGTCTGTGTCAAAACCCTTCCTGGATTCAAGCTGAACATCAATTTTTCTGTCTTTGTCCACCAAGCTACTAAAGGCAATGAGGGTAGTCAGGTGTAAACTCACTCTTGACAAATTCACACCATTGCTCTTATTTTGTGCTTTTGGAAGCAAAATGTCATCAGATAGCACCATCTCAGCTCTAGAGAGAGGATTAGAAGTAAGGGAGTAGAGTAGTAGAGGAACAGACAGCAGAGACGGGAGGAATGGACAAGGAAGAGCACAGAATTGTGAAAATAGAGCCTCAAGAGAAGAATGAATGATCCAGCAACTAGCAGAATCTTAGAGTCATTTAGATTGGAAAAGATATTTAAGATCATCTAGTCAATCCAGCATTGCCAAGTTCACCACTAGATCATATCCCTAAGCACCACAGTTACACAGCTTTTAAATACCCCCAGTGGTGGTGACTCAAACATGTACCTGGGCAGCCTGTTCCAATGCTTGAGAATCCTTTCAATGAAGAATTTTTTTATTATATCCAATCTAAACCTCCCCTGGTGCAACTTCAGGCCGTTTCTTCTTGTCTTATTGCTTATTACTTGTGAGAAGAGACTGAGGCCAACTTTGCTACAACCTCCTTTCAGGTAGGTACAGAGTGATAAGATCTCTTCTCAGCCTTCTTTTCTCCATACTAAAAAAATCTAGTTCTTTCAGCTGCTTCTCGTGGTCTAGATGCACGTATCTGCAATATTATTTGCTATAATGTAAAATCAGAAAGATACAGCTGCAGTGGTGTGACTATATCATTCATCATTAGCTCAGAAACACAGAACGTCAGGCTATCTCTTATAGTCATTGTAAACCATGTAGCTGAGGGAGCAGTCTTGGTCATTGACTAGACTCTAGTGACAGCAGCTCCAGATCCTGCACAGAGAATCCTATGGATACAAGAAATGTCAGTAACTAAATTCCACTGGTTTCTGATGGAGACAACATACTGTGTGTATATTGTTTCATGCAGGACTTGAGGGTCTGTGAGGTGTGCAAGGAGAGGCAAGCAAAAGAAAACTATTGAGATAAGAAATGCTTTACAATGGAATTTGTTACAGTAAGTATGAAAATGCCACATGTACAAGCCTAATTTGGAAACACAAATTTTATATATACGTTTAATCAAAACACATAGGAGTTCAATTCTTAACTGCTTTTCACTGGATGCATCAGTTAACAGCCGAGGACTGTTATATTTGTGGGGCCAGGGAAATAAATTTTTGTCTAAACTGCAGAAGTTCCTCTTTCCAAACAGGTGCCAAAGGGGAAAAAGTACAGGAAGAAGAGAAGAGTTTTAAGGAATTCAGAAAACAAACATTCATTCTGCACCTTCATACAGTGAACTGAGAGAAGGAAAATAATCTAACAGCAACTAAAAAGGGGCTCATCTTTCCAAAAAGAAGCTGCTTTTTGTAACATGACCTTTAGGTGACCCATAATATCCCAGTCTGTGGTCTCTATAATAAAATAAAAAGATAGGGAATTCTACATAAAGCTGTGACATATCCCTGCTGGCTCAGAGACGCTACATTGTGCTGATTATGTTGATGCTTCCTTCATATTGCTGTACTTGGCGCAGGATCACAATGAGAAGCTGAAGCTCTATTTTTTGCTGGCTTAGAGCCACAGCAATAGTAAGGAACAGGACAGAGAAGTGTTCTGAGATATCTGTATTCTTTTCAAATAAAAGAACAATGCCCAAATGTTGGAAATTCCCCACTTTCCACCAAAGGAAATTAATCTCATTAAGACTGCAAGGTCACTAGAGCAAGCATTCTGCATTAAGTGCCAGCATCACCAGCAAAGTGAGCACGTGATGAGCATCTGTCTTCCCTCAATACTATTAGAGCAGTATGTTCTAGCTTCTGTAAGGGATTTTGTCCCCCTTCTATGCATGCAGCCCTGTATCTTTCAAAGGGTGTTGCAAGTAAGGTTTTAGAGCATAGTTTAAAAACCCTCATCCTTCTTCAACTGGGAGCTTGTGTTATTTTTATCATTTGCTTCATGATGTGCTGCACCACTGAGACAGCAGAGGTGCTGTAGCTGATGGATTTGGATTTGAATCCCCATCATCATAGATTTTGCTTTATGTCAGTCTCAAGATTGTGAGGCCTGAAGTGAGGTAGCTCAAAGCAAAGTTTTTCAAGGTCTCCAGAGGTTCAAAGCTGTTGTTCCACAGCTGAGATTTCCTATGAAGTTATTCCACCAGACTGAAACATGGTGTTTTGTTTGTTTTGATGTTTTTTGAGAAGCAGAGTTAAACTCGCTCTGAAAGGACCAGTGTATTCTTCCCTAGGGCCTCTCAGAGCTACTACCAGTACATTACATGCAGAAAGGTAGCTATGTTCAGTTTTCCAGTGACACTCAAAGGATCACCAAGAGGTCCCTTGTAATCTGATATTCTTATTCATTAGGGTGTACATTTGTACCACTTTTTCTGCAATGCCAAGAAGGTTTCTACCATTTAAAATTCATCAATAAAAATCGTTGTTTATATTATTGTATTACCCACTACATTCTACCACCCACTACATTCTACTACATTAGGAAAGGCTATGAAATCGGATCAGCCTGGAAAAGACTGAGGACCTCACTAATACTTATAATTACCTAAAGGGTGTATGTAAAGAGGATGAGGCAACACTTTTTTTAGTTAGTCTCCAGTGATAGGATTAGCAGTAATAGAAATAACCTGGAACACAAAAAGTTACCCTTAAACACAAGGGAAAACTTCTTTCCTGTGAGGGTGAGGGAGCCCTGGCACAGGCTGCCAAGTGAAGGTATGGAGTTTCCTCTCTGAAGGTGTTCTAAATCTGCCTGGACATGTTCCTGTGTGATCTGATGGAGCGGCATCTGCTTTAGCAGGGGTTTGACTAGATGATCTCTAGAGGTCCCTTTCAACCTCTACCATTCTGTGATTCTATAATTCTATTCTCCTAGATGTATCCCAATAAGAATCATTTGAAAGGAGCTAAGATTTCACACAAGGGCCTTTTTTAAACTTGAAGGACGCCTATACTGGATAGGATATACCAATGAATCTGATGTATAGAATGCTTATAACTCAGTAACTTGTTCATTCAAAACACTTTTTCCACTTTAGTTAAAGCAAAACTGAGCTCACAAGGATAGGATTCTCATGTTTGCCTAGGTATGTAGAGGGCATAGTGGGAGTAAGTCATGACCTATATCTATCATGTCTTTGAGGAACAACAGTGTTATAAATAAATATCAGTAGTCAGGATAAAATATAAGCAAGCATCTTCTCTCAGTGTTACTAGTTACCAGATGGAAAAAACTTCAAAATAGTGAATACTAGGTAATCAGATTATGTTTGTAAGATAGTTTGAAGACTCATAGTTTTTAGAAAATTTATGTCTAAATATGAGGAATAAATATTTGAACAGCGTAAACACTGGGAAGGATTGCATTAAAAATCATTGATGCCATGAGAGATTCAGTTCCTATTCAGAAAAGGAAGAATTCACACCAAACTCACAATGGGAGTATTTAGCTTCCTACATCCTTGTAGTTCTTGCATCTTTTCTTTGAAAGAAAATGTAGCAGTTTGGTAGACTGTGAATATTGTGGCATGATACTGTAATGTACCACATGAAACCATCTCCCATTCCAGAAGTAATATTAGCGGTACATTTCCTTCTTAATATTTCTTTTATAGAAATGTTTGTTCTATACTTTTGACAGTCTTAAAGATGTCATTAGCTATGTCTGATTATATATCTCTCTGTTATTAATGGTAAATGCTCAAAATTGTTATTTTTACTGCTTCAAAATCTTAGTGATTAAGTATCTTGATTATCAATTAATGGTAACATCTTACAGAGATCTTTTTAATAAAATATTTTCTCATATATTTGTGGAGCAAGGCTTTATCTTTGGATACACAGTTTTATAGTTTCTATTGACTTTGGTTAGAAATGTTGTAGAGTTGGAGAGCGACTGAAATGGGCTGTTGTTTGTAATTTCCAATTTAGTGAAAAATCTTGTTTTTAAATTTTGGCAAAAAAGGGAGAAATTACCAACTTGACAAAAGGCTTTGAGTAAAGAATATGTTTGTAGTAAAATGAAATCAAGACATCATCCCATCTCCCTGCATGGTTTGGCAGTTTATGAAACAACCAAAAGGAAGCTGTGTGTGGCCTGATCCAGGCCATGTTAAAGAGAGTACTATAAGCAGGCGGTTATGGTCAGTTTCAACACAAGGAGGCAAATGGTTATTCCTAAGATTAGGCCTCCCATTTGTTTCTTAACAAACAAAAAACAAATGAAAATTTCCCAGTTATTAACATTGGAAGAGTTGGCTACTGTGCACATACAATATATTTCCATTACATTTTAAAGTCAATTCATAAAGCTGCAGGCCAACATTCCATAGACATACCGTTGGCCATGAATGACGTCCTTATTGTGAAATGGGATGGAAAATGTGCTCGTAAATGCACAGTGGACACATTTTACTAAATGCTAACAACTGGGACATTTTCATTTGTTTTTGCTTATTACAAAAATAAACAAAGTAAACAAAAGGCATGAGTGCAAAGCAAGGGAGTTATTAAAATGAGCCTTTCACTTAAGTCCTTCTGGCTTAGACATATTCTGCACAATTTAATTTCTAGTGGGTATCCTCTCAGCTGGTTCTATTTAGTTTTGACTACCAGATGTGAACAGGGGTCCATTCCTTGGCTTAAAGAGACAGCAATGTAGGCAATTAGAATACTCTCAAATCTTTAAAGCATTGTTTTGCCATTGTAAGTAACTTCTCTTTTTTTTTTTTTTAATTAAGGTAATTTTGGGATCATACTGCGTGGTGAAGAGCAAGATTCATCAAGCATTCATCTCTCATAGGTGTGAGACAGACATTTCCCTTCACAAATACTCAGTTTGGGCTGCCAGTTTAAAGGCAGTAACCTGCAAGGTTTACTGTACAAGAGCTGCTATCTCTATAAGGACAGAGCAGTGTGGGGGCTGATGGGAGGAGGAAATCTGTAATGTATTGTCTGTTCTATAGGGAGTCACAGAGGGAAGAGCGGCTTCCTCCCGTCATTTCTAATTGTACATGGCAGTCTAGATGTCAGTTAGAACACAACCTGAATGCTTCAGAGGTTTAAAGTATGAAGGTATTAATTTACAAGGAGATTCAGGTCTCTTGTGCAGCTGTAAGGAAGACAGGAATTTAGAATCGCAAAGAATTTTCAGATTTCACAATTTGTCCTCATTCACATTTGGAAAGAAAGAAACGTACTATTTCAAAGGACTGCATGAAAGACAATGAGAATGGTTTGAGGTCAGTTGAAGCATTGTATTACAGTTTTGAGTTTTGTATTATATAATATACTATATATTAAAAACAAATCAAGCAAAGAGTCAGTCTAAAGTCAAAACAGCTTGTTCTGGAAAGCTGGAGCAGGAGGCTTTCACTGTGTCCACATCAGCGAGTCGTGCAGCCCAGGAGTGGGTCTGCAGTGAGAAGCTGCTGGTGTTGAGGACCTGACATGTGCACTGCACACATTTTTGGGGTTTTTGCTTCACACTAGCTTTAGTCTGTTCCCATGGTTTAAACATTCATAGCTGTTTGGAGTACATTAAGCAGTGCTTCTGGAGCACATCTTCCTCTTGAATTTCATCTGAAAGGAATCCAGTTCTCTCGCTCAGAGACCACTCCATGATGTGAACTGGAATGTGGTAAGAGGGAACAAATAGAATATTTGTTTCAAAAGTGCACTCAAGAGCAGAACGAACATGCTGAAGAAGACACTCTCTTTTTCTGCCTTTTCAAGGCCATATTTCAGAGAACAGAACATTTTTTTCCTTCAGCTTTTCAACTTTAACTGAAATACACTTTCTGACAGAAGGTTGTTGAAAGTTCTTTTTGCCAGCTGTATTTAATGCTTCTCCCTTCAGTGGGAAATGAAGCAAGAAGCAGGCACCCATTTCAATACCCTATCCCACTCCGACCCTATCAAGTACAGGCCTTGAATCTCTCTACAAAAATGTCACCAGATCCTGCTGTATCTGGCAAATGCCCAGGGGAAACATATGGGAGGCATGTGCCATGACTTGGGGGCGGGGGTTATTATTTTCTTAATCATTGCCACAACTGTGCTCTACTTTATTTTTTTTTCCTGAAATGCCACTGGATTCAATTTGAACACAAGTGTTGCTCCTTGCCCCTCTGCTTCTCGCCTTGGAAACTCTTCGACACAAAGGCTCTGCCTCACTCAAGTGACAAAGAAGAAAATGAACTCACTGAGGTTTCTCTGTGCAGGAAGCTAAATTGTTTTGCACTATCTGTTCCTCATTTGTCTTTTTCCTTGAAAAGAAATAAGAGACCGTTTCCCCCTGCCCAGTAATCTTTTAGAGCTTGTATATCAGCTAATAGTAAGCTCACTCCCACTTTTTTTCCTGATACATTTCTTTTTTAGGTACAACAAACCACCAAGACTACAGCCAATATCAAAATGGCAGGAAGATAATTTCCCAGCAAGTTTATGTAACTGGATTTTGGTTTCAGGTCCGTTCCTTTACATTTCCAAACAAAATAGTCGATTTTGGTGTAAGTGGCAGATAGTTTATGAGTAGCTTTTTATTATACTTTTTGTTGTTGTTTTTCTGGAGTGCTTTTGGGATCAAAATGTTAAAAGAATCCTAATAGGCACTTCAGAAATGTATTCTTGCTTGGTTTTTAGTGGTTTACTTTAGAATTAATGTTTAGCTAATTAGCAGAATTTAGAATTAGTGCTTACTGAAACCCCCACTAGAATTTTAGCTGGTTTAAACCAATCTAAAGATTTTATCCTATATGTCCACTCAAGCAATAGTATATTATTTTATTACAATGCAGACAACGGACTCTGGTGTCAGCCTCCATACAGATTGTGACAGAAGTACCTTGATTGTATGGAAAACTAACCATATATATTTATCAATGTCCTTCATTTCCTGGTTTCCATTTCTGATTCTCCTTCATTGTGGATTAAGCATCCATTTTACACTGTTTGTACAAGAGTTTCTGAATATTTAAATTGTTGTTCCAGATGCCTGCAAATATTGAAACCTGGAGAAAGGGCAGTGAAGTTCCCAGTCAAACCTGGATGAAGGGTTCCTGAAAATTGTGACAGTTAAAATGGAAATTTTCATATTTCAAGAAGGAGTGATAGAGAGCCTGAACACAAGTAGTGTACCTGAAAGTGATACATTCATTCTTCTAGAAGTTTAGAGGAAAAAAAACCCACTGGGACTAGAAGTATGTGTTCAACTGCAAAGCAATTCAGCCAAGAATACAGCTATTATTATTTAATATTATTGTGTCTTTTGGTCTTTATTTTTTTTCCTAAATGACCTTAGTATTTAAATAAGGGCATTCACTGCACTAAGGTCTTGACCTAAGATAATCTTGCTGTGGATATTAAGATAAAAATAACCATAGCAACAGTAGAGAATTTCATAAAATGTTTGCTTCTGTTTAGCTAAAAAAGTCCAAATAAAAAATGTCATATATATCTGGTGTGTGTTATACATTGTGCCATAAATGTCATTTGTTAGTTGTTTCTCTTTTTGTGGTTTGAGAGGAAATTCCAAATGTAGCTGAGGGAATCTGGCTTTAAACATACAGAGAGCCCTCATTCACTATGGAAATGCATTCTCGGAGGACTGTAAGATATTTTGTGCAAGCAAAATTTGCCTGCATATGATAAGAAATAATTCAGGAAAGCAGAATAGAATCAGAATAACTAAGAAAACATAAACATTGAGTTTCTTAAAGGAGTGTGCTTCCCACAATCCATAGAAAAATGCAGTTTTCATCAATACATTGACAATTGGAAACATTCCTGGTATCTGAGAGAGACGGAAATAGTAAAATATTTTTCTTGAGAATAATTTCTTTACAAGCTTTGTCCCTAGCAAGGGTTTGTCTGAATAGATATTCCCCAGAGGACTTCCCAAGAGACCTATCGATGGTATCATGTTCCAAACACTATTTAAGTCTACATTTTATCTTGTTTCATTTGTGACATGAAACATAAAACAAACATATCAGCACAGAATAATCCTAGTTTGAGATTGTTTTAATTTACCCGATATCCAAAAGAAATGTAACTATCCAAACTGGAATTACCTTCAAACAGTGACAAGTCTGTATTAATGGCCATAGCTGGTAAAAGTCTGGTTTTGCATCTAGTCGGCAGAGCAGAATTTACAGTAGCATAATGTGGCATTTTAATGCAGTGTTGAATTAATAGAAGAAAGAAAGATTCTGTAGGTAAATAACTCTAAGGTTTTAAAAATCCCTGTTTTTCTTACAGTCTTTCCTCAAAGTTTTGGGGTTTGATCTGTCGTACAGGGTTTATCCAGATGGGAATATAATCAACATTTTAGTGCACTACAGACCTAATTAGGACATAGCTTCCTCATCATCTTTTGTGTTTCAGTAAGAGTCCACGGAGACATTAAATTCAGTTATTTAATAGAGCTGTAATGACACAGTGAATTATGACAGTCTGATGATCCAGGAGGTTATTCTTGTGTTATGTTCTGCTTGTCATGTGAGAAGTACTGTTCTGATTGAGATGGGCTCAGGACATAGGTTCACTCACCTGATAAAACTTCAAAAAGTAAAGAGATATACAGTCCTCAGAACCAGAGACGGTTAGGTAGGATGCTACAGGGAGGATCTCTTTACAAGAGAGGTTAAAAAGATATCTTTGACTTCTTTCATATAAGGAATTTTCTCTAAACTGCAGACATAATGTGAAGTTTGATTAAGCTAAAAAAAATGAGATTAATTTTTAGGTTTTATCTCAGTACCTACAGCATATAATAAAATCCAGTTCCCCCATGAAACTGACTTTCTGCTTTCACTGCTTGCGATGGATGCAAGTTGCTGTGTAAAAGTACAGAGAGTGGCCCAGGTACTTAAAACTCACAGTGCAAAATATAGTAAAAAAAAACCCAAACAAACCAAAAACGGGTTAATCTCATTCTGGAGATATGCCAAGCCCTGCTTAAACAAGGAGCTGAGTCAAAGGAACTGAGGACATTTTGACATCTTGATCCAAGTACGAAGAGGCCTTCAAAGGGAGCTTGAAGTAAAATTCGCTGCACACATTGGAGTACTATCAAAGAAATCTTTGAGGTAACCCAGCCAACACAGTGAAGAGAAAACTTCAAGTCTATCTCCACGTCAAGGCTCAGTGTAAGATATGCTTATTTTTAGAATGTCTGGTTCCTCGCATTATGCATGGCCCAACCATTTCTGCCATATCTTCTGTTGTTGTAGAGTAGTATGACAGCTCAGTGACTTTTCTAAAAATGCCAGTGTCCAGTATTGCATGCTGCAATGTTGTATAGGATGTGAGTCCAGGCAGTGGAGACAAGTTGGAATGAGTTCTGAATGTGTTCTGGGCTGCAAGTTGTGACAAATACGACCCTTTTCTAATAATAACTGGATAACGTGTGCTTACTAGGGAGAAGAATCTTCTCTTCTTGTTTCTTTCTTGGAGGTCATTGCCTGAATCACAGATATCAACAAGAATGAATAGTTAAAAAAAATAGTGTTATACAGTCAAGAATTAATGAGTTTGGGCCTTAAAAAATTAAAATAAAATACTATGAGGAGCTTTAAGAGCACTAAAGGGATCATAAATAATAAACACAAATTTAGAAGAAATAAGATACTTATTGCAAAAAAGTTGGACAAGAGTAAAGTATTCACACACAGATTCCAGAATATTTTTGAGAAGGATAAACACAAGATGTTTCTGTAGATATTCACAGTATTTTATCTTCAACAAAAGTATTTACAGTATAAAACACAAAAAACACCCCTCAGCTTATATTGAAAAGCCAAGTCTAAGAAGAGGTTTCTTTCTGAAGCTGGAAAGAGAAGCTCAACAGCTGTTAGTCTTCCATCAATGCCAATATGTTGGTAGTCAATGGTAGTAAGACAATCAAACTACTATAATCTTGCCAAAGGAAAATTTATTGAGGACATTTGTTTACAGTTACTTAATTGCAATTGTTAGAGAAATATATTGCGGCTAACAGCACTATATTCAAGTAAATATCATCCTAAACAGTATATTTTTCTGACACTTCACAAGTGGAGAATAGGAAAGAAATTAATATCTATTGCCTATTTGCTTCTGTATCTCTATACTGACTCTTATATGATCCTAAGCCCACATAAGAATTTCACTTGATTTTGTATTGTTATGAAAGCTGTGGGAAATGTTCAGTACCTCAGATATGGGCAACCATGAGGTAAAACTTCACTTGGTTAGAGCTACTTTATTATTCACAGGTATCTGAAAACATTCTAGTGGTTCAGTGCATTACAGTATAAAGACTGTCATTTGGTGCTGAATATTGGACTGGCTGATATATAATGCAAAATATTCAGACATTTGTCTCACGCCATTGATTTTAAAGATTATTACTTTAAATATGATTATTACCTGCAAGACTGTATGCTCAAGTGAACAGAAATGATAGAAGGTAACTTACAAAGATTAGAATCATGTTGGCTATTGTAGCAGTGGGATTATACAGGTGTTTTTCTTGGAAAAGGAAGACTGGTGATTTCTTCTGCAAGATAATGTAGCTCAATTATTAAAATTCACATATTAAGAAATATATGCATTTGAAAAACCAATTGTCAGATTCAAAGAAACAAAATAAATCTTTTCACTGCTCATGTTTCTGATTTACTATTCTTTACATAGGTTTGAATGTCTTCAATATTCCATAAAGGACTGTGTTTTGCTTCAAGGGATGACATTCTCTCTACCTTAACTTCAACCATCTAAGTCATTACTGTGAAATCTCCTAGAGGTTACTCTGCTTTCTCTTGTGACCAGACACTGAGTTTATACTCAAGAATTTTGGTTACTGACGTTATATTCCTAAAGTGAACAGCACAGCACCTTTAAGCTGTTGAGTTAAACTGTTGAGTTTGTAACAGCAGAAATCTATTTGCTTCCATTGTGACATTGCCTGAACCAGGCTGGCCTCAGAATGTCTGTTTATATAGAAGGTGTATATATATACAAAAGCATCTCCAGACTCATGAGATTGAGACTAGTCTTAATGGACAATTGAAGGGCTTTCTCTGTGGAGAAAAGTAACTGCTTTTCTTATCTATTTTGTACATCCTCAATGTAGACTTGAAAAGACAGTCCAGCTGTCCCAGAACTGGATTCTCAGTTAATGTTAACTCTAACTTGTGGCCTCTAACAACTATGACAGTTTCTCCAGGCCATAGACGGGTCTAGTGATTCATCTGAGGAAGTGGAGAGGGTGTGGTAGTGTAGGATTTTTATTTTTTTTAAAGGAATATCACTGTTATTTTTATCCATGCATTGATCTTCTAGATGTATACACAAAATTTTCAAGTTTGAAGTCTACACTTATGGTGACCAGGTAACACATAAAGGCAGAGGTATATCTCAGTTAAAAAAAATTCTCTTCTCAGGTGGAACACAAGTGACACAGAAGAAAAATAATGTATTATTCAAGTTTTGTAAATTATTTTCATAATTCTGCTATTTTTCTGCCTTTTGTTGTTATAAAGTTGAGAGAATTGCAATTGAGTTAGGGAGAAATAATTCCAGCATCTGAAAGAGATTTTCAGCTTAGTGAACAAGTGTTTTCCAAGACCTTGCTTTAAGTAGGCGTAGTTCCGTTTATACTGATGGGAGAAAGAGACTTGCCATCTATGTTGATCTGAACTAACTGTGATTATTAGTTGAAGATTCAAGATTTTCTGGCCCATCTACCTCAAGACAAATTGATGTTTCTCATGTCATTTTGTAATTATCAAAGCTGTGGCCAGAAGTGTTCTTTTGAGAAAAGATCTCACCAGTAGAACAAACTCTCCTGTGTAACAGAAGAAATGACATCAAAATACGGAGTTATTTCATGCCAAAGAAAACAGAACATTATTTAGCACAAGAAGAGGGACTCAAAACCAGAGTTGAAGAGAAACTGTTTGGACTCAGCAGAGGGCTTGTGTATAACTCAATCTTTGCACTTGAAAATAAATTTATTCCTTTCTTTATTATTTTCATTTAAATAGTTACACAGATTTTCTTCTGCTTTCTTAATTTGTCAAAATCAAATTGAAAATCCTATTACATAAACCAGATTTGTTCAGTTTTAAACTGGGAGGACTGGCTAATTCACTGTATCTGAGTATCCTTGACCTCATGGAGTTCCTTAAAGATTCCAGTCATTTAATATACATAACATCACTCCTCACACTGCAAAATTTTGTGGTACACTGAGCATACTTGAGGATAATGGAAATCTTTAAAGTAATGGAGAAGAAATGTGACACAAGATGAAGATATTATGCATACATACTTGGATTCCTTTGGTAAACCTGTCATCTTTGCTAGGCATCAGTGACAGTGACAGACAGTGATAACAGACTTGAATGGATTGAGACAAATTAGTATTAATAAAATTAATGAATTAATTAATTCCTTAGACCAATTGATGTACCTGTAAAACCATACAGACCCTTTGTACATAGATTAGTTCTAAGATATAAAAACTTATTGTCAGGCATGAATAAGCCTTTCTCTCTCTTTTGACACTGTCTTCCATAACATCCTCATCAAAATGCTCAAACAATGTGGCTTGAATGAGTGGACAGTGAGGTGGATTGAGAGCTGGCTGAATGACAGAGCCCAGATGGTGGTGATAAAGGGTACAGAGTCGAGTTGGAGGCCTGTGGCCAGTGGAGTTCCACAGGGATCGGTGCTGGGGCCAGTCTTGGTCAACATCCTTCATCAACAACCTGGATGTGGGGACAGAGCGTATCCTCAGCAAGTTCGCTGATGACACCAAATTGGGAGGACTGGCTAATTCACCAGAAGGCTGTGCTGCCATTCAGCAGGATCTCAACCAGCTTGAGAGCTGGGGAGAGAGGAACCTAATGAGGTTCAACAAGGACAAGTGCAGAGTCCTGCACCTGGGGAGGAACAACCCTATGCACCAGTAAAGGCTGGGGATTGACGTGCTGGAGAGCAGCTCTGCACAGTGAGACTTGGGAGTTCTGCTTGATAGTAAACTGAACCTGAGCCAGCAATGTGTCCTCGTGGCCAAGAAGGCCAATGGCATCCTGGGATGCATCAAGAAGAGTGTGGCCAGCAGGTCGAGGGGGATTCTACTCCCTCTCTACTCTGCCCTGGTGAGGGCTCATCTGGAGTCCTGTGTCCAGTTCTGGGCTCCTCAGGTCAAGAGGAACAGAGAATTTCTGGAAAGAGTTCAGTACAGAACCACTAAGATGATCAGGGAAATGGAACATCTTTCATATGAGGAAAAGCTGTGGGAAATGGGGCTGTTAGTCTAGAGAAGAGGAGACTTATTTACAAATATCTAAATGGTGGGAGTCAGGAGGTTGGGTCATCCCTCTTTTCTATTGTATTGTATTGTATCATATTGTATATTGTAGCAGGACGAGGAGTAATGGTATAAAGCTCAAACACAAAAAGTTCCATTTAAATATAAGAAAAAACTATTTCACTGTGAGGGTGACAGAGCCCTGGCACAGGCTGCCCTGAGAGGTTGTGGAGTCTCCTTCCTTGGAGGTCTTCAAGACCCATCTGGACACAATCCTATGCAACCTGATCTAGGTGAACCTACTTTGTCAGGGTGTTAGACTAGATGATGTCTAAAGGTCCCTTCCAATCCTACCATTCTATGATTCTATGATCTCTGAAAATTTCTCTTTCTTTTTCTATTTTATTATTCTGATTGTTCCAGGGATTCTAGCTATTTTTTTAATTAAGTAAAAAGTATAGTCTTCCTGAGACTGTTAGTTTAGCAGTTCCCACCCCAGAGTTTGATACTTTATCTAGGTCTGTGAAATTAAAAAACTAGGGTTCCTGGATTGTAGTTGAAAATGTTTCAGAATTATTGGTTTAGACCATCATGCTAAATAAAGGATAGAGGAAACTCTTTTTTATTATAAAGTTAATGCATCCAACTGGTCAACTCTTCCACTGATATCAGCTTGTCATTTGTCCAAGCAAGGTTATATAATCTCCATTCACCTCAGTTATCCTTCTTTCATCTATGTGCAGACTGCAGGAGAATGCACTTTTTTACTTTAAAATATCGGCAGCAGTGTCAGAAATTATAATTTCTATTAAAAATAAATTTATTTTGGATTTCATTTAGGCTTTAAAAGATTTTATATCAATGACACCTGATGCGGTTTCTGTCTATTCTGTTTGTGTTGTTTCCCTTTCATCATGAGCTTTTATAAGATAATATTGAGTCTCTTAAATTTAATTAGAACCTTATTTGATTATCTTTCTGGATCTGACTCTGCTAATTATGATCTGAATCTTTTTCAGTTCTCCATACCCAGTAAAAATACTATTAGATAGCTCTTTGTTGTGGTATTTCTCAATCTAAAATATATGCTTCTTATTTGAAAATATTATACACATCACTTCAGCATGGTATTTCAGAGAGAAACCATAGCTGAGTTGAGGAAATTAGCATTACTCATGCCAAAGTGCATGCTTTAAGTATGTATTTTAATATTGCATTTATACAGAATGCAATATTACAGATGGTTCTATGGATTTCTACTCACTATTAGTAAAACAGTAGAACTTTACTTCCTGATTGTTCCATTGTCTTGGGACTACTTATCCAAGATACTATTGATCATGAGAATAGAGGAAAAATTTGTACCAGTGAGTTACCTCTGTAAGAGTGAACTAAGAAGAAAGACACTACATGACTATGCAATTTTGCAGTACGTGAAGGTTTGCAAAACCTCACAGACCTACTATCTATGTTTGTTAAAAAAACCACTACAGTGCCACAGTATTGAAAACTGTTTTCAGCAATTGTTATTATTAGGAGAAAAAATAATAAGCTACAGGTTGAATCTAATTTCTTTATACAACGACATTTGATAGCAAAGCTTATAAGTAATCCTTGCTATGTTCTAATTTCCAGTCTTGCTTGATAAGTTCTAGCTTTGCTATAAATACTTTAATAAGAAAAGTAATGACAACTCTTAGCTTCAGAAGTTGTTAGTAAAAGAATGCAGAAACCACCAATGCCAGCACTGTTTCAAAGTCTTTTCAATAAAAATTTTTCATTTATCAACTATAAAAACTCCAGGAATCTACAAATGTAGGGATTTTCACTAACTCTCTGAAGCTCAGCTGAGCCCATGGATACTGGCAGCACTGTGTGGTGCATGGGACCACCATCCTGAAACAATGGCAAGAAGGAGTAGTCTGGCAGCTACTCCAGGACTTCAGAGCAGAGATGCATCCATGGACTGTTAGGATGAATGTGGAAACCACAAGGAAATCATTGGTGATGGGGGCGAGGGTGAAGCAGAAGCTCTGCTGGTGGATGTTAGAAGGCTGTAGTCAGGCTATTCTCAGTGATGTCCAATGATAGGAAAAGGGACAATCTGGAACATAAGAGGTTCCAAAGAAACATGAGGAAAAACTTCTTCATGTTCAGGTGAGGGAGCACTGGAAATGGGTGCCCAGATGGGTTGTGGAGTCTCCTTCTCTGGAGACATTCCAAATCCACTTGGATGAGTTCCTGTGTGACCTACTTTAGGTGGTCCTGCTGTGGCAGAGGGGGTGGACTGGATCTTTCGAGGTCCCTTCCAACCCTTAAGATTCTGTGATTCTGAGAAACAAAAATGCATGTTCCAGTAGGGATAGTCCCTGCCCGAAGTTACAGAAATCTAAATGATTTATATGTTGGTAAAAGAAAGCATTGGCATTACCACTTCTCAAAACTTATTTCTGTTGCCTACGAGGACAGAGAAATCTGTGTCAAATACTGTGTGTAAGTCTACTTACTCCTGCTGCTTTGCCTGACAGGGAACAACCACAAGCAACAATGAACTCAGTTTTTGCAAAACTAGCTTTGTCTACCACTGAAATCAAAATTAGGGTTATGGTGTCAAAAGTTCTAAGGGATTCTGAAAGAATCTTGATGAACTAATAATACAGTTTTCATTTTCTTCTTCCTATTGAAGTTATCTCTATCATTTCAGGGGTCTATTCGCCACTTCTGTATTAACACTACTGAGTAATGAACTCTTTAAAAACAAGGACATAAAACTAGAGAGTTCACTCATATCATACCTGGGGTTATATCTTTGATTTTTGGCACTGCCCCAAGCAATGAAGGACTCGTAGGCATGCTAATGTAGTATTTGCATATGAGCCAAAAGCTGATTTTTTTTCCTCTGGCCTGTCTTTATTTACCTTAAAGCTTAGACATTCTTAAAATGCATTTGAGTTGACGAGCTAGTGCAAACGAGATTGGTGCTTTTTGAGTAATGAAAACAAGCAAGTTAAGCAAAAAACACTTTTGAATTTTTCTAGCTTTATGATGTAGGTTCACGGCTCCTTCCACATTGTGCTGTCAGCATATTTTACTAGCCTATATCATTTTTATAGATCATGAACAGTAGAGGCCTAAATTTTGACCTCTGTCGGGCCCCAGTAAATCTAGTTTTCCACAATCTAACATAACTTCTCTGTTTTCTGTTTTTCCATCAGCGCTTTATCCACTCCCATGTACTTCCCTAGATCCTGGCAACTTTTAGCTTAAACAGAGACCAGTAGTATGGAACTTTGTCAAAATGTTCTGAAGATCCAAATAAATTATTCTATGTTTTATCAGCTTTGTCTTCAGCCTCCTGAAGCATCAAGTTAGCCAAGACCTTTTCTTTCTAAATCATTCTTGTTATCTCTGTTAGTTTAGCACTATGTATTTACTTTTATAACATATCCTTTACTATATTCTGTATTAAATACCATAGTGACGGGACCACAGTTCTTTGAGAATGCCCTTTTCAACTTTGTGCAGAGCTGTACTGTATTATCCATTCATATCATTTGTGGTATGTTAAATGAATAAAGCAACTACTGGAAAGCAACTCCAATTGTTTCATGACTCCTAGTGCCTTTTTTCCTCCAGATTTTTGTTTAAATGTCCCTTGTTCTTCAAAGATTTCCACTGCTGCTCCATAAAGTTTGAACAGATTCATCTTCCCAGATTTATACTGAGTATTGTGATGTCAATAGAGACTTTACAGCAGAAATTTTCAAAATCTGTTCAGCAATGTGTAAAACCTTTGAAAAATAGTTGAAATACTGTAGGTTATTGTTCTGTTGTTAGAGGACATCTATTCCATGAGGCAAATCAGTTTCATTCCAGCTTGAACTTTCAAATTTTGTAATCATTTTTTATTGACCCTCATATATAAAAGAAATTCTTCCCAGGGTAAAAATTATTTTTATAATGTTTAAAAGTGGCTATGTTGTTAATCTCAGAGTCTTAACATGAAGATAAGTTTTGAAGAATATTTGAACAGTTCATTCTTCCAAGGATATATAGGAAAAATTCTGCTCTTAAAAATCCTTCCACAGAGCTAATTTTAAAAGCTTTGTGGATTTTTCTTGTTTTAATCTTGAAACTATCAATTTCCTTAGACTTTGTTTTCACATCAAAGCCAGTCAATTGCTAAGGTAACAAATGATTATCAACTCAATTATATCTCTGCTTTTTGGAACCATTGATACTAATTTCAGACTAAGCACATTTCCTTTTCTTATAAACCAGCTGCAGATATGATGATCAGAACGAACCTTTGGTTTGTTGAATCAGTAACTGTTGAATCAGTCAAACTGAACTTGAAGCTACACTCCTGTTAGCTCTGTACAGCCAGCAGAGGATCCTTCATGAAAGGACATAGGTTTTGCTTAGAAGAATCAATTTACTTACGAGAGATATGTTTCCAGTGTCATTTGCAAAGATTCAGGAGGCCCTAGCTCATCTTCAGATAAGATCCCACAGAGAAGGATGTCTGTCTCTTGCAGATTTTGTACTGTGTCTACCAGATCTTTGCAAATGACTTAGACAAACTGCCGTATCTCGAATGTCATGAGGTAATTGAATTCACAATGGAATTCTAAAGATTCCTGTCTCTAGATACAAGGACTGAAGATGTTTTGACAGGTCAGTCAGACTGTTTCTGCAGTCTACTGAGAACTAGGTTCTTCTAGTGTACAACTCAACCTATTTTAAGAATCATTGAGAAGAAATGAGTCATGTCAAGGAGTTCTGTTTTCTCTCCATTAATTATCTCATGGTATCCCCATGAATCCTATGTAAAGGTTTCTCTGAGCTGGGTGTGTAGTATACCCCTGTTCAGGCAAATTAACTAGATCCATTATCAATGCAGTTAATGCAACATACAAGACACAGCTCTCTATATTCCATTTCATTTATTGACTGCAAAACATTTGCTCAATTAATTTGTTTAAAACATGTGACTGTCAGAATCTTGACTGCCTGAGTGTACCTGAAATACCCACATGCTGCTGGCAGATATGAGAGAGAACCTCTTGAAGATCCATGTTTTCTATGTGTCTACATTGAGGAAACTGTCTCTATCACTGGATTTCCACTGTTTAAAAGTGGAGATCAAATATAGACACCTGTGTTGTAGCTTTCCAAAGTTTAGCTGTCTGAAGGAAATAAAATGCCACCAATTCAACCAATTCGTACAGACAAGGACTGATTCAGACTTTCGTACAAGACATGTAGCCCAAACTCCTAGCTTAACCTACAGGAGTCTGACTGCCATGAGAGTGCCTCTACAACATGAAGGGAAAAGCATGGCATATCTATGAGATCAAGCTTCTGAGCAAGTTTTGAAAATCACTAACTGCTTTGTGAAGTCTGGTGGAACTGTGATAGAAGTTATTAATCATACTGCTCTGACTCATCAGGATGAGATGTTGGAAATCACTAAAACATGTAAATGTTAAAAAATAATGGCATAGGATAGTGCATTTCAGGTCTTTCTATGATTAGGCAGCAGGAGCAGACTAAGACTCTATATTTTTCATTTAGACCAATTAAATGTCAAGCAATAGTATATGCTCTTGAACTGTTTCATATGTAGCAGCAGAATTGGAAAACTATTTCTGTTCACCTGCTTCTCATCCAAGATACTACACTGCACAGAGAAGGTCCATTCTGGTCCATCTATAGAGGAGTTCATAAACAACCCATATGTTTTAAAAATTATCATCCAGACTGAAGATGAGCTATACTTCAATTTCAAAAGAGAGAAGGGATTTGAACTCAGGGTTAGATTATTCTAATTCTTTTCTTCCTGGAACCAGTATTGTAATATTGTGGCCTATAAAGCAAATCTGATAGAAATATATAAACAAAAAAAGCGCATCTAGATGTGCTACTTACTTTAAGTAAGTGTATTAAAAGAAGAAGCAGCTGCTACAGTTAAAAGCAAATTATAAACTGATCTAAACCCCGTATCAATTCACCTTGATCTTTCACATAATACTGTATTTCATGGCATTGGTCAGCATGACGCAATCTTCTCAGAAAAACTCTGGAGGTTACTGGCTGAACTTATGGCCCTTCTCTAGCTTACTCTGATGTCTTAACTGCTATTTAAATATTAGTATCTGAGGCATCATCCAAGAAAAAAAAAAAGAAAAAAGGAGGGCAGAGAGAAAGGTGCTTAAGACAAGAGTGGGAAAAAAAGGAAAGAAAACGGATTCAGTTCAACAATCCCATATGGTCAATTGCTGTAACATTTTATTTTGGCTTTTTTTTGTGTGTGAGAAAGTGTAATAAGCCTGCATTGATCTATGGACCTTATTCTTTAGGGAAATATGAGTCACAGATGCATACTTTGGAGACACTCTTAAAAAATATTATCTCTCAAGTGTTGTGTGAAGCTTTACAGCCTTCTTCCTGCAAATCTTCCATGTCACAGTTAGAACCAAGTCCAAAATATTTACATCTAAACAACTTATGGCATCTGTCAATAAAGATTCAGTCTACTCCTAAACATTTCTAAGTGCGACATTTAAAACTGAATAAACAGGAGTGAACTAGTAGCAGTCTAAAGTTGTCATCATTGACAGTTATGATTTATCTTAACTCTCCCTAGCCATTTGGCTAAAGTTTTAAGTAAACACTTTCAGTCTTCCTCATGTTCTCTTTACTGCCACCTCCCACTAATAAGAGATGTTGCCAAGAAAAGCAGCCAGACAGTTCATTTACCTCCCAAACTTGCCTGAAAGTAGCTTGCCTGGTTTAGACAAGGGTCGAAACTACTACTGCACATTTTCAACAGATGGAACAATGCTTCACAAATTATTTACATTAAAGTTATTTGCTTTCAGGATGTGTGTTTAACGAATGGGTAGTTGAATGAAATATTGCAGCTCAGACATAGAATGCAAGCAATTCAAGCAAGCCATTTATGGTGATAGATGTAGCTGTGATTCTTAATTTTCTACAAAGCAATGCAGCATTTCGTCCTCATTCTTCACTAGGTCCTTGAATCTGACAAAAGTATGGTTTCTATTTTCACTCCCTTCCTCCTGCGCTACCCCCTTCCCTTTGCAGGCATAGTTCCATTAATCAGCTATGTTGTAATAATATCTTACACTGATAAGACATTCTCTCATTAGCAGATGTTCAGAGATCTTCCCAGATATGATGGACAACTCATAATTATCTCCATTTAAAAAGTAAGACATAAGGACATTACATAGTTTAATATGTTAACTAAAGCCAACTAAACACAGACGTTAAATCCGAAAATCCAGCTCCTCCTTCTCTGTTCATTCTCGTACATTTCATAAGAAATCTTTTGAGGTAATGCCACTACTTCTAGTTACCATTACCATAGTTCTGAAACTTTAAATTCTGGCAAGTGAAATGCATAGAAATTCAAATTCTAGTAGCTGTAAAAGAAGAAAATCCATATGGAGTTCCACCCTTCATGATCAGCTTGAATTGGACAGCATATTACTGCTACATGGCATCACGTTTCTTCAAAACCCTTATGAAAATAACAAAACCCAGCCATCAAATATGTTTAGGGAATCATTAAGCAGGCCAGTCTGTTGGAAGAAAAGCAGAGAAAACTTTAAAAAGAACATTCTGCCTTGATATACTTTCTGCTCCAAATCAACCCAAAACAAAAGATCAATTCTCCTGACTCATTTATATTTCTGACAGAAAAGTACTTGCACTATTCTGTTAGTGAGCAGCTTAATAAATAATTACTCTAAACCAGATTGCCACTAATAGGATCAGGAAAATTGGTTCTCAATGCCTAGAAAACACTAGGAATGTTCCTGACATCAATATGGTTCTGTTTGGATCTGTAGAGAAGGGCACAATGGGGATAACCCCAAATAAATGTTTAGCATTCTGCAGATGAATAAGTAACAAGAAAGAATTTTCCTCAAATGGCCTTGCTACATCTGCTCAGGAACACATCTTGTCTATCCTTTTTTTCCTAAGGATACTGTCTTCTCTTCCTTCTTCAACTTACCTTTCACCAGAATACTCTTTTATGGCCTTTTATTTAGTGAGAATTCTGTTTTAACTATGAAGAATTTTTTACCAAATATATTCTTTTTCCTATCTTTTGATTTGGACTGAGCTTTCCCTCTTCCTTGGAAGTTTGTTCCTAAATGACAATTTATACCTCTAACTAGAATATAAATTTGTTCCTTTATTGATAATTTTGTAGTATACAATATTTTAAAGGTGGTTGTTCACCTTTACACAACATATCTCAGAAGGTTTTGCAGTATGCATACTTTCTCAAACTTAGGCATACAGTGCTAATCCCTTTAGGCTCTCTATAAAGTGAATGGAAGAATTGAGTAATTCTACAGAGCAACTTAGCAGATGCAACTCAGTGCTTCTTAGTGAAACTTGCTTTTCAGGAGTGTTTAATGCACCCTGGCAGTGATGAAGACTAACAGCATACTAGTCTGTATCAACAAGAGAAGAATGCATAGATTGAGCGACATTATTATTCTCTTATTACTATATATCACATCTGCAATACTGCATCCAGATTTGTGTTCCTATAGCTTAAAATAGGGCAAAAAAGAGAGCATAGTGGAAACCCACCAAGATGGTCATGACTGGCATACTTGCCTTATGAGAAATTGAGGGAGCTGGGCATGCTCCTCTTAGAGACGAATTAGCTTTAGAAGACCTAACAGCAGCTTGTTCATACCTACAGGAAGATTAGACACCTCACTGAAGTGTGTGGTAGGAGGATGAAACGCAACAGTCATAAACTGAAATTCAGGAGGAATTTTTAACTGCAAGCACTGGAATAATCTGCCCAGAGAGGTTTTACAGGCTCCACTCTGTTCTTGAAGGTTTTCTAGATAAAGCTAGGAAGTTGTGCCAAATCTGTTCTGACCTCCCATGTACATCTACTATAAGCAGGATGCTGAACTCAGGAACCTCGGGAAACTCTTTTTCAATCTGAATTATTTCATTATTCTCTGAAATTAAACAGCAAAAATAATCTCTGTTTTCAAATCATAAAAATAGGACCAGATAAAGTTTTGATACTCAAATGTCTTTTGACTTTTGTCAGTGTTGAAATATAACTAAAGTACATGGCTACACAGTGGAATAAAAAATACCATAAGTAAAACAGAAGAAGGTCATTCGGTTTTATGACTATTTCAGGTTAGCATTGTTAGCACTAAAGTGAGTCTCTTCCTTTTGTGCTGTTCTTTGCCTCCCTGTCACACTACAGAATATCATATCTGTTTCCCAGCATATGTGCTGGGGCACTTTGTATCTGTTTCCTGTGTAACACTGGGCTCAGAAGTGAATAATAAAAACATTTATCCAGTGATATATATGGTATAAAGTCACTAAAATAATGGGGGAAACAAAGGATCAAACAGGTAGTGCAAGAATGTCAATAAATAGAATATAATTGAAACATGAACTTATTGAAGTACATCAGGATCTGAGTCCAAGAATACTCTGAGTGTTAAAGTGTGAATGTGAAGAATGGAAACTAAAATATAATGAAAAATTTCATTTTGGCCTACCTGAGCTAACTGTCAGCTGTGCTTCTGTCTGAGAGATTTGCATTATCCTAAAGATTGTAATGAGTAGTTCAAGGGTCTCTTGAGAGAAAAAAAAATATACAAAAACACTAAATGTTCTAGCAATTGATGAGAGTATGCAGCAAATTTGTTTGTGTGACTATCCAAACAAGAACAACTGGATCACCACTAGCTGACATCGCTAGTTAGATAGAGATATTTAATTCTTCAACAGCAGCAACTATAGTGATTAGAAGGGGCCCAGGGACAGAGAATGAAGGAAACATGAGGACAGGAATGGAAGAAATTGATCCACACCTTAAAAAAATTGCTATGAGTGCTAAAATGTCATGCTAAAGAAATGTCTGCACTGTAGAATCAAAAAGTAACATCCTTCTATCATTTCAGGGGACATTTCTTGTGAGGAAGCTGAAAGTAAACTGACTAATGGGAAAAGCATTTAAACTAGAGTGGCTGGAGTTTGTAGTTAGCAACGTTGTTTCCAGCAATGAAAAAAATTTCCAACAGTAGGCAATAATGTCTGAATTATGCCTTCTTTTTAAGTAGCTCATTTTTCAAACCTAGGGGTATTGTGCATATTAGATAATATATGTGAAATATTAATATAGCATAGTGTGTCATATGCAACTTCATAGCATCCAGAGTGTACTGAAAAAAATGCAAAAGACAGAAATAATTTTATATTGTTCAATATTTAATATATTGTAACTATTCAAAGTGTGCAGAAACTAATTTATCATTTATTTCTGTGTATTATAGTCTCTGTTTGTTACCATGTCAAAAATGCTTAAAAATTAGTGTGATTTTGAGTGACTACTTTTATCACAAAGTGAGTATTTATCTGTCTTCAAAGGCACCTAATTTCTTATAGAAAATATAGCTCAAACTCATTATGTTCCCTTGCAAATCATAGCTCCATCCATGTCTTTTAGTCCCATTAGTAAGATATAGTTTTAGCAGGAAAGCACCATTTTTAAGAGTAAAAAGGAAGATAATGATATTAAAAGTCTTTTCCAACCGTGATTCTATGGTAATTCAGTTGTGAATGTCATTTCAGAGTCTTTCAATTTAATTATCTGGTTTTGCAAAGGAGACTTTCTTCCTCCCTGAATGCAGATCTGCTACTCGGAAAGAGTAATGGACAAAAGCTGGAACACAAAAAGTTCCATTTCCATAAGGAAAAACTACTTTACTGTGAGGGTGAGGGAGCACTGGCACAGGCTGCCCAGGGAGGTTGTGGAGCCTCCTTCTCTGGAGGTTTTAAAAACTCTGGATGCATTCCTGGGCTACCTGATCTAGGTGAGCCTGCTTTAGCAGGGGCTTGGACTGGATGATATTTAGATGTCCTTTCCAACCCCTACCATTCTGTGAGTCCATGATTCTGTGATCAGTGCCACAGATTAGTTATAACAGTTGAAAGCAGCTAGACAAAACCATGTAAACAACATTCAACAACAACAGCACCTTAGTAAATTTGAAAAGAATAGAAACTAACTCTGCATTGCATGTCAGTGTTAAATCTTCACTAGATAAAGAACTATTTACTAAAATTAAGTAAAATCAGATGGAAGGGGATTTCATATGATTCAAGTTGTCATATGAAATCAAAACAGTTATGAGTAAATTAGTGCAATACATAGTTACCAGAGATGGTGTCAGGAAACCTCCTCTGCTTTTCAGCTGTGTGGCATCTGCACAATCTAAGTATTAATTTTCTGGTAAGTTCCATTATTATGTTCTTTTCAGGAATGAGTGCTGAAATCACTGGCTGATGACACATGTTGAAATAAATTTGTATTAAATCATTAATAGCTAAGCATAACAGTATCATCTTGGCTGACTCTAGAATGTTCAGTGGAGTGTGGGATACAAGTTATGTCCTTTGCTTTATATCTCTGTTAACTCTAAATTTGGCCACTCGGAGGCAAAATGGGCAGCTGCAACACCCACATGCCGGTTCTGAAATTAAATTTTCTAGCAGTTAGAAAATGATCTGGCACATTTGCTTGGCTGGTTCTAATACAGCCATTTCTGGGCCAGGCCTACAACAACCTGTGGGACTGTTTCATGTCCAGGCTTCTAGTGGGTCATTTTATTTTAATGTACCCATTATATTATGAAAGAATTTGCCTGTCTGTAACACATCAAAGGATGCAGTCTAGCAAAAAAGGCAAAATGAAGTGAATCTTTAAAATTCTTTGTGCCTTTGAGGGAAAATAGGCACAGAAAATTTTAACATATTTTTTTATGATACCTTTTAAATGAAGAAATTTTATACCCTACAAGATGAATAGTTTACTAATGAAATGGTCTTATAGCATTTAAAAAAACTAGAAGCAAGTTTCCTACAGAAATATATTAAGTTTCTGTAAAAAATGATTGAAATATAAATTTATCTGTTATCAGATGTTTAAAATTTACCCTAGCTACATAGTGGAGCGGTTCTATGTGATGATTTCTTTGATAAAAACATTAATGACATAATACCATCTAATACTACACTTTCTGTTGGAGTATATCAATGTTTCCATAAATCTCTAAGAAAGACACTTACATTTTTCTCTACTTGGAAAACAACCAAAAGTTTCATTTATCCATGCCTCAGAGACAAGTCACTTTGGGGGTTTCACAAAGTCAGTGGGAGAAACTGGAATAAATAAAAAACATTTACTTTTACTAACTGGTAAAATCCAGGCTCAAATTAAGATGACAAAAGCAGTGGAAACAGCATTCTCAAGAAGTCTGTTGTATTATGATTAGGATGTTTGTGCCATAGACTGTCTCAATCTATGGTGTTTAAAAGTCGTCCTACAGACCAGATACAAGCGTCTTGTATAAATATTTTAAAATATTTACTAAAGAACAAAACCATATTGAAGTCATATTTTAAAACTTACTTTAAACTGACTTCAGACTCTCTGTAGCCACTGATGTTTATTCTTTGATCTGACACAGAAAAACTAAATCTTAAGCGTTTTCCATCACCAGAGGTCATTTGAGCCATCTATACAGTAAACCTCAACTTTTGCCAATTCTTCAGTTTCTTAGCAGTGTTAAAAGTAATAGAGGGTGTACAGAAGACCCAAGAAACTGAGATTTCCCTAGTGGCCTTCCTTATTAATATTCATTATTTCAGAGCTGCAGAAGAGCAAAGGACATAGCCTCCAAAGCAGTTTGAAACTGGAGATGCATGAGAAAGAAAATCCTACACTGAATATCAACCATGTGATGATCTTGATAGATGTCATTGAATCATAGTCATAGCATCATTTCAGTCAGACAACATCTTTAAGATCATCAAGTCCAATCAATAACATAACACTGCTAAGCTCATTGTCCTCCTTTTTTGCTGAAGTGGTTCCTGTAAGGCTGTCTAAATCTTGGCTCTTTGTTGTTAGTTTTCATCCTTGAGATCCATCTCCCAGAGTTATAAGAAGAGAGAAGGAAGTACATTTCTAGCTCCAAATATTGTAAAGCAATGTGAAAAGAATGTGATATCAGTCTGACCTAACAGCTAAGAAAAGAGATAGCCCTATATATTTTACTTTTTTTATTTTCACAAAAAATAGGATTTTGTTTGTGGTGTGACTTGTGGTTCCTGAATGATTGAGGTCAGATGAGGATGTTGTATTGCCTCTATACATTTCATTCATTCATCTGCATTATGGGTTGACCTGCTGGAGAACAG
>WBNH01010753.1:0-53275 GCA_013401255.1 Urocolius indicus | reverse complement strand
CCTCAAGGAATTTATTTATGATGCATGAAACCAAGATCCTGAAAAGATTTGATGTGAATATCAGAAGAACTTACAGTGTTGTTTGGCTAGTTTTATAGAAAAAAAAATTACTTATACAAACAAAATTGCTGTTGTTGGTAAAAGTAGGCAAGATCTTTATATACATTTCATAGAAATTACGTAGATAATTTACAACAGAGGGGTAAAACTCTGAGGGAGAGCACACGTGCGTGTAACATCACTTATTATCCTGATAAATCTTTCATGTATTTACACCTTAATTACATTTTTTGATTTCTATTGATATATTTTTGTTGTAGTATCACATATGCTGATTGATATTTGGAGAAAACAATATCTAGAATTTTAAACGTATAAACAGTTATAGTTGTAAAATATTAAAAGAATATTGCTTCATATCTTAGGTATTTGAAGACAAGGAGAGGAAAGTAAAAAATAATCCTCTAGTAAATATCAAAACAAATTAAAATCACAAAGACTTACACTTATTTGAGACTTTGAATATCTGTCTTTGATTATTCTGTCATTTGTCCATAGCAAAATATTACTATAAAAAGACAAGTCTACCTAACTTTATGACCTCGAAGGAAGAGGATTTCCCTGTAACAAAGTACCACTTCATTGGTATACCTAAACTCTATATGATTCTGGAAATTGCTAAGCAACAGTAATCCAGTCATACTCTAGCACCATTGTTTTTGACTGCAAATCTATTTGAGACAAATTTTGGGAAAAGAGGTTATTGCTGGGAGCTCATGGTGAGGACTTATGCTTCTTCTTTGTTGGGAGGAGTGTGATGTAAAAGTTTCCTTCCAAATTGCTTTTGGGGGTCTACCTTGATTTCCTCCCACACATTTCCTTTACACAGGCTGCTTCCTTCTCATGATATATCATTTAGTTTGTGGAAAAGCAGAGAAAGAAGAGAAATTTTCTTATATTTACCCACAGAATCTTTTTTTGTCTCTTGTACCTCTCCAGTATAGTTCATAAGGGAATTAGTTATTTTGCTTACAGTTATTTTCATTTAACTTGTCTATAAGCTTTGTAATGGAAGGATTCATCCCAGAAAATGATCTTTTGGGAATTTCTTTTTTTTTTCTCCTTGTGAAGTAAGATTTTTTTTTTCTACTTCTTGTTATCAAACTGGAATATGTTATTTCAGCTTTTATTAAAACAGACATAAAGCACATCCAGGATATTCACTCATGCAAGGATTTCAATCTAGCCTAAAACTGAAAATATAATATCTAGCTCATGAGAATCAGTTTTTCAACCACATTTCCAAGTCTATGCTTTGTCTATAGATGCGATTTCTTGCTTTATTTTTTTTTTCAACATATACCAAAATACAATGTTAATTATTTTCCTGTTAATTTTCTGTGTTAATTTTTTATATTGCTATGGTAATAACTCTGAGTGATACCAACCCAGATTTCTGCCTATTAATTTTAATAATCAGAGTTATTAATTTGAGTATGCTGTGAACCAGACATTTTTTTCATATAAAGCTTTTATAATGACAAGTGTTTATTTTTTATTATGGATATCAAGTATCCTTAATATCTTCCTGTGAATAATCTTAATAATATCTTTCATTAAGTTTAAATAAATATATCCAATTAACTCATCTCTGCCAATTTCTGCAACCTACAAAAAGATGTGCATTTTTTTGCTCTGTATATTATATTGGGCAAGGTAGTTTGCAAGTCTAACTTTACTTAGTTCTTCTGAAAAACTCCTTTATTATTTCCCTATTTGAACACAAAAAAATGTTCCTTTTATTGTCTTATAAAAAGTTTCTGTTCTGTTCTTAAACTTATTTACATGTAACTGTACATTCTTCCTGTATTCCTTTGTGAAGTTCCCAAAAATTAATTGACTATTGGTGAGAGAGATAAAAATAGTATGGTAATGATACCTCCTTAGCCTCCTTTGCTTACAGTATGGTCTTTATCAGTTTTTTAAAGAACTATTTTTCCTTTTTAGGTACTAGTAATTTGCTATTTGGTGTGTGTGCCCAGCTGAAAATGTAAGTAAACACTATTTTTTTTTGTTAAATACTTAAATATGAATCGCTGCCCAACAAACCTTAATTTTATCTCTCAGGCTTGAATTAGATTAACTCTGCTGATGCAAAGGAGGCATAAATCACTCAGTGCTGGCCCCAGATGAAGATTATTAGAAATATGGAGCTGACGAGGCAAAGCCTGCACTAAACACCCTTCTAGCTGAGTCTGTGGGGCCCTGGGATATGGCCAACAGAGACGGTTGCAAAGGAGAAGGTGTTACAACAGTGTGACTATGCTCCAGCTGTTCCTGGCTGCTGCAGTGGTTCTTTGCAGTTCTTTTGCAGCCTGCACATATATTTTACAAACAAGTTTCCTCACTATGGTGGCATCATACTCCACAGAAAAATAGCAGTGTATTACAACAGATGATGAAAAGCAGAGGATTTATTTAAGCCAAGTATAGAGTTTAGGATGAACAGTTTGCTGACATAGTGCATTTCTCCAACTTGTCATTGGTAAGTTTCAGCTTCCCAAAAATATACACTTCTGATTTACAGTAAGCTCAAATGTTTGATCTGGCAAGGAATAGAAAATTAAAGAGACAAACACAATAGTCTAATATTTAGTCTAATACAAAACACATTTTTCCTTGGCTGTCACTGAAAAATGCAATGGATTTTAGGGAAGGTGGAAACAGAGCATTTGGCAGGGAAGAAGGAGGTTCAGCTGGGGCAACTCTAACAAGTAGATTAATTAAATTGCAATAGGGACCTCTAAGCACCAGCCAGTTTGAATAGATATGTTTAGAACTTAAGGAGTGTTTAAAATTTTTGATTGAAAATGCGAAGCTTTCTGTTGCATAAATTATGTCTCCTTATACTGCTTACTGCTTTTGAATAAGCCTGGCTATCATGTATTTGCAAATAGACGGCCACTTCTATGTGCTTCTGAACTCTGACCAGGCTTACATGACATCCACATTTTCTCTCTTGAATATTAATAATTTAAATACCTATGGAAAAGATAAATTCTCCTAGATTAAACAGTATTCTCTTAGGTCTTCCTGTAGCTTGGATGGGACTTATACACTCTGGGGCTTTTGCATCTCTATCTTCTCCCAGTTTGGACCTAGAAATGCAAAACTGAGATGTTATATATTTTAGGGGCAGTGACTTAGGGTGGCAGTGAGCTTTTACTTACAAAGTTATTAGTTCTTAGTTAGATCATGGCTAAATAACTCCAGTCAGGGCTCTTAAAATTAATGGTACCTCTGTTAATGAAAACTAAAGTGTCTGGACTTTTCTGACCTGGAGAGAGTGGAGTCCAAGGTATGAAATGGAGAAACTGAACTCCACATAGCAGAGAGGAAGGCATCAAATTCTAGGTAGGAACACAGCTTATGACTTGGTCTCACCCTTTGCCCTTTGTGTTATTTAAGGCAATTCCTTCCTGAGGATCCAGGTTGAAGCAATTTCCTTTTTGACATCCTAAATGTTTCCATGCTTGGAATCTAAGAAAGCAAATTTTAAGTACCTAAGCAAAGGTTTCTATGATCATTTCAAATGCAATATGGTACCCCAGCCAGTCTTCAGATGCCACTCTCAAAAAGGCAAGTTTTTTTTCTGTAATGCAGCCTTGTGCAGATGCCTAAATTTGCCCTACAGGACAACATTTTAGTATATGAATTGTCATCTATGTGTCCATAAAATAAATAAGATATAACAATATCTTAAAAATAGCAGTTTTTTTTTCATGTGCTTTAAAAAGTTCCTGTGCTATTAGCCTTATACTGACCTCTACTTTTGGTACTGATGTCCTTTAGTAATTTGTGGTCTTATGACTTGCAGACCATCCTGAAGAGGTGCAATTTTTACTGACTGGTCAAGAACTCCTGTAGGATGTTGCAGTGTGTATCCAACTAGGGTGTTATATTTTGGGGACTATGTAAAATTAACAATATATTAGTTCTGTATTAGTATTAGATCTGAAAAAGATGAAACTGAGTCTTAGAAAAAAACCTGATAAAAATAAGGTATATAAAACTTCACTTACAGAGCAAGATTATGGGAACCCACATTTATAATTAAGATGTAACTAGTTCAAGCTAAACTAAAACCAAATTTTGACAGAAATACTATAGGTTAGCAGAGCTCTTTCAACAAAGAATGTGAAAAGTTAATGTATCATATTTTAAAAGTATATCCACTGTTGATGTATCTGAATCAAGGGTAGCTTACATCCATAATTTTTTACAAGCTAATTATTCAAGCCTTTGAAGTATTCAGAGTAAATTTAGAATAATACTATATCATAGAATCATAGAATCATAGAATCACAGAATCCTAGAATCAGCATATCCACTCCTGCTCATTGCCCCAGAAGCTTCATTTCTGTTCAGATCCAAGTAACCAAACTTTCCATGAAGTGTCAGAGGTGTACCTGTCTCTAGAACTGAGGTAGATCTTTGATCTACATTATATCTGCTACAATCCTATCTCACATTCCTGCTGATGGGGTTCCCTGAATGTATCCTGGAAGAAAGATGGACTTGATTCATCCTCTCACCCTTTCTGGGGCTGTCATTGAACCCTATCAACAATACTCAGCTTTGCTTGAGGTGCTCAGACTCTGTACGACCACATTCTAATAGTGAAGGCATGGCCTATAAACCCATTACCCTTGTTTCCAGCCTCATTTCCCTATTGAAGAAGGCCTGCAGATGCTGAATCTGAAGAAAACGATAGAAATAAACTGAACATCATAAACTGTTCTTGTTTTGTGCCAACTCTTTGGGTTTATTTTGTTAATGTGACCATTGTTGATAATTATAGACATGCAATAAAATCAAGGGTGTCACAAAGTCTTTGAAAAACTCTCACATACTTTTGTAACTTATTTTTTAACAAATTCAATCAAATAAGCAAACTTGGGCAATTGCCACATTTAGCTGAGCCAATGTAAATCATGAGTTTGTCTTAGGCCTGACAAAATCTTGCCTGCATAAGTTGTTTTGCTGAGATTTTTTATTTAATAACAGGTTGTGGTTAGATGCATAGGTATTGAGCTTTTGGAAAGTAAATTTCTAAAATAGCATAAATTAGTGATGTAAACACAAACCCGTTTTCTACAGATAAAAACATACATGAAGAATTTAACATTAGACAATGGAAAGCTATTCTCTTTTACCTTGCTAATTAAGACCTGCTTCACATATTTGAGTCACATCCATTTTTGTACTGTAACAAAGTACAAATGGCTGTTGCAAAATGTGGATGTTTAACTTATGCCTTTTTGGTGGGAATAAAGCCCAAATGTATAATAGTGTTATCAGTGAGAAGTATGTAGAAGTTTATAAATAATTAGATCTTGACAATTGCCACCTTTTAAAAATTAGTTTTTAGTTACAGAATTTAACAAATTTTTCAAGCTGTGGTTAAGACTGGGAGGCCCTCTCCAGGATTTGTAATTTAACATAATTAGAAAGATGCTGTTGTATGTATTTCTCCTTATCTTTGTGACCCACTCCTGTTCATAAAATTAATAGGGTTAGAGACAGCACTTATAAACATCCACTGGTAAATCCTATACATATAGATCATAAATTACAGAACACTTAATTTTAGAAGGAGCCTCTAAAAGTCATCTGGTCCAAACATCCACCCCTCATCATCAATCTCTTTTATCCTTTTTCTAACTTCTAAATAGAGAAAGCTATAAAAGTGTAGTGTCTTCCACAAGCTTTGAATCCAAAGAGCTACTCTACTCTAAATAAATTCTACTCTACTCTAAATAAATTCTGTACCTAATATAAGGCTTCTAGTCCTAGTTATGTCTGGAGAGATGCTGAGCTCTAAAGACTCGTATAAAGGTGTTATCTTTAGAAATTTCAATCTTAAATCTTGAGACAAAAGAAAAAATATTTGATGGTGCTTTTGGCCCGTCTTTGATTTTGATGATTTATATGTTACTTCTATTTTGGCCAGTGTTCTGAGCAGTAATGGAAAGATTGGGAATAACATGTAAATTTCAGACACCAAGGGACAGGATTGGAAAAAAACCCCTTGCTTATGGTTTCTGAACTTTTGCCAGAGATAATATGTTACGAGTTCCTCAAGCCAAAAAGAAAGAAGAGAGAGGGAATTGACATGTACAGAGGAAAGTGTGAGGGATGATTTTTGCTGAAGGGCTAGTTGCAGAGATATCTTGAGGCCCTGAACTCTCTGCACACCATGAACAAGTACAGAAGTGAAATTGTTACACAACATTTTAGCAGAATTGTTTGTTTTGTGGAATAACTCCCATATGGTTAAAGAAAAAGAGCAAAGAATTTAACTTCTGGGCATCTTGCCTTGCAGTACTTGTAATATACTAAGCTAGATAATGTTTTAGGAAAAAATCTGACATGTTACTTTGTTCTCATTTTAGTTAAAAAAAAAAAATAAATACCAGAAGATTTCAAGCCTCTTGTATGTGTATGTGCAACTGGCTGCCCTTCTTTAGATATCTGTTGTAAAGTCATGTTTTGCACTTCCTTTGCATGTGAGAAGGTGTGGCCAGTTCTCCATGATGCCTTCCTATAAAAAGGAATTAAAAGCATTGTTTGACTGATGATCATGTTGGACTGTTGATGAACCTTTAGAGTGGTAACAGCCATAACATCTACATCAAATCCCATCACTGGGATGTTTACCTGTATTCAAAGGTGGATCAGTTGAAACTGAAAGAGGATGACTGTATATAGATCTTACAACAGAAAACTAGAGCAGAGTACTGTGCAATAATGAAAAAAACCCAACATTTTTTTCATCTGATTTCATGTACTAAATCAATAAACCGTTTTTTAATGAAAATTTAATATCTTTTAATTTGAAAGTACAAATGATTCTGTTTCAAGGAATTTTTCATTTTCATTTCTGAAAGTATTTTGGGGGGCTTTAGTGAGGTCAGTGAAAGGACCACCATTGATGATGACAAAATTTGGAACTTGCTTCTATCCTCTTAGTCCATACACTGCAAAATAACTATTTGCAGTAAACACAAAAATGTTACTTTCAGAAGCAGTTAGACCAAAGGAAATGTTTGGGGTTTTTTTAAGTTTTAAATGCAGGTTTTCAAATTTGATACTTTTTTTTTCACCTTTAAGTTTTTTGAATTTAGTTTTTTCCTAGAATTAGTCTGGATCAAAACTCAGAGCTTCTAGCAACCTTCCTGCACTTTGTTAGTTTGTTGAAATACCTCCTCCTGGCTGCCTTAGCAGCAATGAAATTGGCACTAATATGTTTTTCAGTGAATAGAGAAAGACAGATTCACAACTGGCTTCTAGTCTTTCAGAAGACCTACTGAAAACCAAATGGTCCTTATGATTCTTTGACTGTCAAGAAAGCTTCTTTCCCCTAGATGCTGCCAAAACCAAACAACTCTCCAAACAAACCCTATCTACTAGATGATTTAAACACAATCCTTAGGCCTCAAGCCTAATAGATTTGCCTGAAAGTGTTTTGACTAGAATATTTTCAAGCAACACCAATCTGAGTCAATGGACTGTAGCATCAAGAAAATTGTCAGAAAATGAGAAATGTATCCATGTGTAAATATAGCTATTCTTTCTCAAAAGTCATCCATAATGCATAAAATTTTATGTGTCTTTTTTCTCTCGACTGATTTTTAAAAGTCTTTGGAGTTCATTTTTCAAACTCTAACTGTAATTGTACTAATAATGATCATAGAATCAGACTGTACATTTGTTTTTAGGCTGTATTTGGCATTGTCCTCCAAAATAATTAGATTGCTAATGTTAATATCCTCATCAAAACCTAGAAACATATATAAATGCTATATATTGGTGATTTTTCAAGATCCTACACTAACCAACAGAAATTAAATGTTTCCTGAAAAGCTGTTAAATACACTGTATTATTTGACTTCTCTGAATCAGATATTTTTCATGAGATTTCTAGCCTTGACACTTCACTAGTTATTCACTAGGGTGACTAACAGCTGAAACTCCTTCTTTCTTGAGCCTTTTATCTCACAGCCTGTGTCTCTCAAACATTGGTATGAAGAATGCCTTCTAATTTGAAGAATTGCGCTACTACCTTAAAATTTAAGTAATTGTGCCCTTTTTATTATTTATTTTCAATATATCATTCATGTACTGCTTCTAGTTACTAAGCTAATGTTTTTCAAAATATTTTTTTAAAATATAGAACAAGCTGGAAGTATTTTAACAGAATAGTCATAGTAACACACATTAACATGTGAAGCCTACAAGTTTCCCTTAATTCCATTCTATCAACTTATGCTTTATATCATCTTTAAAATATATTGAATTTGAAGCTTTAGTGACATTATTCTGTTCAAATCACAACTATAAAAATTTGTTTAGTCTATCCTTTCTGACATAACTTGGTTTACTGAACTTCCAATATTAGCTACATTTGTTTTAACAGTAAGGTCAGCTTTTACTCTGAAAAGTTTACTTTGTTTATGCAGAGAAATAATTTCCAATGGGAGAGAGAGCAGTAGTGCAATGCAGTGAAGACCTAAATGTTCATTCCAATAATTTAATTGCATCTACAGATTCAGCCAAAAAATGAAAACTTGATGGGATTAACATATCTGTTCTTATATTAGACTTACTTACTTGATGTTTCAGTCTAGGACATATATCTTTGTACTTTGATTTAAAGTAAAAAAGTACTGAAAATATTTTTAATGCCAGATATCATGCTCAATCTATCAGCTTATTATTAAAGTATGGTAAGCAATTCACAAAATTGCAGTGCCATTATTTATATCATAATTAATATCTCCTCTATAAAAGGAGATGTAAAACTCTACATCTATATTAATATTATTGAAGTATTCTCATGGTTTTTTGAAGAGCTGTTTCTGGTAATGGGGAAGGACATATAAAGATGGCTTCTGTAAGAAGTTGTTCAAAATTCCCCTAGCTCTGAGTCAGACCCACTTTTGGGGCTGAGCCAATTAGGCACCTCCATGATCATTTATTAAAAAGAAGGAGCTGGAAGAGGAGGGATCTTCCTATTTCTTCCTGCTCTTCCTTCTGTCCTCCTGCTTTGCTGGCTGATGGTGGTACAAGGATTTGGGAGGGGAGAGAAGTGACCATGAGGACCTGAAGGTTAGTGAGGGAAGACAGGAGGACATGTGCTGGAACAGACACTCCCTTGCATCCTGCAGAGAGGACTGGTGAAGCAGAGGTTTGTTTGCACCTCATAAAAGACACTATGCCAAGGGTAGTGACCATGCCTAGAGGAGGCCATGTCCTTTGAGAGGGACCCTGTACTCACAGAAACTACAGCAGCTGGGAAGAACCAACACCAGAGAAGCTCATTAAGGACTGTATCCTGTGAGAATGACTCCTTATCAGAGCAGGGGAAGAATGTTTGAGTCGTCTTTCTCTGACAAGAGAGAAGCATCAGAATCTATCTGTGACTGACCACATGCCGCATTCCCTGTCCTCCTGTGCTGTTTAGAGGGAAGAGGTAGAGATATTGGGAGCTTTGAGCTGAGCCCGGAAGCAAGGAGGGATGGAGGAGTGAGATCTTTAAATGCTGGTTGTATATTTCTCACCATCCTGCCCTGGATTTGCTTTTTGTTCTGTCCTGTTTCTTGTAGGTAGTAGAATAAACATTCCTCTTTTCCTCTCTAAGTCGAGTAGTGGAGTCTGGTTTTCCTGGAATTGTAATTGGCAGCGAGCCCTCCCTCACTTCGTCTCAATTCACAAGGTCCTTCGTAATCTTTTTTCCTTCCATTTCTCTGAGGCCTCTGTTATCCTAAAGAGGGTTGGGATGGATGGGGAACACCGAGCAAGAGACTGTCATGGTACTTAACAGCTGGGTTGGCAAAACCACAACAAGTATAAGCTACAAGTAGAAAGCTTCCCAGGCTTATTAAAATAATATTGATCCTAAATAACTCTGTGACGCTGACTGTTTCTTGCAAACTATATTATTTGGGGCCTGTTAATTTTTACGTAGCAGACATTGGTGAGCAGCATGTCACAATGTCAGGAGTAACTTACTGTAAACAAAAAAGGTCATACTAAATTACACCCAAGAATATATAAACAGCTTGATCTTGACTTGATCACATAAAAGTTCATCAGGTAGATGAATATCAACATATTTGTTTAATAGGACTAAGTGAAGTATACAGATAAAATTCTTGTCTTCAATTGTATAAGTTACATTACTTCATCTTTAAGCAGAATATATTTCACTTTTCTTGATTTTTAAACAAATCCAACAGGATGTGTTGAAAGTTGGCAGAGCAGAGCAGCCCATATTTAGGAAAGTAAGCCTGCCTAAAGGGATGTTTCTAAATCTCTATTTATCTGATTAGTTGCCATGTGTTGAAATAGCCAGTTGCTTGACAGCGGAAGATCCTGGTTAGGAAGCAGCTCTGTAGGCCACATGGCTACATACATTTGGCCTCAGGGTATATGTGCATTGCTGGAAAAGACACTTGAGTTGGATCCAAATCATTAGTTGCTTAGGAACTGGAGGAAGTAAAAGGGAACAATACAGCTTGGCACATTGCTGAGATTAGGCAAATTAGCCTTGCCACTAACGCTAATACAATTTTACTGTGACCCAGAGTTTTATCCTTGACTTCCCTAGGTAAATATACCAGTTGACCAGGTAATCTTTAACACAACACTATATTCTGCAGTGCAGACGTGTCCAAAAATACAATTTCAAGCAAAAAATCCTATAAATAATGATTTATAGCTAAAAGTGAATTAAACAGTTAATTAAAGATGCTGGGATTAGGGAACACAAATATTTCCTTTTCAGGGAAAAAAATTAATAGCATATCTCATGCCAACAAAGTCTCAACAGTGGGGCAGTTGAGACGACTGGATTTCTTTAGAAGATATAAAGCATCAATTAGTATAACATGATTTGTTACATTAAAATAAGTGAAAAAGCTGAGATACATTTGAGTTAAAGAAATAAATCTGTAATGAGTTTACACTAAAATCCCATCAGTAATCATATAAGGTAAGTGAACCAGACCCAGTAATTGAACAAAATGGATGTCCAGTTAACAATAAAAGATGAGAATTAGCTTTATGAACTCGTACAACTAATGTACACTGTTCAGCTTCTTGGGCCAAGTTCCAGGCCAGTCTGCATTCACTAGCAGAGAACAGAGAAGCAACATCCAAACAACCCATACCACCCAGATCCAGACTGAGGCAGTTTGGTTTGCCTGAGTTAAATGGTTTGCCTAAGTTAAAAAATTCTGCCCTGATGCTGTCCTGGGTGCAGTTGCACATGTGTTTGCAGAAGGAGTTGTAGGGCGGCCTCTGAGGAGAGGCCAGTGCTGTGCCATGTTGTTCATAGCCATTTCAAACCAACCCCAAAGGGCACAGCTGAGCCTCATAGACAAGATAGTAGCTCCTCTGGGGAAACAGATTTAAGGACAAGTACAGCACTCAACAGGGGTAGATGTCTTGCAGAGAGACAAGGTCAACCCACCACAAACACTTCGGAGTGTGTCCATGGTTTCAAAATTTGTTGGATAGACAAGATCACACAAATTTGTGCTACATTCTGTATGTAATAGTTTAGTTTAAAAAAAAAAATAGTGTAAAATAGCTGTCATTCATTGTAAAATTGCTACAATTTTTTAATATTTCCTGTTTTCTCTGGTACGTAAAGTTTTTTTGGTTGTTTTTTTTTTTTTCAGTAGATATGTTCTTCCTCATTAGAGCAATTTCTTTTGGTCTTTTCTCTTATTGTGATTGTAATCACAATAATCTAAACAAATTAAAAAATTCAGAATCATTGTTAAACTTCATTTCTCTTGTGACCTTTAAGTATGTAAACAAGGAAAATATTTTATCTCAAAATCTGCTTTGTTTTTGTATCTTTCCACAGGCAATAAGGCTGTTTTGGCATTTTTCTGGCATTGTAGCACTCATTGTGGTGAGATTTCCAACTCTTAAAATATCTTCCTAAAAGTCCCAATATATTTTATATCAACAGAGTTTCAAACTTTATGCTTAATCCTTTTTTTTCAAATTTCCTAAGGAGCTTTCAGGTAAATCTTAATGGCAGCATAGAGTTGCATAAGCAGTAGACAATAATTTTTCTGTACTCATAATCTGTAACCAACTCTTTTGACTTTACGTTAACATGTGGCATTTGACCAGCTACATTTTAAACCGAAAACCTAAAAGCAAGGCCTGTTTGCAAAATATCCATTCCCACCAGCTAGCCTACTAACTGAGACAGATTTGGGTAATTTATGCTTGTTCTTCTAAATAAAAATAAAAATAAAATAAATTAAAAAAGGAAGATATGTGCTTTGTTCCAGTCAAAACTGCAGAAACATTATGAGGTCAACAAACTTGATTTTTGTCATAATTATTCAGTAAGGAATAGTCTTTGTTCATGGTGTTAGATACCAATGACAATTCAAATAAGAAAAGCCCTTTAAAGATTTTGCCATTGTTAAAGTCTAATTGTACTATCTTCATGTATGTATAACTCAGCGATGCAGTTCTTCCTGAATGTGATTCAATGAGAAGTGAATGTCTTCTGGATATCTTTACAGTACCTTTACATTATGTAGCTTTATGAAAAGCGAAATCAAGCTGCAGAAAGACTGACTTGATCAAGACTTTAGAAGACCCGAAGAGATATAACCATTTATCCCTAGAATTATTTCAATCATGTTTTCCTTGCCATCTGTAATCAAAGAGATTCTTTCAATTACTGTGTAATGGAGGACAAATATCTCTCAATCATCTCTGGTTTGCTCTCCTGCTGATTACCTTGTAATCAGTAATCAGAATAATCCACTGGGATGATGTAAACATTACAATGCTATTTTTGCTTTAAAACCTAAGAATGTATTACACAGTCACTGGAAGTTTGAAAAATCTGTATTCTTCTGTTTGTTTAAAACCCATGTTTCTCACAGTCCTCCACACATTATCCTGGAGACAGATCTCTTCAGAAATCAATCAAATTAAGAGGGGAAAAAGTTTACTGGATATTGTTCATTTTCTGTATTCAGGACATTGACTATGGCAACATGTTTATTATTGCTTTAATTTGGTTTTTTTGGTTTATGTATTTTATCAGTTGTTTTTTAAATGTTTTGAACATAGGCATTTGAAATTGGGAAATCACAATGAAATTGATGTAGTTTTATGAATTTTCTGACCTTTAAGAGGAGTTTGTCACAAATGCTTTTCTTTATCTGGGATTTTACAACATTCTTAAAAGAAACAGAGAAGAAGAAGGAGAAGGAGAAAGGCATAAAGACATAAGTCTGAAATCTGATAAACAGGTAAGAAAATTAAATATTTCTGAATTCTTCTTTCTACCATAGATTTTCCATTTTTCATTTGCTGACATGCAACAGTTCAATTTCAAAAGCTTAAAATATTTTAAAAAAAGTAAAGGTAAAGAGATCATTCTTAATTCTTTAGAAGACACAGTAATAACCAACCAGAAGATGAGGTAGCACTGTTGGTACTTGAATTTGAATGCCTAGTTTCTCTTATTTTCATTATTTTTTCAAATTTAATAACCAATACGAAATTAAAAAATCCAGTCTTTGAAGCTCTTGTGTGGTCATATTGATATTGCAAGCTGTAGTAAAGATAATTTTTAGAGTCTTTGTCTGTTGCCTTGGAATTGTTAGAGAAGGACTCCAAAATATTAGATAAATGTTAGGAGTTATTCCTAAAACAAATGAAAAATCACTTCAATAAGCAATAATGTCCTTATTACAAGAACTTTTTTTAAATGGTCAAGTGTATAATACATAGACATTTGCTCAGATATTAATATGGAATGCATTCGGTAGCATCTATCTCAAGCCTTGCCCACAGTAAATGTCATTGCAAAGACTATGATAGTCTATGAAAAAGAGATATTATTAAAAAAGTGGCTAACCTATACAATCTATTTCAGAGTTAGGAAATTATCTGCTTCACTTGGGTTGCACCACAATTTAAGTGTCCTTATAGGACTGTTAGTATGCATCATGTGTTTAATACATTGGCTATTGTGGCTACTAATATACTTGCCTATACTGACACAGCCAATTACTCTGTTTATCTGTCAGATTAATACTTGGCAATTTATGCACTTAATATAGATGTACAGTTTCTGAGTACCAATGAAACTGAAAATACCATTCCTCATGTTCATGGATTTATGAAACAGCTTGCTTCCTATGTGGAAACTGATCAATGGTACATATTTTAGACATTAGTTGGTTTAAATAACGTTAGTCTCTATTCAAGGATCACTTTTTCCAGGCTCAGGATCAGTGCATAACCAGTGGGTAAGAAATCAGGAAAGGTAGCCAGGAGACCTGCATAGTTAAACAGGGAACTGTTGGCAAACTCAAGTGGAAGAAGATAGTCTATAGATTGTGGAAGAAGACAGTCTATAGATCATAGAAGAAAGGGATGGCCACTTGGGATGAACTAAGAAACCAGGAAAGCTAAAGCCTCATTGGAGTTATACCTTGCAAGGGAGGTCAAGGACAACAAGGACAACAAAAAGGGTTTCTTCAAATACATTGCAGATAAAATTGACACTAGAGGCAGCGTAGGCCCATTGAATGAGGTGAGTGTACTGGAGACAGAGAATACAGAGAAGGCAGATTTACTGAATACCTTCTTTGCCTCTGTCTATACTGCTGGAGATTGTTCTCAGGAGCCTCAGGCTCCAGAGGAAGTCAGGTTAAAGGAGGATTGCTGTTTGGTTGATGAGGACTGGCTTAAGGATCAGTTGAGCGATCTGAATGTATATAAATCTATGGACCACGATGGGATACACCTGTGGGTGCTGAGGGAACTGGCAGAAATCATTGTTAGACCACTCTCTGTCATTTTTATTAAGTCGTGGAGACCAGGAGAGGTGTCTGAGGACTGGAGGACAGCAAATATCACTTCAGTCTTCAAAAAGGGCAAGAAGGAGAATCTGGGTGACTACATACAAGACAGCCTCACCTTCATCCCTGGAAAGGTGATGGGACAAATAATCCTAGGTACTATCTCCAGGCATTTAAATGACAAGAAGGTCATTAGGAGCCATAAATATGGTTTTACCAAAAGGAACTCACGGTTGACCAATGTGATAGCCCTTTATGAAGATGTAATCAGATGAGTAGATGGTGGTAGTGCAGTGGATGCAGTTTATCTTGATTTCAGTAGTGTATTTGACACCATCTCCCACAGCATCCTCAAAGTAAAACTGAGAAAGTGTGGGCTGGATGATCAGGTAGTGGATTCTTAACTGGTTGAAGGGAGAGAGGCAGAGAGTTGTGATCAATGGGGCAGGGTCTAGTTGGAGGCCTGTATCTAGTGGAATCCTGCAGGGGTCCGTGCTGGGACCAGTACTGTTCAATATATCCATCAGTGACCTTGATGAGGGAACAGAGGGCACTGTCAGCAAGTTTGCTGATGATACTAAACTGAGGAGAGCGGCTGATGCACCAGAAGGCTGTACTGCCATCCAACGAGACCTGGACAGGCTGGAGAATTGACAGAGAGAAATGCAATGAAATTGAACAAGGGCAAGTGTAGAGTCTTGCATCTGGGAAAGAAGAACCCCTTGTACCAGTACAGGTTGGTGAATGAAGTCTTAGAGAGTAGTGTAGGGGAAAGAGACCTGGGGGTGCTGGTGGACAGCAGGATGAGCATGAGCCAACCATGTGCCCTCTCGGCCAAGAAGGCCAATGGCATCCTGGGGTGTATTTGAAAGGGGATGGTTAGTAGACTGAGAGAGTTTCTCCTCCCACTCTACTCTTGTCCTACAATGTCTGGAATATAATGCCCAGTTCTGGACCCCTCAGTTCAAGAAGGACAGGGAGCTGCTGGAGAGAGTTCAGAGCAGGGCCACAAAGATGATTAAGGGAGTGGAGCATCTCCCTTATGATGAAAGGGTGAGGGAGCTCTTGAGCTTGGAGAAGAGGAGACTGAGGGGTGACCTTGTTAAAGTTTACAAATATGTAAAGGGAGGATGCCAGGAGGATGGAGCCAGGCTCTTCTCAATGATGTCCAATGATAGGAAAAGGGGCAATGGGTATAAGCTGGAACATAAGAAATTCCAAAGAAATACAAGGAAGAGTTTCTTCACTGTTCAGGTGAAGGAGCACAGGCTGCCCAGATGGGTTGTTGAATCTCCTTCTCTGGAGGCATTCAAAACCCACCTGGGTGAGTTCCTGTGTGACCTACTCTAGGTGGCCTGCTCTGGAAGAGGGATTGGACTATATGATCTTTCAGGGTCCCTTCCAACTCATAAGATTCTGTGATTCTGTGAATCTAAGTGCAGACTATATTTTTTCTGTTGTCTTTCTTAGTTATGCTGTGGTAAGGAATCAATTTTTGATTTCTACAGACTTTTACATCCTATTCATTTTTAATGTTACGCTCAGTAACGTAGCCAGTTTACAATGAACTGCTGATGTTTTTAATAAGCACTGATATTTTAATTAGATATATGTGTGACCCTAATTATATTGGGAAATTATTGATGGTGAAAGGATTTTATCAGAATATATACATATACACATAAAATATATGATCAGAATTTAAAATAACAATTGAATTCTGTGGAACTTTACAAAGGAGATTTTTTTTTCCTTGCAATTCTAAAGTAACTCTTGTTTAAATATTTAAGTGATAATATAGTATTAGAAATGTGAACTAATGTAAAATACAGTTTCTCTACAGCCATGATTAATGTCAATTTGTGCAAAAATGGTAAGGGAAGCTAAGGCAAGAAAAGCTCTGTTAAAATCATGTTAACAAGGTTTTAATTAGGGTCAGTTAATGGAATGCAAGATCTGCATGATATTCCACTGGATCTCATCTAGAAAAAATTAAACTACTGAATTCTTGAAGGAGGAAAGAAATTATTCCTCCCAGTGATGGATGCAGTCGCCTTTAAACATGCAGAAAATGTGCTTCCATCCCAAGCAGTCAGTCACATTCTCCCAAGAATAAAATGTTTGTTTCCCAGGGAAAGCAACAAAGGAATCAACTGGCAGTCAATGAAATATATCTTGTATTTGTGTTTCATGAATTAAGAAAAAAACCCTATTATTTACCTCAACCTCATCAGTCTTTACTGATGTAACATTTCCTGTACTCAGATAACAGCACTTTTTCTGCACAGAAGAATAATTGGCAAGTTCACCATTGTCTTTTCTGTTGTCTGTTGACACACAGCAATCTGTGATAAATGATGAATAGAATAAAGGAACACCCAAGAAGATCTGAGTTGCTAAGAAGATTTTATGGAAGCTTTGTAGAAGTGAGTGATACACAGCATAGCTGTTATGTTTATTTCGGTATAACTGTGAGAATCTGACTTGTGATTCCTCACTCCATAGACAGTAGTGTCACTGGTTTTTTGTCTGCTTCTTCCAGTGTGAAAATCTCTATTCTTGAATGACTTTTTTTTTTCTTTTTTGCATGAAAAGGAGTTCACAGAATGCCTCATGAGGTTTACTAATAAAGCCACAGTCTGTGAGGTTCTCTTTTACAAATTTATATTTAAAAGACATTAATCAAGATCTAAATAAGGTGATCTACATCTGCTGTTTAGTAAAGACTTTTTTTATTATTCCCTCTATTAACAACTAATCACTCAATTTGAGGATTTTTTATTTTAGTATCTGGATAAAAACAACATAAAGCATCTCAATCCATTATTAAACATCCCCAATATTCAGTTCATTATTATATTTTTAAAGGAAGAAATATTGCTCTGTTAATCAGGGTACTTCTTAAATATAATGACTTCTTTTCAAAACAAAAAGCAAATTAAAATCCCCTATTAGTAAGACTGAATTTGAATGAGAGTTTCATTCTCTTGAGTGACACACAGCTTTAAAGATAGGCCCCCTGGGTGCTGGACGACCAGTTTAGAATCTCTGTTGAATATTATATGATACTAATAAGCATCCAAAGGTTCTCACAGACTGCTTAATCTCAAATCTTGTGTACACAAATATAATGAAATGTATTATCCTTTGACAATTAATACAGAGGGTTGATTGTGATTTTTTTTTCATGGATGAACTTTCTAGGCATCTATTTCTTTTACTTTATCCCCATGTGTGTTTTAAGGACAATGAGAGAGAGAATATAGACATTTTAATTATTTCTTTTGTAGAAGGAGGTTATTTTAACAAAAATATAGAAAAAGTCTTGCTGAATTATGCTTTCCAGTCATGTCCATAGTCACTAGTTGGCCATGACACTGTTATTCTTACAGAGGTTCTTTGCTTCTGTAATTTTAGATTTCTTATAGCTTTATTTTTTTTTCTGTTAAAATGTCTTTCCAAAAAATATACAGCATTCATTCATTAATCTTCAGTTTCTCTTTGTGGAAGTTTGTTGGTGTTGGCTTTACATGGACATTTGTAAAATTTTCCTCAACAGTTTTATCTTCACTGCCCACATCCCAGTTGACTGCCATTTCATTGCAGTGCCTTTTCCTACATGAAGAAAGTTATTCAGTCTTTCAACATTTGACATGTGACAAAAACACCTGCGAGAGATCAAGGTTTAAACAGTGATGCTCTGTTAAATATGATAAAAAATAGGCTTTCCAGTTCATAAAATCCCATAAAATACTTATATTTTTCAAGCAACAATTCTCATTCCTTGGCTATTTAGAAACTGGCTGATGATTTTGCTACACTATTGACCTTGTTGTGGGGCTGGTGAGGCATCCTCATGTCATTCTGATTGATTTTCCTTTCAAGTCATATTAATATCTGAGCAGTTTTTACTTGGCTTTATAGGGGCAAGTAAGGCACTATACAAATTCTTTAGTTGAGATAGCATCCAGTTTCAAGTGCAGATATAAACTTTTCTTCTGAGTTCCCTCTTCCCCCCAATCCTCACTGTGTTATGAGAACTATCCATGTAGTCATCAAATATTGTAATCGATCATTTCTTCAATAAGACTAGAGCAGATAAAGTCCTCTTCCTTCAAGATTTTAAATGGACTTATAGAAACCCACATAAAACACAATATTGGTTTCTATATTTTTTTTTCCTTTTAAGGGAACTCATGAAGATAACTAGAAAGAGACATGCCAAACTAATAGAACATAATTCAACTCAGCAGGCATCACATAAATGTAGGCAACGACTGACAGAATTATTAGCTATTTCAGCCAATAATAATATTATATCTCTAAACAGCATAAAACTAAACATCTTTGACACAGAGAATCATAATTATTTTTTCATTTCATATTCCTGCGTTATTGAGCTTATTTAGTTTATTTACTGTGAATTAGTAGATCTGTTATTTACATATGTTTTCAAATCACTTTTGTTAACAGAATAGAATCATAGAATCTCTCATGTTCAATAGGATCCATAAGGACCATCAAGTCCAGCTCTCTGCACCTTACAAATCTACCTAAAAGTAAACCATATGATTGAGAGTGGCATCCAGCATCAGCATGGTATTTAAAGATCAGAGCTCACAGTAGACCTTTACCCCTGTTGCACAGCACTGGGTATATTTATTCCTTCCTAGGTAGTCTGTTAGTGTAAGAACATTTTAAAAAAATATATAAATATATATAAATAGTCTACTTTTTCTGATAAATTAAGTAGTCACTGAATTGTGTCAACTTAATAATAGACAGGACTTCATGATACTTGGTCTTATGTAGTAAGACCATTAATGGGTCATGACAGCTTCTGAGGAGCAATTCTGTAACATGAAAATGAAATATATTTTAAAAAATACTTAAGTAGAAGTGGTTTGCCACCCAAACTGGGTTGGGTTTTTTTGGTAGTATAATGCAGCTATCAAATCAAAATACATACAGAGTTCCAAAACAGTGATGCTCCCTTGATCAGGTCTAAACACCATGGTCTTGTTCTAGAATAGAAATCTTTTCACATTTCAGTAGACTTTAGCCCATTTATGCCCTTAGGATTTGCATACCTTATTCTGTAGTATCTTTCACTTCTTAGTGGTCCATCAGGTAAATACTATTCTGTCTTGTCATGAGAACTGATGTCACACTTATTTAGAAAATCTTAGTAGTGAAGTGCTGCAATACCTATTTGTTAGGCACCCTGCCTCTAAGATTAGTTTCCCTGTTGTATTGTACTCTTGATTTTATTGTAAGGACCTCAAGTCACATACTTTCTAGGAAATATTTATTGCTAGGTAATAGGGAAGATTAGATTTTATGTTCTTACCTCCTTTTGTAAGTATCTCTTTTCCTTTTTTTTTTTTTTTTAATGAGAGTCTAAATGATAACTGACTAGAAATTATGTTTATGTTTCCTTTTTATGTTGAATATTGACTACTTTTAACAACTCAGAAAGACTAAGGAAACTGACACAAGACTTATAAATAAGCAAATAACCATGTGAATAACATACACAAATGAAATGTATACCAACGAAAATCTAACCAAATCTACCAAAAGCATTTCTTATGCTTAGGGCCAAAGACTTTAAAGATATGATTTCCAGCAGAAAGGCATACAGCTGAACTATGTGTTTTACATATGAGGGATATTTCAGCACTTTTCACATTAGGTGTGATTTTCTTTCCAAACTTGGCAGTAGTAACAAGTAGTAATGTAACTGGAAATGTTGCTTACAATGTGGTGCATGCTATTATAACAAAAAAAAAGTCTCCTAAAATATGTCTTATAGTAGAAATATTTGTATTTATTTACAGTACTTTCCATTGAGAACATCAATTACATTAAATCAACAGATGAAGCAGCTACTAAATTCTTGTCCAGAAATAGCGTCTTGGCAGTACATAAGAAGATGTGTTAATGGACAGAGTTTCTCTACTTATCACACTAATTGCTTCCTATTTTGGCTGACTATCACAGAGCTATCCCCCAAATTATGTAGTAGTGAAAGATTACTGTATTAGCAAGTCAGAGTAGATGTGTAGTAGCAGCCTCTCCTTTTTTTCCTCCATTTTAAAACTGTGAATCATGGGTCAAGCAAAGTTTAAAGGCTTTCTGAAGTACCACTAAAAATTACAATGATCTAATTTTCCAAAGTTTGGCTGACTGTAAGGTGCATGTATACTCTGCTCACGGATGTAGAATTTTCCTAGTTTGTATTCTTTCTAGTTATATAATATATTGTTACACTATTATTTTTAATCGACATTATTATGGCTTTGGAACTTAAGAGAAATTAAATATATAACTTCAAGTGTACAGATAATGCTAGTAAATCATCTACCTCCTTTTTAAAAAGCAGTTAGAAATTATTGCCAACTTACAGCAAGTGAAGGAGATACTTAATAATAATGTTGACTTATGCTGGTTGTAAAAGCCAACAAAACATATTTCAGTTTATAAGGGGTTATTATGGATCATTTTTGTTAGTACGAAATTAAGTCTTTCATTTTAAATCTCTGGCACAATTCTTTCAAAGTCTGTAACCTAGCTTTATTTACACTACACCACTCCTAACAGCTGCTGACACCATTCTCAACACCATATAAATTAAACTAACTTCTCAAAGAAGTATTTCTGAAAACAGCCCTAGCTGAAAAAAAAAAATTGCTTCTCAGTGGCCTTTCCTAAAATTGTTTTTAGTTTCTTTAGAACAAATCACTCATAACCTAAAAAAATTAGTATTTTTTATAAAGAGAAATAGTTTGTTTCCAACTTGACAAAATGAAAAGTGAAAGTGAAATACAGAAATCTTATTTCAAATATCTTCTTAGGAGAATTTGCAGAATATGACATTTGCTGATTATTTATCTCTGGTATATGTGTAGTAAACCTGCCAGAATTTTTACTGAACCAGCTTAATTGTGTCCAGATTAAAAACAAAACAAAACAAAACAAAACAAAGCAAAACAAAACAAAACAAAGCAAAGCAAAGCAAAGCAAAGCAAAGCAAAGCAAAGCAAAGCAAAGCAAAGCAAAGCAAAGCAAAACAAAACACATAGATATATTAGTATAAGATATCTAAGCAAAAGTTACTTGTAAGTGGTCTAGCCAAAATCCAGGCTTCAAGACCAGTGTTTTCTCTGTTTCAATTCAAAATCTGTATTAAGTATTTGTGGCTATACTTATCTGTCTCCGTAGTGAGTTGGAAGCAAGGACAAGTGTCCTCAAAACTGGTTAGGAGATAATATCTAGCTATACCAGCTTTCCTGCACAGACGCTACAGGAGAGGGATAAAACTAAAAAGATAACTGTAAAAAACCCATCCCAATTTCATGGAATCTTTTGCATAAAGGTGATGCGCATGCACAGAATTCAGTCTTCTGAAGATGATGATGGATCATTGTCCATTTTTCCAATAGCATTTAAAAAGTTTTGTCAAGTTTTATGATATGAGAGTCCCTGAACATCTGTTTTGTTAAATTCGTATAGCTAGCTGGCCAACAGTCCCATCTGCCCACTCACATATGTGTACGATGCCTGCTGCCTTAAACTACCTAAAAAAAAAATCTATGTGATCTTTCCAGAGTCTATCAGAACAGTTTCTATCAATTATTTAAAAGTACTTAACTTGTGTCCATTCTTATCACTCCTACAGCAGAAACTATCTGGGAGAGTCTCTGCAGTGGCCAAACTCTCACTCTTGCCATACCGTTCACCTCAAGTTTAAACACCAGGAAGATTATAATGTATAGTCTCAGGCCGGAGAGGATCTCTAGATGCTGCATCAGAAACCAGACTTTAGACCACAACTGCAAAAACAAGAAAAACAATGGAGCATAGGCTTCATCCTAAACATGTTGAGTTACATTATCTGAATATAAAAAAAAAATTGTTTGATAAACAATTAGTCAGACCCATAATTGTTGCAAACATAAATGAGAAGTTTGGATGTTTCTCATGTTTTGTCTTTTTTATTCTTCTGAATGCCTTATTTCTGTTAATTATTCAATAACAATAACAGAAAATTAATTTCGTGTCAGTATGCATTTGGATAGGAAAGTATTTATGTCTTCTCTGAAAGAAGTTTATTAAGGAATCAAAGGAAGCTTGCTTTGTGCCTGCTTTTTCTTGAACAGATGCAAAGAACAAGGGTAACAAAGTATATAAATTTGAACATTAGATGTGAAAGCTTTTTTGTAGCCTGAACTTTTATCCATAAGTGTTATGCAAATAGTGTGTTCTCAGAGGGGAAAGGAACAGATTTTTTTATTTTAAATTTTCATCCTGAAAAATAATTTTTTTCTTGTTAATAAGAGAATATAAAATATAAATTATGACTGCACCAAGTTTTAAGTAAATATTGCTGACTAGAATAAGATGAATATATCAGAGAGTCTAGGCAAATCTCTTCTGAGCCCAATTCTTTAACTTTTATTCAAGCATAGTCTTACCATGTTACTTTGGTTTCAATATGTAAGAGTGGTAAAATTAAATCACCATAAAAAACATACTTCAAATGATAATGTCTTTATCAGAGCTAAATTAAATAGCTTTGGCCTTCTCCTATTACTATTCAAAAGAAAGTGATTTAACTCGGGATTTTTTACTTCTGCTGAACTTTATATTCTTTTTTATTTCTTGGTTTGAGTGCAACATAAACTGTAGATAACACAATTCCTTTATATTTGATTTACACTGAGTAAAGAGTTTATGGTTGTTTTGACACATATATAAACAAAAATCTCAGCATTTTCAAGCATTAAAGCATGATGGTCAGAATGAATAAACATTGATATCTTCCAAATTAGCAAATGTTCTGTTACTAATCAGTTCACCCTAAAATGGAATGTAGTGTTGTCACTTTGCTATGTATACGGATCCATGAAAACTAATAAAAAATACGTAATGTCTTTAGAAAATATAGCAAGATTTAAACACAGTTATGTAAAAAAAAAAAATTAAAAAGTGAAAATGTCTCTAAGATCCTTGGAAATTTGGAATTAAGTTATCCGTGGGAGAAGTTAACAAGTGTACCATCAAATTAATTGTGATATATAAAGCAAAGCAAATTTCTTAAGTATTTTCTTGTGTTTGGTGGAAAGGAATTACACAAAAGCAAACCCATTCTCCATATGGAACTATTTTTAGTGCATTCCCATTGACATAAATGAGGCTAGAAACAGTAGAAATATATTGTAATTCAATAGCACAAAGGTCAAAGTCACACACTGGGGAACTAATAATAGTTTCTAGTGGAACTTGAGAACTTATCATTTGGAAACAGAGGAAGACAAAAGCCTGGAAGTATCACTTGATCACAATATGACCATGAGGCACCAAAGTACTATGTCTGAAAAAAATGCAAATTTGATCCTAAAGCACATCAAGTATGGGTTTTTTTGAGCAATGATAAGATGTTCATGTTATTGTACAAGACACTTGCAGCCAGCAGTCGACCGCTACTGTAGCTGTTGCCCATTGATATTCTTCCCAAGTCAGCTCCTCCTATTCCCACTTGTACCAGAACAAGCCCTTGATCGGGGAGCAGTGAGATAAGCCTAGGGCCATGAACAGCATGGGTTCCAAAACTCTTAAACTGGAAAGACTGTTACAAGACTGCATGAAGCATGTTACAAGATTGATCAGAGGGATAAAGATTGGGTAAGAGAGAATGATTCTGGTATAAAGTTGCTCAGCTTTTTGCTCTGTTATGGGAGACACAAAAGAATGACAAGACAGGATGTGAAAGTTTTCCTGAGAGATAAGCTACACACATCTAAATAGACCATGACAGTGTGATCCTGGATGGAATGAGACTGCAGGAGCACTACATGTCTGCTACTGTGATTGTCTTTGCTTCCACCAAAACCCAAGTAACAGAGAAACATACTGAGCTATATGGTAATCACAGAATGATAGGGGTTAAAATTTAGAAGTGACCACTAAAGATTGTATAGTCCAAATATCCTGCTAAAAACAGGAACATATCCAATTGGGTTTTGAAAATGTCCAGAAAAGGAGATTCCACACCTCCCTAGCCAACCTGGACCAGGGCTCCCTCACCCTCACAGTAAAGGAGTTTCTTCTCATGTTCAAGTAGAACCTCCTGTGCTCCAGCTTGTGCCCATTACCCTTTGTCCTGTCATTGCGCACTACAGAAAAAGACTTGCCCCATTCTCTCAACACCCACCCTTTAGGTATTTATAAGCACTGATAAGGTCCCCTCTACTCTTCTCTTCTCCGGGATGAACAGTCTCAGGTCCCACAGCCTTTCCTCTAAGAGTGATGTTTAAGTCCCCTGATCATCTTGGTGGCCCTGCACTGGACTCTCTCCAGAAGTTCTCTATCTCTCTTGAACCAGAAAGCCCAGAACTGGACACAGGACTCCAGATGAGGCCTCACCAGGGCAGAGTAGAGAGGGAGCAGAACCTCCCTCGACCTGCTGGCAACTCTCTTCTTGATGCATCGCAGGATGCCATTGGCCTGCTTCTCCACGAGGGCACATTGCTGTCTCATGGTTAGTTTGCTGTCCACCAGCACTCCCAGATCTCTCTGCAGAGCTGTTCCCCAGCAGGCCAATCCCTAACCGGTACTGGTGCATGGGGTTGTTCATCCCAAGATACAGGACTCTGCACTTACTCTTGTTGAATCTCATAAGGTTCAACAAAGGTATTTTTCAATAACTCAGATTTCAGTAAGATTTTTTTATGCATAACAGACATGGGAGGTATGAAACTCTCCAAAACAGAGACATCACTTTCCAGGCTGGATATTGGTAGTAATATTTCTCCCGTGGAACAAAAAAAAAAATGGAAGATATAAATAGAAATTCCCAGGATACACCCAACAGCACAAAATCTACAGCAAAACAAAGGAAAATAGCTGTTTTCTCAGATTCTGGTCATATATAGCACTACGTGTAATGACTCAGAGCAGAAATTTTCAGTGAGGAAGATATTGCTGAAACCTAGCTTCTGGTGACCTAAAGGCTGCCAGGTTACATTCTCATAGAAAACAGACTGTTATTTGTTGAACTATGCTGTCTATAATTATACAACAGGAACAATGAGTAGTTTGACTGCATTTGTATTTTGGAGATATTTGTTCTTTCCTCTTGGCATTGCCAGCACATAGTAATATCAGGTCTGAAATACGATGTATGATAACAAAGCAGCTAAATGATCAAGCACAGGCCAGCAATGATAAATTACTCTAGTCATGCAATTACACACACACAAATATAAAGTAGACAGAAACACCACACCTACTGAGGCACAGATAAATATTTAAGTAATAACAGGTTATGAAACATTGTGTTGAGTTTCTATGGAGCTTCTTTTTTTGGTAATGGGGAGGTGCTGCAGCAGTTAACCCTGTAAGATGTTGCTCAAAACTCTCCCTATCTCTAAGTTAGACCAACCTCTAGCCAAGGGCAGATCACTTGAATTCGTCTGTGATCTCTTTAAGAAGAGGAAATCTACATTGTGAGGAGGAGGTGGAAGGAGTTATATGAGAGAGAAGCAACCATGCACACCGCAAAGTCAGTAAGGAATGAGAGGAGGAAGCATGCTGGAGCAGAGACTCTCCTCTTTGCATCCCGTGGTCAGATGGTAGTTGTTTCCCTACAGCCCATGGAGGGCAACAGTGAAGCTGAGATCTGCTGGCAGCTTGTGGTGGACCCCATGGCAGAGAGGGTGACTGTGCATGGAGGAGGTTGTGACTGTAGGAAAATGGAGTTGCAGTGGAAAGTACCTGGAATTCTGCTGTCATGGAGGAGACCCATGCTGCAGGAGTTTGTGAGGAGCTGCAGCCATTGGGAAGGACTCAAACTAGAGAGGTTCATTACAGAATGTATCCTGTGGGAAGGACCCTGCATTGGAGCAGAGGAAGAATATGAGGAGTCCTCCTCTAAGGAGGAATGAGCAACCGATACCATCTGTGAGTGACTGATCAAAATCCTGATTTGTACCCAGCTGGACTTAAACTATGACAAATATATATGAAAATGAACTAACATCATGGACCATTATGAGCATTCCTCTTAAAATGGAAGGAAGTATTTCAGACAAAAAGACACTGAGAGAACCAGCTGCTTTTTTCATTATTTATGGAACCATCACAAAACCAGTCTCATGTGTTTCCTATTGAAGACAACTGATGAAACATACAGAAGGAACACATTCTATAATGAATGTCGCCTTCTTCCAGCAACTGACCTCCGGTGGCTGGCTGGCACGATGATCAAACCCAGACCATCGGGCCACTGCCACTGACACCAATGTGGTGGATCACACAATGGCATTTATTAAACAGTAATACTCCTTTATATAGGGGCTAACAAGTACCGCCCTTCGTGAGCATATCCTGCCTTATCAGCTATGCAACATTACCTTACTTGGCTCTATTCCTGGGCCAATCCTCGCTTACCGTACAACCCAAAATCTTCCACAGTGCCTAGCTACCCAATGCCTGTGCGCTGGCCCTGTTTACTGCAACAAATGAATGAAATATCAGGGTAGGTTGGCAGATAAAAACAAGTGCAAAAACTTTTTGTTAAAGGAAGGATCTATGATGCCTCAACACACTGAATAGAACACTGAATATAAATAGGTATCCTGTATGTCTGAGGTTGTACTTACTGATTAAGGCAGAAATAGATAATTTAATAAATGTTAAGGATGGAAATGGGAAAAAAATGTTTTTCTTCCCACTGGGTAATTTTTTTTCATTAACCTATTGTATGGGGCACACATCCAAAATAGGGGAAACATGGTCCAGTTTCTTTCAGTAAATAACATTTTAAATGGACATTATCATGTTTCAAGAGTTTAAAAAAAACCCAAACTTTTAAAAAGTGATTTCACTTCAATGCAGTATCTGTGTAACAATCTAGGGGTGTGTGTGGTCAAAGTGGTCTGGGATGTACCCAAATGCAGAAGAGGGAGTCATGCTTTTTGTTTCCTTTCCACACTTCTAAATATATAACTTGAGTGAAAACAACAGTACATCACTTGTTATGTGAGGGAAATAATTACAGCTCACCATTTCTTTTGATGTTATGATATAGTCTCTAAATGTAGAAGTTCATGTCAAATACTGATGTTTTGTTGTTCTTTTAATCCCTTCTCAAAAATATTTCTTCCTTCCAATGGAAAAAAATGTAACAGAACAATGGAATTGTTTCTAGCTTTGCATATTGTAGGCTAAAAGGTATTTTTGGCATCTTGGTTTTAGTTACTAATATATAAACTTAGAAACTGAAAATGTCACAAGCTGAGGAGAAGACAGAGCAAATTAAAACAAACAGAGGAATCTACTGCCCTAGAATGAATGCTCAATATAAAATACATTCTGGGAGGAGCTACAAAGAGAATATTGTTTAGCAGTGGAAGAATTTTAGAACCTTGTGGAATCTTAATACTATGATGAAAAAGTATAATCTGATTCACATTTAATGCCAGAAGCCAGATAGACACAGTAGATGACTGTATAAATTTGAGGAAGTGGGGTTTCCAGGAGATCACACATGAAAAAGCTGTAACCACGACATCAAAACTATATTTTTCAGGCTTTTCAACTGACTGGCTAGATGAGAAGAGAACAATAGATGCCACTTTGACTTCAGCAAGGCTTTTGACATCGTCTCCCATTACATCCTAATCAAAAAGTTTCGGCAGTGTGGCTTGGATGAGTGAATAGTGAAGTGGATCAAGAACTGACTGAATGACAGAGTCCAAAGAGTGGTGATCAGTGAAGTCAAGTTGGAGGCCTGTGGCCAGTGGAGTTCCACAGGGGTTGGTTCTGGGGCCAGTCGTGTTCAACATCTTCATCCACGACCTGAATGAGGGGACAGAGAGTACCCTCAGCAAGTTGGCTGATGACACCACACCGGGCGGACTGGCTGATTCACCAGAAGGCTATGCTACCATTTAACAGACTGGCTTGAGTTGGGCAGAGAGGAATGTCATGAGGTTCAACAGGTGCAAGTGCTGAGTCCTGCACCTGGAAAGGAACAACCCAACGCACCAGTACAAGTCAGGGATGACCTGCTGGTGGGGCCTCATCTGGAGTACTGTGTCCAGTTCTGGGATTCCCAGCTCAACAGGGACAGGAAATTTCTAGAGAGACACACATGCAGGGCCACAAAGATGATCAGGGGCCTGGAGCATCTTTCTTATAAGGAAAGGTAGCAGGTCCTTGGGCTGTTCAGCCTGGAGAAGAGAAGGCTGTGGGCAGGCACTTTGTTAATACTTACAAGTATTTGCAAAGTGTATGTCAAGAGGATAAGCCAAAACTATTTTGTCTGTAGTATCCAATGATAGGACTAAAGGTAACAGGCAAAAGCTAGAACAGAAGTTTCACTTTAGGAAAACCTATTATACTGTGAGGGGGACGGAGCAGTGGCACAGGCTGCCCCAGGGAGGAGTGTATGGATTCTCCTTCTCTGGAGGTTTTCTAAAGCTGCCTGGACATATTGCTGACTGACCTGATCTAGGTGGACGTGCTTGAGCAGGGACTTTGGACTGGATAATCTTTAGATGTCTCTTCCAAGCCCTACCATTCTATGATTCTATGAAGTTGGTAGTCACAACATACTGAGGCTAAACAAAACTGATTCAAGATCATTTTGAAATCTGAGCATAGCATTTGGGAATCTCTCTGACAGCCCACAAAGTGGTGAGAAAGCTGAGGTGCCAGTATGGATGACCAAGAAACTGGCTTTTTTTTTTCAGTACTGTCAGTCCAGCTTGTAGTCCATTACAGGTGCTAATATCATAGACATTGAGAGTTGCTTGACGTGAAGGATATGAGTCTGGAATGGAAAAAAAAAAAAAAAAAAGGTAGATTTCATGCATAACTAAATGTAACAATTATCTGAGGAAATAACTACTTCCTCAAGGAGCAGGCATGGGTCTGATACTCCCCTAATGGTGGCAGAGCAACAGAGGAAAGGCCACTATGGTAATTGTCTTTTCCAGTCAGACTCTAAGCAATTCATACCTATAGTCTTTCCCTCTGATGCAAGGTTTGGCTGACAAAAGGGAAATTTTTTACAAGACTACACAAGGAGTAATAACAAGAGAGGATTGTCCAGCTGCATGACATTTCAGATGAATAAATCAACTCCAAAAGCTTCTATTATGCTCTGGCTCACTGGTATTGCTCAGAATGAAGATTATAATCCTTGATTTGTAAATATGAGTTGGTAGCTATTTCTAATAGCTAAATGGCTTTCTTTCCATCTTTCACTCTGTTTATAATCATTGCTCATAAGATAATGAGAAAAATTGTCTGAATGCCAGAAATGTTCATTTAGATGGAAATGCTCCCTGATCTGTTGCCAAACACTTGGAAAGATTAATAAAAACATTAATACTGTACTGTTCTGGAAAAATAAGTATTATTATCTAGGATTATAAACTAACCTTAGTAATTAACTTAGATTGTATTATCTAAGAAACAACAAAATTTTAATGGAGAATTTCAAATAAAAAGAAATAATCTGACAAGGGAAGAATAATTTATTGACTGAATATGAAAATAAATATGTAGTTTTGTCTTTGTACATAGACTGTAAAATAAGAAGTCTGTTTATACAAAGCAGTATAGAATGTAAACTGAGACTAAGGTTCTGCATAGTGTATACAAATACACTTTGAAGACTTCATGGTACTTTACATCTAATTGGTGTCTGCAGGGTGTAGTTTTAGGGTAATTTGATTCATAGCTGCAAAATTCTATCAAGTTATCATATATTTCATCTTATTACTGATGTTTCCTAAACACAAATTGTAATGCTCTGTTCTCTCTTCAAGCACCAGGAGATGTGGATGCTCCTGCAGGATTCATTAACTTATTCTACACAAGTAAATCTCACTGTCTGTAAATATGTCTCATCATTTGACTTAATAAACCAGGAAATAGCTAATTATGATATGTTTTGTAATCCCAAATATTTCTTTATATTTGAAGATTGGTGATTAAATATTAGTAGGTGATAGGGTGTGTGGGAATCATATTCACAACCAATACACAGTTTAGAGATATGCTTTGGACAACACATTTTATTTACCATTGCTCAGTAGAAGATTCCTGAGGTTCTTGAATGATCTATGCAATCCTTTTCTTCAATGCTGGCAATGTTTCCTTGGTATGCATTCTTTTTTAGAGGAAAAGATTACTTTGAGTCTTCTTCATATGGTCCTAAAGGAATACAACTTTAAAAAAAAACCTTTATTGAAATAATGAGAAACCATACAGCATGGCTTATAGAACACAGTACTGTATAGTGTGACCTCATGTAGCTGTCGTGCTTCATAAAACTACTCTTCATGTTTGTAACAAATGTCTCCCTTTTTTGAGACTACCATATTTCATATAAATTTGATTTTCTGTGCATCCTAACACAGGGAGAAAATCTTTTGAAATTATTGCAACGTAATATTCTTCAATAGAGTTTAGAAGTGTGAATCTGAAGAGTGGACACTCAAGTAAGTAGTGTTCAAATAAGCTAGCATGTAGATATAGTAGATATAGGTTAAAACAGTAAACGTAGGAAATATACTCACAGAGCTGCTGTGTGCAGTTGATCAATTGATCAGTGTTAGTGTTCCAAGAATTTGTACCATATAACCTCACAGAAATGTGGTTGTGTACTCATATTCCCCATGAAAGATCAGGTCCACAAGGCTTGTGTGATCTATGTTTCAGACAGCAGCTAAATGCATCAGCTTCAAAGAACTTTGAAGAAGGATGATCAGTTCTTTGTCTTTTACTTTTCTCTTTACCTGTTTTTGTTGAATATGCACAGGCTCAGCAAGTATTTGAAATAGTGAAGGACATGAAAAGAAATAGAAATATTAAAACACAATGTACATTATATCATGATGTATATAAAAGAAGAGAGACTGGGTGGGAGAATTTACATTTAGGTTATTTTTATAAGGTAATAAAAAGATAGAAATAAAAGCAGGGAAGAACATAACAAAGGTTAGGAAAGAGCCAAAAAATTGTTTAGGTATGCATTAAAAAAATATAGATTAACTCAATGTCTTTAAAATAGGTTGCATAATAAAATATTCTGATGCAATTTCCTTTGTGGAAAATCTATCAAAGTGTAGGGAACAGATAAATGTCATGTCTTGCCTGGTAAAGGTGACAACAGTCACAGGCTTTGTAATGGAACTGAAGGCTCCTGTGTAAGCTCTCAGGGCTTGTCTCGGCTTGACTTGGTTTTACCTCATTTTAATTGCTGCTCACCTTCCAAATAAATGTCATCCAACCTATTTTAGCTCTAAACTCTGCAAATACCTTATGGTGAAGATATGGCAAACCTCAGACAAAAGGACTGCAAAACAAGCAATACAGTCAAACTTAGGACCAGAAGTTATTGGAGAGGTGATTGTAACACCAGAGAAAGGAGATACGTAACCAGAGGTATTATATGACCTTTTTAGCTATATGGAGCACATGTACTTTATATTAGATAATTTGATATGTTAATGTGATAATTGGCCTAATAAAGTTTTTTATTTTGCCTGTAACAAGATTTCTTTATAACATCCAAGGGTAATGGAAAGAGTAAACAGACTTTAAAGAAAGACATAATCAAATAACTATCTGTAATCACATGGGAACAACGAATTGGGAAGTAAGAGTTCTATTGAGTTTAAAAAAAGAAAAAAAAACAATCCAAATCAACCTAATTTCATTTCCTACTATGAGTGGACAGTAAGCTTTGTAGACTGGGACTTTTGAGAAAAGGAGTCAGTTCGAAAAGACATATAGAAGCAGCACAGAAATTTGCGAATGTGGGGATTGACACTGCAACCAGACTAAGTCCAATGCTGACAGAAGTCACCTGTCAGCATCTGAGTTTGTCTGAACAATCTTCCCTTTGGACGATATGAGCAGCTTAAATTCAACTAGACATTTGACACTAAGAGGTACAACAGAGACTCACAAACTTGTTTTGTATTTGTGACCTCACAGGGTGATTTCTCACTGGTGTACTTATTAGTGGGTTGTGGGGAGCAGTACAGCTGCATACAGTGGTAGAAGGCCCCCCCTTCCATTTCCAACAAGAGCTACAGATAAGTAAGGGAAACCATACGTGGAAAAGGTGAGAGGTTATCATTTAAGCCCTGCTGGCAACAAAACACCACACAGCTACTAACCTCACATCCTCCCTACCTTCTGTAGGATAATGGAGGCCCCAGTGAGATGGGAGGAGAAAAGATAATCATGGGCCTTGTGGATTGAGACAAGGACAGGGAGGGCTTGCTCACCAATTATGATTCTAAGCAAAACAAATTAAAATACTCAACTTTGAGAAGAAAATGTGATCAGTTTAATTTTCTACCAACAAGAAACAGAACAGACAGAAAGCAAAAAGTAGAGTAAGATGATGAGAAAAATACAACCAGCCCTTTAAGACCTCTTACCCCCACCTCTCTCCTCTTTGCAGGCTCAGGTACCTGCTGCTAATATTTATTCTTCCTCCTTCCTCAGAGGTACACTGGGGCAGGGAATGGAGGTTGCAGTCAGTTATTCACACATTATCTCTGCTGCTCTTTCTCCTTCAGGGAAGGAGAACTCCTCACATTCTTCCACTGCTCCAAAGCAAGTTCTCTTCCGGGGGGATACTGTCCTTAATTAATTTCTCCGGTGTGAGTCCTTCCCAAGGGCTGCAATTCCTCACAATCTAATCCAGTGTGGTCCATTCTTTGACAGTAGAACTCCAGGCACATTCTGCTCCAATGCTGCCTCCCCACAGACTCAGTCTGCCATGGGGCCCTCCACAAGCTGTTGGCAGATCTCAGCTCTACTCTGACTCTCCAAGTGTTTTAGGGGACAGTTGTTGTCTCACCATGGGATGCAGAACTCTAGTGCACTACCTCCCTGTCTGACCTTAAAGTCCACATAGTTGCTTCTCTCCTACCACCACCTCCGACCCTCCTCTTCCAGCTTCTCGTCCTTAAAAAGTGATGGTGGAAGCACCTGATTGGCTCAGCCCCAAAGATGGGTCCAACTTAAAAGCCAGGAAAAGTTTCAAGTAACTACTTAAAGGGCCACAATTGTATCTTCTTTCCTGTTACTAGAAATGGCTCTGCCCAAACACAAGACAGAGGTATTTGTAAGCCCTGTATCCTGTAAGAAATGAGAAATGAAGATCATATAACCATGCACCTTTCTGAGTGGGGGCAGGTGGACTTTAAGGTAGTGAAATTTGTAGGTGTTTACAAAAATTTTATGAATGCCCAGTGTTATGGCTTATTTATTGAAAATATATATATCCTATAGTTTTATATATAACTCTATATATTTCAGAGGTAGTTGTTTATCTACTTTTCGTTAATATTAAATCAATAAACTGCTTCAATCCTGATTTGATTTAAATCACATGAGGAATTTATTCCAGTGTGTGATGCTGCAATTAGAAACAGTAATCTGCTATGGCTCAGACAAAAAGCCACAGGTTTCGATGAAGAAGAGATTCAAGCTATTAGGAAAATCCTTCCAAAAAGTAAAAAACACTGGAATAGTTTTAGAGAACTGTCAAATATTGGAAAATTTCTAAAAACAGATTGGATAAATATGTATCAGTAAACCAGAAATAACTTTAAAGTGTCTTCAGAAAAGAAATCCAAAGATCCAAGCCAGTGGAATGTACATGTTATGTATTTATTTAACTTTATCTTATACATTCAGATAAATATATTAAGTGAAAATAATCAACCAGAGTGGAGTAGTGGCTACTAAAATGGTGGAAATCGCCACAAGTCACAGTCAAAAAGGAATGATTTAAAAGGACTTGACATTGTCCTTGAGCACATACTTGGGCAATTAAAATATAGTATGGTATTTTATTTGTGTTGATGCAAGCAGTATAATATAGGGTTTCCAATCAGTGTAGCAGCTAAATATACTACAGAAAAAGCAGACTCTTTCAATCCATCATTAAATTGATTGGGAGAATAAAGAACTATCTAGTGCCTGTCTTGTTCATCAGTGACCTGGATGAGAGGACAGAGTGTACCCTCAGCAAGTTCTCTGATGACACCAAACTGGGTGGACTGGCTGATTCGCCAGAAGGCTGCGCTACCATTCAGAAGGACTAGCTTGAGAGTTGCTTAGAGAGGAATCCCGTGAGGTTCAACAACGACAAGTGCAGAGTCTTGCATCTGGGCAGAAACAACCCCATATACCAGTACAGGCTGGAGGTCAAACTGCTGGAGAGCAGCTCTGCAGAGACCTGGGAGTGTTGGTGGACAGCAAACTATCCATGAGCCAGCAATGTGCCCTCGTGGCCAATGAAGCATCTTGGGATGCATCAAGAAGAGTATAGTCAGCAGGTCAAGGGAAGTTCTCCTCCCCCTCTTCCCTGGTGAGGCCTCATCTGGAGTCCTGTGTCCAGTTCTGGGCTCCTCAGCTCTAGAGGGACAGAGAACTTCTATGAGAACTTCAGAGAGTCCAGTGCAGGGCCACCAAGATGATCAAGGGAAATATCTTTAATACGAGGAAAGACTGTGGGACTTGGGGCTGTTTAGTCTAGAAAAGAGGAGACTGAGAAGTATTCTTATTAATATTTACAAATATCTAAATGATGGGTGTCAGAAGGTTGGGACATCCCTTTTTTCAATGATATCTAGCAACAGGACAAGGGGTAATGGGATGAAGCTGGAACACAAAAAGTTCCATTTAAACATAAGAAAAAACTATTTCACTGTGAGGTGATGGAGCCCTGGCACAGGCTGCCCAGGGAGGCTGTGCAGTCTATTTCCTCGGCGTTCTTCAAGACCCGCCAGGACACGTTCCTATACCATCTGATCTAGGTGGATCTCCTTCTGTGGGGGATTTGGATTAGATGATCTCTAAAAGTCCCTTCCAACCCTACCATTCCATAATTCTATGATTCCGTGATCCAGCCTATCATCCATTTTAAGTGAAAAAAATCTCTGAGATATTTCTAGCAACAATTTCTATCCAGAGAAATTAGATATGAAGTACAGAAAGGTTACTATAATCTTTTTTTTTGCTTCCCTTCACACATTAGAACTCTCAAGGATTTTATTAAGCTGTTTTCAGCTGCTGGGATTTTTTTACAGTTTGAACTTCTAAAAAAAGAAATAATAAAACGAACGTAAAAATAACTTAAAGTAACTAAAGATAATCAATACAAATTGATAATCACAGTAGTGTCTAACACAGAGGAATCTTCATTCATACACAGTATGAGGGACATTTAATAATTTTTTTTAAAGATGACATTTCAATTCATAATATCCCATTCTGCTGCTTTGCAATATTCTGCATTTTATACAAAATCCCTGTGATGTTGTCTTTGTGTACCTCTCAAAACTTTTGGTCTGATTCTCATGATAAATTTACTACTATAAAATCATATGGTAATCTCAACATACAAGGTTAGTATTTTAATAAAAATAAATTAGATTTTATATCACTTTCCTGACCAAAAAAAAAAAAAAAAGTTGGTTGTCTTCTTACCCCTGCTCATCATAGAAAATGTGTTACAGTCTGGTGTTCTGATGTCAAACACATAAAAAATAAGTTAGGTAATGAAGATTGGAAATATGTACTCTTTTAGGTAAATTATATTTAAGAAACATACTCTTTTTCCAGATCACTGATAGAAATCATTGTTTCTTAGGGAGTGTCGTGGTTTTGTCCAGCAAGCAATGAAGCACCATGACAGTCTCTTGCTCACTGACCCTCATCCACCCCCAGCCTCGTTAGGATATTGGAAGCTCCAGCAAGATGGGAGGAAAAAAGATAACCAAGGGCCTTGTGGATTGAGACAAGATCAGAGAGGGTTCACTGCCAATTATAGTTCCAGGAAAAACAAACTTTACTACTTAGAGAGGAAAGTGAGAAAAGTTTGTTCTACTACCTACAAGAAACAGAACAGAACAAAAACCAAAAATAGAGCAAGATAATGAGAGAAATACCACCAGCACTTTAAGATCTCCCTACCCATCCCTCTTTTCTTCCTGGATTCAGCTTACTGCTCCCGATATCTCTACATCCTTGCCCCTCAATGGCACAGAGAAGTAGGGAATGGGGAATGTGGCCAGTTTCTCACAGATGGGCTCTGCCACTTCTCTCTTCTCAGAGGAGGACGATTCCTCACAATCTTCCCCTGTTCAAATACGGAGTTCCTCCCACAAGACACAGTCCTTAATGAACTTCTCTGGTTTGTGTTCTTTCCAATAGTTACAGCTTCTTTGAATATGGGGTCCCTTCCATGGGACACAGCTTCCTCTAGGCATAATCACTACCCCTGGCACAGGGTCTTTTATGAGGTGTAAACAAATCTCTGCTTCAACACTCCCCTTCACAGGATGCAGAGGGCTTTCTGCTCAAGTACACCTTCTCCTCTCTTTCCTCACTGACCTTGGGGTCTGCATGGTCATTTCTCTCTCTCTTCAAACTCCTTGCACCACCACAGCCATAAAAAAAAAGGAAGAACAGCAAGAAGGAACAGGAATCACTCTCCTCTTCTGACTTCTTAAAAAGTGACCCAGAAGTGGGTCTGGCTCAGAGCTGAGGAGAGTTTTGAGCAACTTCTTACAGGAGCCACCTTTACAACCCCTTTGCCATTACCAGAGACATCTCCAACCAAAACCATGACAGGAAACAAACTCATTCATTTGAGATAGAATTAGATTTTCTAAGAAGCCCTGTATGTGCTTTCATGAAGCCAGTCTGTCTCAGGAAATTAAAGATATATATTTTAATAAGATTGTATGATACTTTAATATTTACTAATAGATTTTAATATATTTATATTCCATAATAATTTTATTTATTACTTATTTAATAGCATATTACTTCGCTCACCATGCCTTACCCTGTTCACTCATTCTGCAGCTGAAGAATTGCAGGACTTGAATGACAGGAAAATACATAGTGTTGTTTCTTACAAAAGCAAGAAATTTCACAAAGAAAAAATATTATGAGACTTATTCCAGATTTGCAAAATATTATAAGGGAAATGTTGAGTAAGAGCTGATTTGTCAATAAGCAAATAAGAAATATCGTTATTTTATGCCTAGGGTAGGTTTTTCTTGTTTTATTTTTACCTTAACTTCAAGTTAGGAGATAGGAAAGAAGTGCTAGAGTATCAATAGTAAAATTATTTCTATTTACAGAAAATTATCTTTGATGGCAAAGAGACACTTTGTTCTTCAATAATTTATAATTTATTATTTTTAAATTTGAATCTCTTTGTTTTCCTTAGATAGTTACAAATCTAATGAGTGCTGAAAACAAAATTAGAATATCTACATTTAAAAGCTGTTACATTTAGGGCTACACTGTTTCCAAATAAGGAGCAAAGACATCCATTAATAAGACCAAATGAAACACAGAATACTGAGATCCACAAAATTGCCAAATGTTTTATATTTAAGTATCTAATTTTTAGTTCTCTGAATGAGATTACATATTTTCAATATCAACCTTACTTAGCAGTCAGTCTTGAAGTGATCATATGTAATGATCCAAAATCTCCTGACAAGCCATTTTCTCTTTTCTGATTTTTCACTAGCTAGGCAGTCAATTGTAAAAGGTTGTGGGGTTTTTTTTTTTCCAGTTATTTATTTTGTTCATCTACAACACGATTGCCAAATACAGAGTCTTCAGACTAAATATACACTGTGAATAGCCTAATGTGCTTTGCTTTAGAAATTAAAGGTTTAGACTATTTTGTAGTTTTTTGAGTCTTTATATAGGAAGCATTATCTGAGAGATAGGAAGGAATTAAGGAACTGAATGTACAGCTGGCAAATCTTGGTGGAAGAGTATTGTCTCGGTAACACTATGTAAAGTTCCATTAGGTAATAGTCATCATAATAATATTAGATTTTTTTAGTATAATGCTAAACAGCATTCAAACTAATTGGCATATTATCCTTCTGAGTAATAGCAATGTAATTCTTGTCAAGTAATTGTGTTGATAATATTATTAGATGAATTTTTTTTTTAATCTTATGGCATGTTAAGCCTTTTACTTTGGTTCATGTAATGATGCAAAGTTAGTGAATAAATAATTTTAGGCCCTAACTATACTCTGAAGTTTTCTTAAGAAAGCAGTTAGAGCACCACTGTAGTAGATGACTTCAGCCTTAGCTTTGTTACCTATTGATCAAGCTGGTGCATTATTGGAAATCAGTAGACTGATGCAAGTCATCCTTTTGCTGTGTATGCTGTTGGTTATGAGGAACCAGTATTGTTTAATCATAGAATGGTAGAATCATAGAATGGTGGGGGTTGGAAGGGACCTTTAGACATCATCTAGTCCATCATCTAGACATCTTTAGACATCTTTAGACATCATCTAGTTCTCTGCAGAAGAACATTAAGGTCTCCATAAGCCTGCTACACAGCCATTAGATACAAACACTCCATCTTAAACTAGTGTTTCCTGATGGAATGCTTAAATGTTTCTAAATTGCACCATATTTGTTTCGTTATATGATAAGAGTTCCATTTTATGCACTTACACCACTTGAAAGGATGATAATGAGATATTTGTATATATTTACTGTTCAACATAACAAATGCCCGATAAATATAATGGAGAAGAAATAAATCTGAGTTTATGACTTTGTCCTTAGCAAAGTTAATACAAAAGATTTCTTCAAGCATAAAAACTATAAAATGAGACAAACAAAAATAGCTAAGTGAACCTAGAGGAAAAATGTATCACTGACTGTTAATTTTAGCCAACATGTTTTTCCATAAAGCACCCTCACTGGGAAGTGATACTTGTTCCTTTGAAAGCAATTACTCTACTGTGCAGTACATTGCACTGCAAAAAAAGCCCTCACCAATAAACAACAATAATGATTCTTTAAAGTGTCCCTTGTGTGCTGTGATTTATCTGTTGCTAACGCACACTGTAAATCTAAACTGTTCAACAAACACTATAGAACATATCTGAGGGCCTAATCTAGCTTTTCTCTTTTAGCATTCTTAATAGTGCAAAACTGGCTGCAACAATACCATTTGAACAGCACTGCTACTAAAGTTAGTTTAAATTTTCTGAAAACAATTATAGAAACTAATCCATTGTTGTAAAATAATAAGGCAACATCCTTTGTCTTGCAAACAATTTTGTTTTGGGCATACTGGGTCCTTTGTAGCAGTCAGTCTTCAAGTTTCAGACCTCATTCTAGATCACAAAAAATATTACACTATTTAAACAGGCTATTAAAATAATTACCTCATCTTCAATAACCACGCATTTTAAAGCAAACTTTCTGAAACTCGTTTTCCTACTTGACTATGATGAATTACGTTGTTTCTATTCATCACTAAGTGGATAGATTTGTGTTATCCTTAAAGTCTGAAGAAGAGTGAGGACTTTAATCTAGTTTACAATCTCGGGTTTCTATACAGTGGTGAAAGAAGCACCAACTCTGGAGTGGATAGATAATAAAATATGTCTTCACAAATTCTGAGTGACATGAAATTATATCAGTATGGTGAAAGGACATAGGAATTTTACTCACTGCATTGGACAGACCTTGACAAACAGTCAAACTGTGACCCAGATTCTTGCTTGCATCCACTGCAGTAAGATAGTGGAATATAAAGGGATGAATAACTCTCAAGTTAAGAGAAAAAGAGATCAGTTGCAAATAGCTATCATAAGCAAAACAGAATCAACTAGGGGAAAATCAGTTTCTGGAAAATTTAAATAGGTTTAGGTAATGAGAAAACTAATAGAGTACCTTTAGAGTACCTTTCCTCTCATCTTTCATTGACTCAAACTCACTCCTCTGCAAACTCCTTGTGCCCTAATGAGGTGCACAGGATTGGGGATGGGGGTGAGGGGGCAGAGGATAATTATGATCAATACATAGCAATTTCTTTCTGCTTCTCACACTTTTCCTTTGTTCTAGTGTGTGCTCTCAGACTCTGGTTCCTCCAGGAATATCATTTGCCCTTTCATGGGCCCTCCACTGGCTTTGCACTAGTGTGAATCTATGCTCAAGGATCTGGAACTTCACTTCCTCCTTGTCCTCATCTTCATCATTTTCATCATTGTAGTCATTGTCATCCTCTTCCTCCTTTTACTTCCTGCTATCACTCTTTGTGTTCCCTCCTCTCTGCTTTCTGAAGTTATTGCCATTTTTTACATGAATTTTCCCAGAGGTACTCCCAGCTGGACTGATGAGCTCAGCTGTGTCCTATGCTGGGTCTTGTGGAGATGGCTGAAAACAGTTGTGCTTGGCATAGGGAAACCCTTGGCCTTTTTTAACAAAGCAACCCCTGCCCCATCTTCCTGCACCTTGAAACTTGCACAATACACACTTACATTTCATGACTACTTTTGCAAAATGTTCATCTACTTATGATGATACTATAACATTTGTATGAAGATTTTATTTTGAAAATTGGACTGTTCAATAATAAATAAATAAATAATAAAATAAAATAAATATTTCCTTTGGAATTTTCACAAAATTATCTGTGAGTAATTTTCTTACATAAAATGTTCAAAGTTCTATAATTTCTGAATTCTGTCAGCTTTTGCTTGTGATTCCCTGCTGCTATGCTCTGCATAGACTTATGCCATGTCAAATTAAAAGAACAAGTAAATTGCTCTTTGTATGATTTCAGTTTCTGCTCAGAGTTCTAATTTGTTATTTTTTATTTACATGGGACTTGAAGCAAAGTCACTTTTAGTTAGTAAGAGTTGACTTATTGCGAGGCAAAATTGTTTTAGCTTAAACTCTTTAGCATTTAGGTTAATACTAGTTAGATTCAAGAATAAGCTACGGATTGTGCTTACAATTCATATGAAACAAGAATCCCACCTTTCAGCTATATTTCTGGCAATTTTATCAGGAGCCAATATGCAATGTAGTTAAAGTACTAAGGTTGATGATCACAGAAACAAATGCAGACAGTTAAATACAGTTTTCATAACATTTGTAGATATACCAAGAAGAAAGTTTATTTTGTGTCACTATTAAATCTAGCTACCTGTATTTCTAAAAAAATATTTTTGTCAGCTCTGCTGTATCCATCAGACCTAAATTTTCATAGGTGATGAGAAACAGCTTTCTGTGATAAGAGATAATGCAGTAATAACACAATAGCCCAGTCTGTAAATGCAAGATAGATTTCTTATTCACAGAGTGATTTCAAATTATCAGAAGGGACTGCCTGCTGTATGAATGCCTCTGTGGGGAAAATCTTCAGCGAAATTGAATAATAATGTTTCTGTGGACTTTAAGCACTTTGTTCATGATGTGCATTTTCCTGAACTCATTTGATTTTCATAATCATCAAAAGTGTGTCAATACTGAAAAATGGTTCTGGTTTGTATAAATGATCCTGGACACCTCCTGGGAAATATTTCTTTATGTACAATATTTAAAGAAGCCTGGTTTAAGTAAGAAATCTAAGAGGAAAAGGTCTGACATTTTCATATTTTATTCTCATTTCTGTTCTGAAAAGCTTTCAAAATATGAAAAGAACAATGTGGAAACACATAGAATTCTGTGATTAGGCACTTTCTACACACTTTTCAGCTTCTATTCCTTAATCCTGTTAAACATTATTTGCACAGCAGGTACTTTCTGAGAGTAGCTTTCATTTTAGCTGGAGAGTTTTTCAGTGAAAGCTCCAAAAAACTGAATTTCTATTTATACTATTTTCTTCTTTGCATTTCCATATCTATGATGTAGACTAAAGAAAAAAAAATCTTTTAATGTACACATTTTAAATGCAAGGCTTTTCTTCTCTGATGGCAACATTTGTCCTGTTTCATTTGATAGGCTTTTAATACATTATTCAGACTTGTTGCAATCAGCAGACAAACATGTTCATAGAATCAAAGAACGTCCAGGTTATCTCAAAGGAAGATGTGAATTAAATTTTATATAACAATTTATATGCAGTACATTGCATTAAACATTCATCTTGTTTGTCAGAGGCAAAGAGAGGAAAAAGAGGGGAAAATCTCAGACTTCTGAGAATATCTCTTTACAGATTTCTGATTTATTCAACCACAATAAGTTTTTTGCTTCTCTTATTTTAGTTGTCTTGCTTTTACATTCACAAGACTGGGGAGCTCCTTGGGAGTTTAGTTTGGCTTGTGAAAATAAGTAGAACAGTGTATTCTATTCTTCTTATGAAAACCTAACTTGAAAAAAAAAATAAAAGAAGATTCTGCATCAGGGAAAAGTTGCTCCTAGAAAGTGAAGTAGGCTTAAGAACAGATGTAAAGATGTAGAGGACCATTTAACAAGTCTTTATTTCCTCTGCTTGATCTTAGACAGAAGATAGAATTAATCAAAGAAGGAAAAAAACTATTCCATCTTTGACTCTTTATTTTCTTCAAATAGAGCATTCCAACTTGCATTCGGGTAGCATTTCAAGTTACAACGTAATATGAATGCACTACATACATGAGAAGGATTGTCTCAAGTGTCAGAATTTGTTTTACAAAGGAATATGTGCAAGACCCATGAGTTAAGCATTTGATTTAAATCTAATGTGAAAAGAAGAGAGGTTTTTTTTTCAGAAAATAACATTAAAAAGTGAAAGAAATCTTGTACAACAGAGAACAGGCTTTTCCTTAAGTTATTTGTTTTGAACCTAGAACTTGGACCTTGGCCACCTCATACTGCAGATAATCTTTTCCATTGTTAGTTGTTAAACTTATATTATTTCCTGTATCAGGAAGAATCCTGAATCGGTAAGGATGGTCTTAAATCTGTCTCCTTAATCCCTGGTTATTAGGATATTTAGCTAATAAAAAGTTTCTTAAAATGTAAAAATTTCTGGTTTTGTTTTTTTGTTTTTTAGTATAATTATTTTAAACAAATTAATATTCTCCAATGGAAAAACACTTTGCAGAAAAATTCTCAATTCCTCCTATAAATAAGATTAACAAGAACTTTAATTAAAAAAACAGTAAATTTGCTTTGTTCTGATGCTTGAGAGTAACATGAATCATACACTGAGGAAAATAACAGATTCTATGGCTGTTGCTAATAATTTGAAAAGAAATTTTTAGAATTCTGTCCCTCACAATTTAGGTGAGGGACAATTGCCAATAGACAATTCCCATCACCCACTATTTCCAAATATTGCAGAAGCTTTACACTGATAGTCTTTTAAAGTCTCAAACTTTGTCCATAGCTTTGGAGAGCTGAAAAACTGAAAATCTTCACGTTCTAGAAATAACAAGTGAAGGAATGCATAATCCAAGCTCAGGATAGTGAAAAACCCTAGTTGTCTTTATAGCATAGAAAGTTTGAGCACTTCTGTAAATGACTTCTCTGCTGACTTGTGTAGAAAATTTTAACCACAAAGTGATATTAGTAGTGCAGCTGAGGTAGACATCGGCAGACCAGCACAACACTGCAAGTCTACCCACACCAGGGTTCTGGTAGGAGCTAAGTAATAGAATAGTATAGGCTGTAATTTTTTGTCAATTGAATATGTCAAGCAATAAAAATGAGAAGAAATTTTGGTCCTGAGGCCCAAGAGGTGCTTCGAGTTCAAGCTTACATCTAAAAAGCAGTATATTGTAGCCACCATCTCCTTCAAAAGGGTCTAAGGAATCAGAGACTCTTCTACTGTATCATCCAAGTTTATTGACACAGAAACTGCTCCTAATATATTAATAAGAAATATTTTATCTTTCTAGACTTAACATTGTCTTTGTAGCATGGAAACTAGCTTTTGACCCAATTTCATTTTTCCTATTAATATCCCCTTACCATCTTCAAGACTATTAGTATTAATACAATGTTTTTTCAAATATACAAAGATTCTTCTTTTCTATTGTCAGAAAATCTGTGATTATCAGATATTCTTGAAGCTAACCCTTGGAATTACTGTAAGACAATTAAAATATTATAAATGCAATGCAATACATCTAAGGTGTGTTCAGGGAAGATCAGGTTGGTGTTACAAAAATATTGGTCATAAAAAGACTAAAGAGCCCTAAAATATGTTGTCTAGGGAAATTTAAAGTCTAATTAATATCAAGTTTTAAGAACAATTTGGACAAATCCATCTCAAAAATGGTCTAGGTATTGTCAACTCAGTCTTTGGATCCAGTCTTCTCAGAGTCCCTTCCAACTCTTTTTCTGTTGTGCTATGATCTTACATTGTTCCATTGTATTAACTGGAGTTTATTCTAGATGTCTGAGAGTTATCTCACACTTTTATTTGTCAGTGTCAGAAATAAATGAATAGTACCAAGTCCTTGAAGAATTAGGAAGTTTTGCTCACATTTCTGCTCAATAGTTTTTGTCTGAATTATGTTACTCTGAGAAAAACTCTGGAACACTCAAAGTAGTGTTTGGGTTACAAGTTGGTGGGTGTTTTTGATGTCTAGTTTATAAAGAAATACAGGTAACACAAAGTCCCTTTTATTTTTTTAATGATTTCTTATACATTCACAGTCATCTTTGCACAATTTGGATAACATAGATGACTCAAAGAACAAGGTGTTATTTCTCTCTAAAATACCTGTGAGTAAAAGTCTCTGTCCTATGGGACTCTCATGTTTTTACAACTAATTCCATTGCATAGCAAATGTAGGTGCAGTTTTCTTTGAAATTCATGTCCTGACATGATCTGTTACATCTATTACAGCCAGCAGAAGAAAGATCTTTTGATAACCATGATGTGTTTTGATTTAAAATAAAAACCTGGATTTTTTACTAAGTGAAAAAAAGAAAACTGCTTTATTTCTTCCTGGTAATTGTGCTGAGGACATTCTAGGGCTTCTGCAGCATGACTAAGATCATTGATCATATTTATTTGCAAAGGTACATAATAACCATTGTTTAGTGTAAAATTCGCCATCTTATGTTTTCATCAGAAAGTCTATTTTTAGGGCGTATTTTTCCCTCTAACTTATGATCTCTCTAATGTCAGTTCCTTGCTTGAAAATTACAAGATTTTGGTAACACGGAGACAGTTCTAGCAGTTGTAACTGGGGGAATGCATTCACACAAATGGAAGAATACTGAGGATGAAGAAAAGAGATAAGAAATTGAAAGAGAAAAAGAAAGCATAAATAACAAATTAAATACACATATAAATTTAACTTCACATATGGTTTCAAAAAGAAAAGTTAATATATAATTTCTATTCCTTTTGTCGTTTCCACCACTTATCATTACCTATTTTACAGTAATTTTGATGTGGCAATACCCACCTCACTCTTTGAGGTGCTCTGATATTGAATTTCCTTGCACAAAAATAGTAGACAATAGGTAAGGTTTTAATTACTGTTAATCACAGAATTATTTAGGTTGGAAAATATCTTTCAGGTCATCAAGTCCAAACATTGATCTAGCACTGACACACCCACCAATAAACCACATCCCTAGGCACAACATCAACATGTCTTCTAAATAACTCCAGGGATGGGTGACTCCACCAATTGCCTGGACAATCTGATTCAATGCTTGACATTTTTCAGTGAAGAAATTTTTCCCAATATTAGATCTAAGACTACCCTGACACAACCTGAAAACTCCTCTTCTTGTCCTGTTGCTTGTAATCTGGGAGACCAGCACATCACCATAAATAACTTTCAGGTAGTTAATAAAGTCATATTATAATAAGGCCATAAGATCAATAAGATCTCCCTTGAACCCTCTTTTCTTCAGACTAAACAATCCCAGTTATTTACCAGCTAAAGTCAGAGATGATTGTTCAGAGCAAATCATAATATTTGAATATTCTATGCAATTAAACCACTAATGACATGCCACTAAGTTTTCATTCTTGAATAGCTGAGACTAGAGAATTACTCTCAAATTAAGTTTTGCATCTGAATGTTCCAAACAATATGGTGCCGTAATATTTAAAAAAAAATTAAAAATAATATGAACATATCATTAGACACTAATAAGAGAAGCCAGTCATTATGAAATTCATTTTTATCTCGATCAAGTCCTTGGGTATTAAAATATTTTCAGTTGATATTACCACATATTTTGTTTGCTTCTGTTTCAGAAAAAAAAACCTTTTAGTTTTTCAGGTTTTTTAGACATTGGCTGCTGACATATAAATAAATGAAATAAATTCAAAACTAGTTTCTGTTTCAAAATACACATTTATAAGAGGAGATACAGTTATCTAACTTTCAGTTGAATTAATTTGAATATATTTTTTCATAAAAATGTGACAAAATATTTTAATTTTATGATATGTATTTCTTCAACATATTTATTTTAGGAGATTTATTCTATTTTTAATTATCTCTATGTACCTCTATGTGTACATAATTAAGTCTCAATGTGAATATATTTATGTATGTGTGTATATACATACTTTTTTTCCTCTCTCTCAACCTATTCATTTTCATGGATAACATATAGTGAATATTTAACTGTGTTCTTTTGCTGCTGTAGCATCTGCTAAGCTTGTAGGAACAGAATAGATACTAGTCGCTATGGTGATTAACTTTCTTGGGGCTTCCCAAGGCTTTAAAAATTTATATTTAAACCTTGGTTGTGCTTTGTTCTAAACCACAAGCATGAAAATTTGTAATGACATGGTTGTAATGACAGTTGGAGATGTAGCAGCAAAATAAAATCCTTATCCAATATCCATACTGTGTTTAAGCAATTGAGTTTGTGAAGTGAGTAATGTCCCTCACAGTGGTACACATCCTTGCTGAGCTTCATATGGTTCCCACTTCTACTTCATACTACATAACATGGATAAAAGATACAAATTTCAAGGAAGAGGTCTAGCAATTGTAAGGGATTTTGGAAAAAATGAGTGCAGAATAGTCTTGTGATTTCTTAAATCACTGCAGCAAATAAAAAAAATTCCTGCCTCGGGCATAATATATACAGTTTAGTGTAAGCTGTAGAAACTCTAAACAAAAAGAACTCTCAATATTGCTCAAATCTGCCACAGTATACAGAGAGACAAAAATAGAAAACATGCTTCTCTGCTCTAATTTTGCAGAGAACTTCTTAATTTGTTGCTGTGGGAAAATGCCTACTAAGACAAACAACGACAATTTTCACTTTGGAAAAAAAATAAATTCTTCTTTTATACTCTTAGATTCTTGTTCAACTGTTCTGCTTCATGTTGCAGGCCATCTTCAATGGTCATCCTAGTGGTCTCTGCCCACACTTAGAAGTAGGTGACATGTCCATTCATTGTCATACTGAGGTCTAGAACTGCTTATGGTGAATAAGTTAGACAACAGAATGGAATGATTCCTTCTTCGTCCCAGTTTGTTATCTTTATTCACCTTAAGTGAAGAGTTTGATTTGTCTAAAAATGACCCACTATTCAACAGATAAATTTACTAGTGCTTTCAGTTTAGAAAATATCTACAATTTTATAACTTCCATTTTGCTTTGCCTTGGAAACAGAGCTCTACAGTAAATAAAGTGTATTAAGTAAATAAAATGAAGAAACTAATGAATTTTTTTATCAGAATTAATTTAAAAGCAATTAAACATTCTGAGTCAATATTAGCTTTCAGCATTCACAATTGCCAGCATTCCCCAGTCAACTCCATTTGTCTGTAGCAAAAAACTAGTTCTCCAAAATAATAAGTAATATTTTTATTTAAAAACTAAATTATTGGGGAAAAAAATCTGCATAAAAATACTTTGGTTTTGCCTAAGAAGAAAGATTATATAGTATGGAACAATTTATTAAGAGTCAACATGTCCAAGTGCATTTCAAAACAGATATGGAATTGCATAAAAGAACACAGTCACTAAACATTCATTCATTATGTTTATTTCTTATGGGATGGTGTTAGGAATTCTGTCATCTTTCAGAATCAACCCAGTATATCCTGTAAAACACTTACGTTACACATCCTACAGGAAGATTATTAAAAGCAATCTCAAACATGCCTAAACAAAGAGGAAACACTATGCAGTAGGTAACATGGGAGACTGAAGACGCAGAAAGCTTAGGTTAAAGATCACCTTCTGTAGAATTTGTGTGTGATCTGTAAATTGTCAATAATTCACACAGGAGCAGAGAATGGTGGTTGTAGTCTCACAAATTGTCTCTGACATTCCTTCCTCCTTGGGATGGGAGGATTCCTCACTTTCTTCCCTTTCTCCAGTGTGGGATCTCTCCTGGGTGAGACAGTCCTCCACAAAACTCTTCAATATAAGTCTTGGACAGAGGTGGGAACAAGTTAGAGTTGGGGAAGTTTCAAACAAATTCTTACAGAGGCTGCTATTGCAGCTCCTCTCCTGCTATCAAAAAACCCTATCATACAAAGTTATAACAAACTTAAGTCCTTATAGTATATGTTCACTGTCATTTTATGATAAGCAGTTATGTTTGTAGGAAATGCGCTTTTTTTTTTTTTATGGAGAACCCCAATGGAGAACCCCAAAGAATGTTAAATTGCAGAATATTTTTAAAGGAGTAATTTATTTTTTTTAAACATTGTACTGTCAAAGATATGTTTTCCCATAGTTGAGCCTCTAACAAGTTACTTTGCTATACTAAGGAATTTCAGTTTAAACTTCCAAACAGGAACACATACACATTGTACTTTACAACCTGCGACACTGAACTCTTTAATTACTGTGAAATCAGACCTCTTCTAGAAGACACGTTTTTGTCATTATAGCTAGATACTTATGTGTTTCTTTTCTGTTGATAAGTACTCTAAGAAACTAATTCCTCTCAGTTAGGTGTGACTTGACAGCCACAAAAGACAGGTTAATTCTTGGGCTGATGAAATATGCAAAAGACTGGGAAACGTGAACAGAAAGGTAACAGTAGAAAGTTTTGCCACATGGCATATGTTTGGTACCTACATTCCCATATTTACCACTGCTTCAAATGAACTTTGTTTTCTTTATTCCCAACATTCATCTCAGATGCTTGAAGAAGTTTTAGCTGCAACTTAAACACTGAACATTACAGCTGCAAAATCCAGGTGCTCCATTGTGATATATTTTTCTAGCAACAGCATCTGGACTTTTGGCTGACTGAACCATGGAAAGCAACTGGCTCTAACATTGCTTGTATTGGCATCCAAGGAATTGCCTAAGGATCAGTCTGCTGTGGGGGTGGCTGGGATATGCTGCCCAGCTGGAGGCTGTAGTCCTTTGATAGTCCTGTCATTGTCAAGAATTTGTTCAAGTTTATGTGTCTAAGAATAAAATCCTGTTCAAATTTCTCATGATCTCTTCCACATGTAAAGCCTTATTATGGCACAAAGGAGCTTTTCTAAATTCATTGAAGTTGAGATGTAAGGACCCACTACTTTGTCTAACCCTTACACAATCCATATACTGCAGAATATGCCACAGAAAACTGCATTTCTGTATTATATGAGCTTTTTATTAAGAAAAAAATCTCAATGTGTGATAACCAATTTATAGTAAAAAAGAAGATATTGTGATCTGAAATGTCAAAAAAAAAAAAAAACCAAAAAACCCCCACAAATCTAAAAGCAAAAGATTTTGAATAGTTAAAGGATATAATTTGAAGAACAAAGGTTTGCAAAGTCTTTCAAGCACATTTCTTACAGCCATAAAGACTTGTGACTGGAAATATTTCCTTTCACTTAGACACTCAAAAATATACAAGAAGTTCAGACAAACTCTGGTAAGGAGGTGAAGGAAGCTGTGTAATTAAGAAGATTAATAATATTGGCTCTATGCATACAATAGGAATGGAAACTTTGCTTTTTTTTCAATCATTAATGCATTTCTAAAACTTGTTTTTGTCTTGTCTCTTTTTCAGATTACAGACATTTAATAACAACAAACAATAGTCTTTATTCCAGAATGAGAGCACAACACAGAGTTGTTGTTTTATGTACAGAAGAAATAGTTGGCAAAACATTTGTGTGCATGTTGTTAATGAGCCTGCATATGCTTTTTCCCTCTCTCCAGTGACTGCTAATGTTTCTGAGTATCTCAATGTGTCTTCTTCCACTGTCTACAGCTGGAAACTTCTTGCGCATAACCCAAATTCCAGACATAAGACATTTCAAAGATTCTTAGTTCTAAATCACTGGTTTGGAAACTGTTCTAGAGAAATCTTTTGTGAGAGCAGAGAAAAGGGTGTGGATGTCATCTGAGCACTCTACTGAGGTTTACCAGCATCCCAATATCATGTAGCCTGCAAGGCAACCATGCCGAGCCTAATGTAAAACTACAAAATGCAAACTAGATGTACAAAAATGTCTTTCTGTGCATATGTAGAGGCTAGAAAAAGTATTTTCTTTACCGGAAAATCTTTTTCTCATTTTTTCTGTAAAGCAGTTGACTATTGGTTGTTTGTTTAAATATGTGAAAAACTCCATACAACTCAGACATATCTTTCAGCAAGACCAATGTTATTACCATTTTGAGCAGGGTGACAACCTGTACAAGTTCCCAGGCCATGTCATTAGCTGCAAATTTCAGCTAATGATTTTAGTAGTCATTAATCTAGGGAGAAGTGCAGAGAGTACCTATCATAAAATGTGGAATAAGGTTATTATTCTGTCTGGAGTTTGGTATTTGTGTACCATGGACAATTTTTCATTTAGTTCACACTTCCACAAGGTCACTCCCTTTTCTTTTGTATTTCTATGCTTAAATCATAGATTCATAGAATCGTTATCATTCAGGTTGCAAAAGACCTTTATGATCATAGTGTCCAATCATTAACCTAACACTGCCACGTCCAACACTAAGAAGCAGTCTCTCTCTCTCTATATATATATATACATATAATGTCAAAGCCATTATGAACATTTTGTGCCATTATGTTCTCTGATGAACCTATAAAATATTCCATGAAAGTTTTCATAAAAGGCTAACCTATAGAAACTACAAAAACTATGTGTTGTTATATTACTCATTTCTCCAACTTTTTCTGAATCTGCTTAGGACTTCTCAGGTAAGATGAAGAGAGAAGTCCACTCACCACTGATCATAATCATATTAGGTTTGATTAGACAACTTTTTGATAGTCAGAATGCCATCATATTTTAATCTTGTTATTTAAAACTGTGCAGACAAACTTCCTTAAACTCCCTTTAACTGAGGAAGCATCTATTTTATATATCTGAAATAGTAAATTATTTTATGGTTTAATGATACTGCCAGTTTCCCAGAAAGAGTTCAAACCCACATAGTTTAATGGACATGCAGAGTCCTGTGTGGGCAGCTGTACCACTTCCAAAGCTTTCCGGCCACATGGATCATTAGTAAGATAGGGCAGCTAGAAGTAAAATGGCACCATAGAATCATATAATTGGTTGGCTGGAAAAGACTTTTTAAAGCATTGAGTTCAACCACTAACCTAAGCAAAGCAGAGACAGTCCCTTGAACACTAAGATCTTGAATATAAAGCACTGAGGCAGAATGATCCAACATGGACTCAGTTCAAGTGACTTGCCTAGCCAGGACAGGTGCCAGGGAACCAGTCTTTCACAAGGCATCTTTGCTGGCCATTAGGGCAGAAGTAAGGTCATGGCACTTCCTAGAGGGCATTCTGGTACAGTACTAGATATCTACTGAAATTCAGTTCTGGCAAGACCATAGTCTTGCTTTAGTAAGTCACTTCATCCAATTGTGTGAAAAGTAGAGAAGAATCCCAAGTGTCTCTACAAGCAGCCAAACTATATTTGGCATGGCTGTTGCTGGCATAAAGTTCACAAGCCTGCCTCACCAAAACTACTTCTTTGCAGATACACAGAGGACAAGAGCTCTCCATATAGCTCTTCCTAGTGGCCACTTAAAATTTTCTATAGTTAATGGTCTCTGGCTGACACTTACTGACTAGCTCTTCCACAGATTGCTTGACAGACTGCAACTTGATACAGACAAAAGCACACAAGGAGACATTTCAACTGTTTAACAGCTTAGATAATGTCATTCCAGTGTGTGACAATATGACCCTTTGCTGCTTTATTTACTGCTATAAATGCTGCATATTTTCTAAATTTATTCATGAGTCCAGCTACATATTACTCAGGTTACTCAGCTACATATTACTCAGGAAAGTTATACCAATAACTGCTCCTTCCATATAGTATCATTTTTGTACTCTTTAGCTTTCAAATAACTTTTAGCAGTTACCTTGGGTCAAACACACTTTTCAGAATTTTGCTGAGATAATTGAATTAGCATTCTGTGGTTAAAAAAAAATAAAAAAAAAAAAAAAAAGAAGGAAAAATTTGAAGGATAATCTTCACAGCTCCTATTGCTATGATAGAAAGTGTCCTTTCTACTGAAGCAGCAGAGACACCACCAGTAGCCGTATTAAAATATTTTTGTCACAGTATCCTTCCAGTGTACTCTTGTGGCGGTTTTTGTCCAGCC
>WBNH01010751.1:187708-232964 GCA_013401255.1 Urocolius indicus | reverse complement strand
TATTTCCAGTAAACATCTTTAATATCCCAAATTTTATACCAGGTTACTTTCTCCCTTGGCATAATAGAATCATAGAATCACAGAATGGTAGGGGTTGGAAGGGACCTTTAGAGATCACCTAGTCCAACTCCCCTGCAGAAGCAGGTTCACCTAGATCAGGTCACACAGGAACATGACCAGAAACAAAACAATTGGGCTAAACTACCTTCTTATTGTTATTATTATCATCATCATTATTATTGCCACCATCACTATCATTATTATTTACAGTTGTTAACAATTTATTTAAGCAGAACTATTACGAAGATGAGACAAGAAAAGTACTACCTTATCTGACATAAGCTGTCGATTCCAAATCATAGAGAAGATTTTTTTTTTCCCCAAAAATCCCACTTTTGCAAGGTGAAACGCTCAAATGCACTTCTGGTCTTCATTGACATTTCTGAGGGGGAAATGGAAACGTTTTTTTTGGGTTTTGTTTAAAAATATGTGTTTAAATATCAGTTACTGGTGAAAAAGATGTTTTCTATTTTGAAATCGGAATACGTTTGGGATTTGATATTTGCATATTTTCCAAGAATCATTAAGAATGCTCTTTGAAAAAATCAAGGCTTTACCCTTAAGTATGTTGAAAAGAAAAATGACATTTGTTCAGTAAACTTCCTTGAAAAAGAACTGTCATTTTCACACTAGCTTCAGAAATAAGTTCATTTCCAAACCAGCAAAGACCTACATTGCACTGAGAAATGTTGGCTTTGGATTTGTAAGCTATGTGTACAAAACCCAGAGAGGAAAAAGAATGTAATACCTCCTCCTAAAGCTAGATATATATCTTTAAAATACATTATTTGATCACACAAAACTTCAATTAACTTAAATGATTTGGTTTCACTGGGCTTTTGTTCAGGCCCTGGGATCACGTAATGTCAGCCCTGGAGATAGTTTTATTCAGCAAGCAAAGGTCATGATGAATAATACTTACTCAGATAACTATGGCTTTTAATTATGTTTTTTTTAGGGCCTGGTTCAGTAACCCTTACTCATACTGAGTACTATTCTCTGCACAAATAATACTGCTCTCGCAGCTGTATTAATCACTGGTGAAGTAAGCCTTGAATAAATAAGAACTCACATTTATCCAGGTATGGTGATTTAACCCCAAATATTCACAGACCTCCTGACATACTAAATTGCTCTTGATTCCTAGTAACCTATTGAAGAACTGTGTGCTTACATAATATATAATTATCATCATTGTTATGCTGTACTATGTTTTTATATTCTTATTGTAGGAACCAAAGTGGCATCAAGCAACAGTAAAACTGTGTCAGTGTCAAAACTATGTATTCATCTGCAGACTTCTGCTTCTAACACATCATAACTAAGAAAATATGTGAGGGAGAGAGACTCAACTCTGAGTTCTGGCAACACAGGAAAGCAAAAAGTACCAAGCTAACGCCAGTATATAAGTCTAGTATCTTATTTAGCGTGGAATCTCTCTCTTGAGCAAGTTCCTGGAATGAAAAAGAATCTGTAATATAGTTGAACTACATGAAAAAGAAAGCAAGAAACTACCTCTGTTTCTAGATATTCCTTTCCAACAAACACCTGTACTTAAATAAAGCAGGACAACTTAGCAGGGAACACGATCCAACAACTAGTGAAGGGAAACCAGAATTACTTGTTCAATGTTATTTGTTTCTCACCATCCTTTTTCTCCCTTTTGTTCTAACTTTCTGTTCTACTCAGTAAGTCCTCATGCATGGATGTATATATATACATATATACATACATATATACATGTCCTCCCTGACTATGTGAAGCACTACATATGGTGACTAATCTGCTCTTGTGCTGACCCTGCTACCAATTGGGTTTTAAAATAAAACCAGATGAATCAAAATGGTTTAGAATCATCCCCAGTGAAGAGGCAATAAAGCTCCACAGCCAGTGAAAAAGGAAACAAGCAGATAGCCACTTTGGTGTCTAAAGCTGGAATCTAAAACTAGCTGGTGTGCAGAGGTATCATTTCTCATTGCTCTGGACTTGACTCCTCTGGGCTTCATTCAGGTGAAATTCCCATGGATGTGGTCGAAAGTGGTGTCTGCTTTTTGTTACTCAAAATTATCAGTTACTTAGAGTCACGGTAGCAGCCACAGCTACGGGAGCAGAGTTACTGATAGATGTAACAGCGACTGAAGCAAGCTCACGGGTTGTATCACGTATTTCCATTCTCCTTTCTTTACAGGAGAAACCCTGCTGCCACCTCACTGAAATCATTTAGAGAGTTGGGTCCAGGCTAAACTCTGTACATCAAGTAATCTCTGTGCACTCTGCTGTGCCTTAAATTCCCCTTTAAGGCATAGGAACACAGACTGACCTCTCTGAGATGGGAGCACATTTACCTCAATGGTTACCGTGACCTAAGGAAACATCTTCCCTAACACAGAAATGCTCTTTGCACATTGTTTCTGGGATCACTGCTCCCTGAAAAGGGGGCAGTGTATTCTGGACAAGATTTGCCTTTTGGGTTTGTTTGTTTGTTTGTTTTTTGTTTGATGCCATCCTTGTTTTTTAAACATTTAACTCTTTAGCAGATTTTTAACAGTAGCTCCACTTAAAAGCTTGTTTAACAAACTCTGAGCCAATGCCTCTCTCCCATCACACTTCTAAAGCAAAGCAGCAAAACATTCTGAGTGTGACACTGCCTGCTCACGAGGTTTGTATTCAAACTGGCATTAGTAGAAGTTAGAAGACACAAACCATTTTGTACCAGTTTTGCTGTAACAACTGGTAGGCGTTCGTGAGAACTGCCAATAATAAACCTTTAAGAGCTGAAGGTGCCTATTTCAGACAGTAACATGATTCTCTTGCTTCTGTTGATGCAATGCTGAAAAAGAAAAAAAAAACCCAACAGCATGTCACTGGTGAAGCTAAGGTAATAAAAAAAGAGATTCCAAACTTGAGCTGAAGCACAGGCACAGGCTCCCCAGGTCACAGAGGGTACCATGGATCGTGCGCTGCAAAACAAGCAGAACTTCCAACAAAGTTGTTAACTCTCTGCTTAAATGCATCTCATTCAAAAGATTAAACTCTCCTCCTAAGTGGATCTTTGTTTAAAAGAAGAAAAGATTTGCCTAGCCTGGCAAATCTTCTCAGATTTATTCTCTATGTGGAGCATTTCTCCTCCAGCAGAGTGTTAACATTAGCTTCGTGTTCTCTTGCTATCCATGCCTTTCAGTATGAAGAGGCTTTTCTGTCATGCAGGGCATTACAGGCAAATAACTGCTCTCAAGCATGTCTCATGTCTGTGTACAAAAGAATTACACAAGGTGGAAATAACACTATGCTTTTCACATCAAGGAAAGAAAAGGGGAGCTCAGTAAACTAAGCACATGGGGGAAGGGTGCCCTTTGGATCAACAGGTCAAACGAACGTTTCTCACAATGCCTGGATTCTCCGCTTTCTGAAAACAGCACTGTTGCAATGATTGCTTGAGTGACCTGCCCGTTCAGATGAGTGCAGAGGTAGCCCAGTAACATGGGACACTTAAAAATCTCAATTTATTTTTGCTCTTTGTCAATGTTTTTTCGGCATAGGTGTTTTGGGTTCTTTTTTTTTCCCAGATAGCGTACACATAGAGCATGAATTCATTTTGTTTTGTTCTCAATTTCAAAAAAATAGGAATCCCAAGAATTTAATCCTTTCAGACCTTCATTCAGTCATTTCTACCAAACCACAGGGAAGAAAACAACATTATAAAGACATCAAAATTAAGCCACAAGTGAGTTTACGTGTTCCTAACAAATCAAATACATTGGTTGTGATAAAGAAATGAGAATTCCTATTGCAAATCTTTCTCACTTCAGCTCGTATTTTGGTTTAACAATCTTCAGCTGGACTAATCACATCTGAGACGAATGAAACCACTTCTTATAAGGCTAAACAAATGGAACTATACCACAAATGATATTTCAGGGTGTGCAACCGCCCGCTCAAACAAGAAAGATGAAACCTTGCAAATCTTTCTTTGCGTGCTTGCACAGTGGCAGTCGTAATATAGCTCTGGACCAGCATCTCCTGCCTCCTCTCCACCCCACAGGCTTTCTATGAGCCAACGTTGCAGACTGGTAGATGAAAAAGAGGTATGATATTACCATGCCTTCAACAAATAACACTGTGTCTGAGTTGTTTATGAGGAATGCACTTTGTGGAAGTTAGAGGCTTGCCCCCACATTGCTGTTTTACACACTTCAAAAGAGTGGGCATCGTCTTCCCAGGACCCAAACCACCCAACCTCAGACCAAGTGGAAAGCTGTAGTCTGTGGAGCTGTGCAAAGCAAATCACCTTGGAGGATCTCTGGCACAGGCACGCTCTCCATCCCACAACACCTGACCTTGGGATAGGCATATAGACCTAAATCTACTGCATGGATAGGGCAAACAACATTCAGAAAGGGTTTGCAATCACTCTTTTCCCATCAACAATCCTGGTAACATCATCTCATGGGTAAAGAGGAGCTCCACAGAGAGTTTGCAGATGGGGAGACCAGACCAACGCTCCGTTCCACTTTGGCAGAAAGAGACCAACAAAAGCCTATGGTGCCTCCAGAAAGAAAATTTCTGTATTAAAAGCTAAATAGCACAGAGCTACAACAATACACACGATCTCGACAGGGAAATACAGTGTAAAAGGTTTGTTAAAGTTCAGTTTCAGTAATAACAACACATATACTGCTTCAGTTCTCAATCCTGCCCCAAAAAATGCTGTCAATAATGAAAAGAAACCATCCGAACTGTATTCAGATACAAAAAAAGGAGCTACTTTGACTACCAGAACTGCGGTTGAATGGGAGGCTCTTTTATTTCCCGCGTTGATGGGGGATGGAGGTGTCTTATTTTGTGGGTTGTTGTGTTGGTTTTTTTTCCTTTTTCTTCTTCTTTTTTTTTTTTTTTTTACCAAAAGCTTCGTTTAAAACGAGTATTAAAGGTACAAAACGAGCACACAGAATTTGGTCGCCAGGGAAGGGAGAGGACCAGGTGGAGAGGCAGGGCTGCTCTGCCTGGTGGCCCCGAGAAGCTCAGGGTGCACCGAGCGCTCAGACGTTCCTGGCAGCATCCCACCGTGCACTCCCGGGCTGGCAGCATCCCACCACCGTGCACTTGTGACACGCTTTAAAACACGGGAAAAAAACCACGACAGAGTCCATCCCGGCGGGAGCCGGCTGCCTCGCGTCCTTCCACACCACACGATGAAGGAGGAAGAGGAGGTTTGGAGTTCACCTAGAGAGAGAGACTACTTGGCTGTGGTGGTGGCGGTGGTGGTGGTGGTGGTGGTAGTGGCTGTGGTGGTGGTGCTGCGGCGCTGCTCCATGCCGTTGGGCAAGAAGCCGGCGATGATGGGCACCGGCCAGATGAGGGCGGCCACGCTCCACACGATGATGACCAGAGTCATGAAACAAGCCACCAAGGTAGACTCGATGGGTTTGCGGTTCATCCTCCAGCCCGGCTCCCCCTTCAGCTCTTCCAAACTGAAATCCAGGCAGCAGAAATTCAGCGGCTCCCCTTGCAGCCAGTACTGGCCGGGTTCCGCCGGCGGAGGGTAGGAGAGAGAGGAGGACGAGGCGGCGGGGGCAGCAGCTTGGGGTGCAGCAGCCTGGGGTGCAGCGGGGGTCTGGGGAGCGGTGCCCCGCAGGCGCCCGACCCGCCGTCCCCGCACCCAGCTGCAGCCCACGCAGAGCCTCAAGTCCTGCTGCGCGCCGCCGGACGCCAGCCCCAAGTGCTCGATGACTAGCGGCGGCCCCACGCGGTGGAAAGCGGCGGAGAAGAAAGCCCTCCCGTGACTGTTGGTGGAGAAAAGCAGGAGGTCGCACTGGATACCCAACGGGCGGCTCCAGCGCACCAGCAGCGAGCTCAGCATCTGCCGCTGCACGCTGATGTTGCAGCGCGGGTCCTCGGCGGGCTGCGGTTGCCCCTGCGGCTGGGGACGCTGCTGCTGCTGCTGTTGCTGTTGTTGCTGTTGGCCGGAGGAGGTGGGAGCAGAAGGGAAAGGCTCTTGGCTAGAAGCAGCCGGCGTGGCTGGGCTGGAGGTGCTGCCGTCCTCCTTACTTGCAGCCCCGTCGAGGTCCATCTCGAGGCTGGCTAAGGAGCGAGAGGAAGAGTTGACGGGGGGCAAGAAGAGCTCTTGCTCCTGCTCCTCCTGCCCGCTGGCAGCCACCGAAGGGCTCCAGCCCTGGCAGGGTGGAAGGCAGGCGGCCAGCAGTGCCGGGAGGAGCAGCGGCAGCATGGCATTGACTTAGAGCCGGAGAGGAGAGAGAGGAGGAGGAAGAGGAGCGGGAGGCTGCATGGCTCTGTCGGCTGCCATCTGGGAGGAGAGGCACACCGATACCGCCGTGTGAGCGAGNCTGGGGCTGCCGCGGCGGCGACGCGAGTGAGCCGGGAGCCTCGGTGACGGCAGCGGCTCCCCCCTTCTCCCTCCCCCGGCCCGCACCGACCCGGCAGGAGGAGCCGTGCGCCCGGCCCCGCTGCCGCGCCCCGACGTGCCGGCCCCTCCCGGGGCTGGCAGTGCCCCGCTGCCCCGGGCACCCGCAGGCAGCCGCGGCCCCTCTCCCCACTGCGCTGCCGTGCCGCCCACCGCCTCGGTTCCACACATCTCACCCCCGAAACCTCCCAGCTCGGGCGCGGCAGTTGCTTCTCCCACTCCTCGGGGTGAGGGTGAGAGCCCGGCTGCGGGCATGCTCCCGTTACTGCTTTGGGAAGGGATTGGGAAGGAGGCACAAGTGAGGGAAAGAACGTCCAGGAACCTTCGTTTCGACTTTATAGGAAGGGAAAGGGATGAGGGTTGTAGCGATGCCCTTCCAGCGGTGCCTTGTAAATCCAGACTCTGCCTCAGAAGCTGCTTCTGCAGATGGATGTCCACAGCCTGGCCTGAGGCGCAGGGCATCTCATAGGGGAGCACAGACGGTCCCAATAGCAAAGATTTAAACGTGGCAGCCTGTTACAAGGAGCACGGAACTATCAAGTTTTTCCAAAGGCTGCTTTGTAAACATGACCGTTTGTAATCAGGCTTATTCATGACTCTGTGCTGGTTATGCTCTAACTCCGCTCAGGCAGAGGCTTGCTGTGTTGTTGCAGTTTGACACTTGGAGCCTCGGGGAGAGACTGAACCAGATGACACAAATGATGAACATTGTTTAGCCTTTACGTTGGGCGGAGGGTGGGATAGAGTTTTGTTTTCCTGGCAAGCATCCAGAATTGAGGCTCTGCTTTGCCTTTGCAGCCCTTTATTTTCTTTTTGGCAAATAGAAATAGATACAAACATAAAAACCAGGCTCTCTCAAGTGTATGTATGGGACAACTTACGTAAACGATGGAACTCTGTAAGTTACTCCCATGGGTTGGCATTGGTCCCGTGTCAGACACAGTCCCACATCAAAGTGACACATGGACACGTTCTCACTTGGAGAATGAGCTACTCTAATATCACTCTCAAGTCTTTCAGATGAGTGAGGATAGTGAATGAGGGTAGAGAGCAAATTCTGTATTTGCTAGAATTCAACATGAATGAAGGTGGCGAATCAGTTTTCTTTCAAAAGCCATGCCTAAATACCTGATCACAAACCCCAGGGCTGCTTGCCTTCTGTTCCCAAGAGACCGGAGCACCAAAATGGATTTGTGTTCAGTCCTGAATTAGCCCAAAGGATATGTCTGCACAGCAGATGTCTACAGTTTGGCTGGGTTTTTAGTTCGGCGTATTTCAGAGAACCATGCCTGATGAAGTGTTCAAAGCAAGCTGTCTGGTTCCAGTTCTGGTTTTGTTGCTCAGTGGGTTAATGCATTGTTCATACAGCGCAATTTCAGTGTCCCTTGTACTCTGCTCTCCAATACTTTTCCTTGAATGAGCCCCTACACCCATCTCCTGATGTCCTTTGTCATATCCACAGCCCCACGCATTTTTGTGGCTCTGAGCTTTTCTGTTGTAGTATCTCTGTAGTCCAAAAATCAGATAAGAGAAGGTTAGTGTGTAGCAAATAATGCCAAAACTGCATGACAACTCGTGCACAAATTATATTGGGATTTTGGCACAAAGGACTGGGAATGAGACTGAGGCTCATAAATAAGATTTAGCTCCTGAACACTGTTGCAGTATGTGGGTGGCAAATGTTCTCAGGCAGAGCTTCAGTTCTTTTGGTCTCAACTCCCAGCACCCAGCTGAATGCAGTTAGGGTAGTTGCAAAGAAGTTTGGGGAGAGAGAGTGGAGCTAAAGTTTTTCCTGCACGAAAAGATAACTTGCTACAGGAAGGTTAAATGCATCTAGCATCTTTTAGACTGTCATAGCAAAGAACTACAAGAGGGCAGTTTATTTCAGGCTGGAAATAAATGAATGTGTTACATCTCCTCCCTTTCATCACAAGTGTGTTGAAGAAGCAGAAAGTATGTTAGATCATTGGTTGATAGCCACTGCCCAGCAGGGCACTTTGACAGATACTTCATTTATAGGACTGTCAGATATAATTACTCTCTGCATGGGTTTAGTCATTCAAAGATGCTGCAACACACTTGAGAGCTCTTTATAAGTGGTACTATTATATAGCTTTGTTCTGTGATTTTCTGCCATAAATCTCAAAGAACAACATTATGGCAGGGGAGGCTGAAGCATAAAGAAATCTGAGGCCAGTCAAAGGTGACCTGTAAGTCACAGGCAGATCAGGATGTAGATGTTGCAGGCTTGATTCTATAGATATAACTAGAACTATAATAAGTATCCTAGGTCACAGTAGCATTTGTCAGCATGGTAGAGGAGGTGTAAGTAGGCTATAATGATAAAATTTCAGAAGGGAATAATGAGGTATCAAGACAGTAGGAGTTTCATGACACAGACTGCAGAGCTGTTGGGAGGATGAAGAGTAATGATATAGGACAATCAAAGTCTTTCAGAGTTGTTTTAATGACAGTTTAACTGATCATTTTTTTAATTGAAATATTGCTTGTCAAATACTTCAAGTGAGATGAAATCAAGAATAAGTGTTTCTGCCTAAGTACCATTAAAGTGACATCTCATGAAGGTGCTGATTCAGAGCCTGAAGTCTCATTGCAGCTAGTGGAAACTGACCCTAAGCAGGTACAGATTCCAGAAGGAAATCTGTAACTGCGTTCAAGTCAAAAGCTTGTGATCCTCAGGCAGCATTTCTCAATTCAGCAAACTGGTTGTTGATCCGCATTTTGGAAGGGGAATAAATGTGGAGCTTTTCTTGATAGACGATATGCTTCTGAGGTGGTAATTTCTGAAAGGAGTTGCATGTGGGAGAGAAGATGGGAAAGCAGTAAAGGGCTAGATACCCAGCTATAATATCACAGAGATCTTTTTCTGTGGAAAGATACCTACTGTCGATTACAGGAGGAAAGATGTTAGGAGCAAATAAATATAACGATGCGTTAGCAATGTCTATAGAAGTGCCGGGTAAATAAAGAGAATTTCACAGTCAACAGCTGAAGAGAGAGGCAGGGTCAGGAGAAAGAAGTTGCTACTTGACTTATCTCAGAAAAGAGCAGTTTCAGGTCTGTGAAAGGAATAGAATCCAGTCATCCTGGGGATTATTCTGAGAGAGATACCTCCAGCTGAGAAAAAGTGTTTCTGTGATACAATTTAGAAGGCTTGGTTGTCTAATGCTTTAGCAGCTGATGTGGGAGGATAAACTCAGAGTAATGTAAGGAAGTGAGCTGATCATATGATGGCTGTAAAATATGCTCTTTGAAGAGTCCCTGATAATCAGTGGTTTGCTGGTTGAGGAAGGAGCTAAGGAATATTTTGTACAGCCCACCAATGTGTTGCTTTGATTGTGAGCACAGTAATCAGAACCTTCACTCTTCTCCTTTTTGCTTGGTATTCTTGTGGATTTGTCTGAAATACTTTGTGATTAAATTCTTAAAGGCCACTGAATCTTCTGAAACAGATAATAGAAGCTGGTTGGCCTAAGCGACTTGCTACTGCTACATTACCTCAGAAAGATTTATCTGCAGAGATCGTGCTCTGCACAGAACAAGACAGGATTTCATACCCTGAGTATCAGATGCTCAGACTAAGGTAATGGCCAATTGCCAAGCAGGCTGAGAACCAGGACATAATCTCTCCAGAGAAGTCAACACACCTGTCTCAACAAAGACACCAAGCTCATCATTTGACATGCATTTCTATCAGCAGCAGATATTGTCTCCACGTCACTCTTTCAGTTATACATGCAGATGTCCCTGAAGCCATGCAATGACCCAGGTCAAAGAGAGCTAGGGCAAATGACTGCTATTTTAACATTGTATTTATACGTGCCCTTTTTCATTAAAAATGTAATAAACATTTTCAGCTAAACTTTAACCTCAATCTTTAACCTCTTATCCAGATCACTACATATTCCTCCAAAGAGCTGTACTGGCGTAGTTGAGGGAGTGAGGTAAGATGAGAAGGTTTGAGCAGCAAGGGCTGGGCAAGGGCTATTTCACCAGTTTGTGGCCAGCTGGGCTCTAGGGGAGCTTCTGCAGTCTGCAAACCACACAGCTGAGGAGTGGGGACCAATAGAAAGCAGCTGCAGTCAGGAATCCAATGAAGTGCTGAAGGAGAGTTATATATGGCAATTGCTACAAAGTCTAATCCATCTGCAAATAGAATTGCTAGAAATCAGGAAAACACTGCTCAGAGCATCAGGTGGCATCAGTGAGATAGAAGGCCTGCAGGATGAGTGTTCTGAGAGCTTTGAGGAATATTTAAGAGTTCATGTGCAGAACTCCACTAGATTGTGTGTTGTACTAGCATACACTACAACAACGGCTTCAAATCTAAAGGTAAGTGTGAAATATATGCAGAGAATGCTAAAGGAAATGTATTGATAGACTTCCAGGGCTTTTCTGATAGCATACTTGATATAGGCTGAGGCTTTTAGACAGCAATCCAAAAGAAACAGGAGGAAAAGAAGAATCTGTGGGAATGGGTTTAAGAGAAGTAGTTCAAAGAACAAACATTGTGCCTTTTCAGCTGAAGGTGATCTTGGAACAAGACCAGACTGGCTTGAGGTAATTGCAAAACACAAAAAGCCCTATAATATAGGTTGGTTAGATCTAGTTGACCAATAAAGCCTGATGAATGCAGTACTTTCATGTATTTTACAATGGGTTGTGACCTGTAGCAGTGTTCTAGGAAGGCTGGATTCATGTTCCTGCCTAGATTCCCACTTGCAGGTTGAATAAGACTCTCACTCTGTGAGACTTTCTCCCAGTTGAACTTCCAAAGCTTAGGCAGGATTTAGCTATGGACTGTGTTTATTTTTGTCTTCTAACTACCACTTGTAGTGTTGCTTTTTTTGTTGACCAGGAGCCTGACTATAAGGATGGCTAATTTTGCCTTGTATTTATTTTACCAGTAAACCTATCCAGTGTTGGAACTTAAGTGACATGGCAAATTTAGGATCTGACATATTCATAATGAACTAAATGGTCCATTCAGACAGAACTGAGACACTGGCAATCTGGTCATTTTTAAGAAACCTCAGGTGGAGTTAAAGGGCAATGTAATACCTTTATTCCCAGCAGAGTATATACATTGCAGGTTTTGGGTCTATTATCTACCAGATTGCTAAAGGTTGCTAGAGGCAATTGTACGATGTGTTTGACCAGGCATCAAGCTTTGTGTGTTCATGGAGCACAGGTGTTGTGAACATCTGAAGGATCCCCAGGGTTCTGGGCAAACCCTGACATGTTACAGATGTTCTTGAAGGAAAGGAGTTGTTTCATGGCAATGCCATGGAGGTACTAGGAATGTGAAAACATTTTGTGTGATTATACTTTAAATAGTTCTGCAGAATATTTGTACATAAAATAGCATTCCTTAATGACTGTTTTATGAGTTTGTCTTTGGAAAAAATCTAAACATTTACTACAACAACGTGTTGAAAAATAGCTCCCTGGAAAGCGTTTAGTTCTGCAAGTACTTTGAGTGTTTCCCAGCCTGTTCAGAACATGGCCTTAGGGCTTGCCTTTACCGTTATTTATCTCTGTGTAGAAAAAGGGAGACAGCTGCAGAAGCTTGTTATTAGTCTGCACTAACCAGATGTGGGTTTGGCACTCCTGTGGCTTTAAAACCCATCTATCCAATATAAAATCTTGCTTACCTAGGATGTTGCCAGGCCCTTGAACTGTGAAGCAATCCTCTTCCACAGGAGAGGAAGACAAGCTAGTTCACAGGTCACTCCAGAGTTGTTTTGCTGTACTGCACAGAAGACACACAAACACAAGACATTGTTGTTGACAGTCTGTATCCTCAAGAACTTTTCCAGAAAACAAGTGGATGAGAATCAGATCTCAAAGGAGAGTGTGATACAGGTCCTGTGTGCAGCTTCTCAGTCAGCTTGCTGCCTTGATGTGCTTCAGTGCTATGTGATATGTGACACAGACATTGTGAAGGAGTCTACAGCAGAGACTTCACTGATTTCACTGCAGGTTTTTGTCTCTGGTGGTAAAGGGAAGTGTAGAAGCAAAAACAGAGGCTGCAATTGACAAAGCGAGCGTGGGTGGAAGGATAACAAATACCAGGACTGGTATGAGGCAGGATTGAATACTGAAGGACTTTGAAAGTGAGTGAACAGGGAGTTCAGTTAGTGTTTGGAGCAGTGGAAAGGGAGAAATGACAGAGAACTGTGGAACACTCAGAGCAATGTGCTCAAATGAATGAATTTGAGAGAGTTCCAAGTGCTGGAGCCAGAGAGGAGATTACAATAGGTAGGATGCACAGGCTTTGGCTAGGATTTTTGGCAGAGCAATCTGAGACAAACTGTGATACTTTGGAGATGCTGAATGCCATAAATCAGTGACACTTAAAGCACAGCAGTATCAACATCATCAAGTAAAATTAGCAGTTAAAACAAAACTCCCCCCTGCCTCCAGACTGTGCTTAGATTGGGGATCTCAGAGCTGCTGTAGCTATTGGAGTGTGGAAGCAGAGACCCTTGAGTTCTCAAGCAGCAAGCACTCAGGTACCACTTACAGTGGTCTGCGTACTAGTGACATGCATGCCCCTGCTTGGGAACCCTTGTCTGTGGTGAGATACTTTTGCTGTGTATCAAAACAGGGAAAGAGATTCATCTGCCTCTGTGATTCAGCAGAACCACTTTAACTCTTTCTAGAGTTGCCAGTGTGTAGGGCTGAGTCACCCAAGCAGACACAGCTAGCCTGATGCCCACCCATTCCTTTAGCTGGGAAGCAATCCTAAGGTGTCAAAGAGAAGGTGGCTACATTTCCCATTCCACTCATCACTTCAGCATCATCATTACTTGCAAAATGACAGACAGTCTGAATTTCAACTGGCAGATTCAAAAAACTGTCAGCTGTTCCTGGGTTAGATAGGAATCGGATTTAAAAGGAAACAAAATGTTCTTCATTTCTAAGGAACTCGCTAGTTCACACCACTTACTTTCCCAGCAATGGTCACAATCAGTATGTCATTGCAACAATTGTCTGAGCCATAAGTAGGCACTCAAAGCCCAAGACTAGTGTTCTGACATCTCTGTTATACCTCTGCTAAGCTGGAGTAGCTTCATGGAAGTCAAGCGAGTCAGAGCTTCAATTATCTAAATTCTAAAGCAGTGTTGTCCTGTTCCAGCAAAGTCAGTTCATGAACAGGGCAACCAATTGCTTTCAACAGGACCATTGCACTCAAATGCTGTTCTGTATGATATCAAGGACTGAGTCCCAAGGGTGCACAAGTGAGAATAAATGAAGGTTTCAGCCTTTAAACTGATGCATTGAACAAGCAGCAGAAGAGCACAGGCTCTTCAGAAACGAAGATCTTCAATTTTCAGTGTTCCCAATGTTCTGAAGCAGAAGGAGATGCTTAGAAAATGTGTGGTACAAGCAGCTTTCTCTCCAGGAGGCTGATTTTCACTCAGCATTACCTACTCTTTCCATGAACTAGTAATCTGAAAGCAAGCAGGGAATGCAGCTTCTGAATTTATGTGCCTAGCTCTTCACTGAACTGACCAGGTTTAGAAGGTGTACCTGGATTTTTATTACATCTTTGCTTGAGTCTGCAAGTCAAAGAGGGATAGGTGTCTATCTTAAATTACTTTATGTGATTTCTTGCTGAAACCATCACATCAAATGTTACTGTTTCTAATATTGTATGTTAATCCATCACCCACATTATTGCATTTTTCTCTTGGCCCTTTTTACTATGATGCTGTGAAGAACCCAGAGCTGATGCCTTGTTATCTTCTCAGAAAAACTGATAGATGGCAATCTGTCATAACCATATTCAGGCTTTCTGAGTTCTAGCTATGAATGAAGCCATTGTTTCTGTTCTCACCTAGAACCCATACACTGTGGTTTATCTGGACTAATCCTGCTGCAATCAACAAACTGTGCTGGTGGAAATGCTATGGTCCCCTGGGATACACAGAAACATGAAATCTCAAGGGCTGGAAGGGACTTTGAAAGATCATCCACTTCAACCTCCCTGTCAGAGCAGGACCAACTAGAGTAGGTCACACAGGAACTCATCCAGATGGGTTTGGAATGTTTCCAGAGAAGGGGACTTCACAACCCCTCTGGGCAGCCCCTGCCAGTGCTCCCTCACCTCAACAGGGAAGAAATTCTTCCTTGTATTTCTGTGGAACCTCTTCTGTTCCAGCTTGTATTAAACCCTAGAGGAAGACTCAGTTACAAGTTTGTGCTTTTGGTCACATCTTATCCATCGTAGCTAGATAAAGCTGTAAATGTAAAAAATAGGATTTAAAAATAATTCCTTGTATTCTTGTTTCACGTCAAGAAAATTTAATGAGTCTCTATGGGATTTCCCTGTGCAATGACAGTCAGGGATGCTGACATCAGCGGACCACCAGAATAAAGAGGAAAATCTGATAGAAAGCTTATAATGCTTTAATTAGCCTAATGCCTTATAATAATATTATTTCTATTGTCTGTGTATCTGCATACTGAATTAGCTTTCATGTCTGCCATAAAATATTTACTGGCTACATTTGCTTCCTCATGTCAGATCAATAGTATCTGCAAGCAGCAGGTTAGATCAGAACCTGTTTACCCTGCTTTGTTGAATGTGTACAAATACAGTGCCAGAAGAGAAAGAAATATCTTCCTCTCTCAGCACAGGGAAGCAGTTTGCTCAGAAATCCGATTCAGGATTAACTGGATATTGTGTTTTACAAGTTACCTTCAATTTCCTTTCTATTTTGTTAGTGTTTTTGACATTTGATTATGGTTTGTATCTCTGGATACTTATGACTGTCGATACATATATTTCTACCTACAGTTAAATAGATGGATTCTCTGTGCTACATGGTGATAGACACTAATCCACTGATCATGGCTTTCAAGGTATCTTTGAATGGATGTTGGAGCCTTAAGTTTTATGTATGTAATCATGTAATATATACAATATAAATGTTAAAAACTCATCGTTAACCTTGGACTTTCATCTCTACTTTGATTTGTTATCATCCATGTACTGCTTCTGTTTTATACTATGCTGATGTCAAGTCCTTGCTCAGAAGGCTGGACCTTGATGCACATGCTTAGAAATTAAAGAACTTTCCTTAGAGCAGCATCTAAACTGATACTCCCAGCTCTCCTGTGACTTGTACCAACCAGTTCTGGAACAGTGTAACTGGGACACCAAGTTATATGTCTGTCACTGTGTAAAATGACCAGTATAGTTTATTTTCGCTTCCTGCCAGCTACTGTGCTTAAATTGGACATACTGCATGGCTGGTCCCAGGAGACAAGGAGCATAGTTTCATTTCAGCAACATTTTTATCTCACTTCTATTCTCCCTGCTTCTAGCCTGCAAATACAGAGAGAAATTTGGTATGTTGGCGGTGATAAGAAAGAAGCCACAGAAATGTTAAGTGAAGGCAGTTGCTTGTTGAACTGGCAACTGTGTTAAGACGAAATACAGGGCTTAGTATCACATGTTAACCAAAAAAAATCCCAGTCAAGGTATTTGTGTCTGACAGAGAAAATCCCATTATAGGGACAAAATGAGGAAGAAGTACGGAGCATAAGCCTTAGTCAGTCTGCCAGAGTTTTTGTTCTTTATGTGGTTGGAGGAGGTGGGTATTAGATTCTCCAGCTGTGCTCCTTGTTGTCAAGCACACCAGTAGCTGGTTTTCCCTAGAGGTTTTACAAATGCTGATGCTATTTTTGTTCCATAATTTTATACTCTTGAGCACACACACATAAGGAACAAAAGTGAGTTTAATAAACAGGACTCACTGAGGCTCTGCTGGTTCGTGAAGATGTGTATGTTTAATTATTTAGCATTATTTTCTTATTCAAAATAGCATCTTCAGCATCAAACATTGACATGATGTGCTATAAAGATTTTCTTAGTGGTAAAAATCAAATTGTGTCATTTATGCAAAATTGTCCACATAACTCAAACCTGAGGCTTAACTGACAGAGAAGGTTTTGTGACAGTCCTTTTGTACTGGAGGGAAATTTGACACAAGGGCTTGAGATAAGCTTGAAAATAGCATCTGCAAAAGCCAAGTCCAGAAACAGTTCAAGACAGTGGAGCTTCTTTTGTGAAAATTCTTATTTACTATAATCAGAACTGGTTTGGACTGAGGCCTCTTCCACAGGCATTTCTGACTTTAAATGAATGAATATCGATTCATTCTGATGTAGAACTGAAAATTCCTCAGGAAATTAAAATTCTAAAGAAATTTGTTTCCAAGCTGTTATTGTATGGATTTTATAGAGTTGTCTTACTACTACCAAATCAATAACGAAAACTACTTTGTGCCAACCACATTATCTTGATTAACTTTGCTTAGACTTTCCATCAGATTAATGTCTCGAATGTCAGATATCTGCAATATTATGTTTACATACTATCTAATATTATTTAACACAAAATACAGAAGGTAATACATACAAAAGCCAATATCAAGCAGTAGCATCAAAAGGGATTGTATTTTTATTAAACCAAGCATTTCTACAAGATGACAGTGAAACCAGAAGGGTTGCACACCATTGAGAACTGAACTGGAAAATGGCAAGTTGTCACAGAATGGTTTGATCTCAACAAAGCTACATTTTGTCCCAGCTTTGCAGACCAGGTCTTTGTCTCATCCACACACCTAACACTGTCCTGATTATTAGTGCTGTTAGATAAATCTTTTTTAGAGATTTGACTCCTGGTCATTCACAGGTGGTCAGATTTCTATAGCTCTCCTCATATACTGTTTCCTTTATGCTGGGGCTACGAAGAGGTAGGGATGCAACAACTAATTCCAAAGGCCAGGTTTTCCTCTGAATACAGGATTTACATCAACATCTGTTGTTCTGACAGAGTTATTTCTGATTAAGACATATGAAAGTGAAGAGGCTTGAGACCCTAAATTTGATTGCAATATGGCCAGACACCTGCTGAAATAATGATGTTCTCTGTTATTTGTTATCACTCTGAGGAGTGATTTCTTTAGGTCAGGTTTTTCAGGTACTAAAAACTGCTTTTGAAGTCCAATCCATTGTAAAAGTGTTTACTTCACAGAAAGTATTTTCTCCTGAGTCCCACAGGGACTGTCAGCATTGAATGAATAGCTCCAGGAGCAAGACAGTCATTGTATAAATAATATACTTGCAGCATTGCTGCTCCTGGATGCAGTCAGATTGCTGCAAAAACGTTACAAAATGCACTGGAAAAGCTTATGGATGATAACTTTGGCAATGCTCCTATATACAGGTAGTCTACAAAGCTATTTCAAGAGTTGAAAGCCTATACTGGTAGCAGGATGACCCCATAAATGTACATAAATATCTCTGTTATATGTAGATAATACTCTGTTCACAATGGAAACTCTCTTTCATTTTCCAATTAAATGTTCTATAAGACAATTTCAGAGATGCACTGAGCAATGTTGAAGCCTATTGTAACAAATGAGCTCTGAAGAGGGGAAGCAGTTCCTGGCACTCCATATTCTGACCCCAGCATGGTCTAGTGGATGGTCCATCACAATAGACCCTGGAGTGAATCCTGATTCCTTCTTCAGACTATCTAGTAACTGAACAGAATGGGGTGCTTTGCCTTCAGCTTCAACCTGTGACTGCAAGCACTTTTGAATGTCTTGCATTTTGCTCTAAGTGTACAAGATCACAGAATAGCTTGAGTTAGAAGGGACTATTGCACCACTTTGTCCAGTTCTCCTGCTGTAATCTGGGTTGCTAATGCAGGTTGTTCAGGGCCACGTGTGGTCAGGTTTTGAGTATCTCCAAGGATAGAGACTCAACAGCCTTTCCTGGGCAACCTGTACCAATCTTTGACTGCCCATACTTAAATGGAATTTCCTGAATTTCAGTGTGTGTCTGATGCCTCTCATCCTTTAACTGGATAATGCTGAGCTGCAGCTCAGTGAATACCACTACAGCACCTAGCACAATGAGAACTGGTCTTGATGGTGCCTGCAGGTGCCCCTGTAGTCAAGCAAAGCCATAGAGAAACAACAGTAACAGTCATGCAGGGTTTCTCTCCCCAGCATTCACAGAGCCTTCTAGTACTTCTTAATTAAATTGAGTAAATAATTCATTTAACACTATAGACATTGCTTGAGATGAGCTCAGTGTTGGTGGAGTGGGAACTAGGAGAATCCCAGCCTGGGAACAGTGTGAACCTCCTCGTTTATTAGAGCTCCTTCTGTACAGGCAGAGGAAAGGCAGGGAGTGGAGGACAAAGTGAGCCTCAGGCACTGGAGTAACAGTGTGGGGCAGGAGACCTTCTGCTGGACACTTGCCAGTGGGAGCTGGAGGCTCTGCAGAGTGGGTATTCATCTCTCTCCATCCTCTATCTGAAGTTTTCTGTAAAGGTGTAGCTGAGCCTTATTTGTCAGGAAAGACTGAAATGATCCCTAAGGTTAGCAAAGCTCTCAGAGACCCTTTGGGAAGAAAAGTGCTACGTAAATAGAAGCTGATTCCTACAGGTTATTAATAGATGTATCTGCAAAAGTAATGTGCAAACTATAAAAGAAAGATAATTCTGAATTAAATTACCATATTTTTTTTCCATTGCTGTCTCTTTTCAGGAGACCTGGATAATACTGCTAACAATGACAGGTTGAATAAGAGACAGGGTTTGTGTGGGCCAGAGGTGGGAACTGAGAAGGAGACTAATTATAGCTTTTTTTAACCTTTGCATGCAGCTAGGCAGGATAAAAATGAATTACACAACCAGCAACTGAGCTGCTGGGGAAGAGTGGCTGGAATGCTGCCTGGGGGGAAAGGACCTGGGGGTTTTGGTCAGCAGCAGCTGAACATGAGATAGCAGTGTGCCCAGGTGGCCAAGAAGGCCGATGGCATCCTGGCCTGTATCAGAAATAGTGTGGCCAACAGGACCAGGACAAGGGGCCCCCTAGCCCCTCCCCAACTACAAGAAGGACATTGAGGTGCTGGAGAATGTCCAGAGATGGGCAATGAAGCTGATGAAGGGTCTGGAACACAAGTCTGATGAGGAGTGGCTGAGGAAGCTGGGGATATTCAGCCTGGAGAAGAGGAGGCTGAGGGGAGACATGCTCACTCTCTACAACTACCTGAAAGGATGTTGTAGTAAGGTGGGAATTGATCTCTCCAGTAATGAATAACAGGATATGAAACAGCCAGGGGAGATTTAGATTGGACATTAGGAAGAACTTTTTCACTGAGAGGGTTGTTAAGCATTGGAATGGGCTGCCCAGGAAGGTGACGGAGTCTCCATCACTAGGGATATTGAAAAGATGCATAGCTGAGTTACTGAGGGATATGGTTTAGTGTAGTGGTGGGCCTGGCAGTGTGAGGTGAGTGGTTGGACTCAATGATCTTAGAGGTCTTTTCTAACCATTATGGTTCTCTGTCTCAGTGAGGACTGCAAAATTGTACCCAGGTCATTTAGAACCATGATCTGAGATGTCCTGTTTCTTCTGGATCTAACCACGTTACAAATCATTAAATNTCTCTCCAGTAATGAATAACAGGATATGAAACAGCCAGGGGAGATTTAGATTGGACATTAGGAAGAACTTTTTCACTGAGAGGGTTGTTAAGCATTGGAATGGGCTGCCCAGGAAGGTGACGGAGTCTCCATCACTAGGGATATTGAAAAGATGCATAGCTGAGTTACTGAGGGATATGGTTTAGTGTAGTGGTGGGCCTGGCAGTGTGAGGTGAGTGGTTGGACTCAATGATCTTAGAGGTCTTTTCTAACCATTATGGTTCTCTGTCTCAGTGAGGACTGCAAAATTGTACCCAGGTCATTTAGAACCATGATCTGAGATGTCCTGTTTCTTCTGGATCTAACCACGTTACAAATCATTAAATAAAATGGGTATTTTCTGCATGCTTCACCTAAGGCTCATGTCATTATCCTATGGACAAACCAAACCAGATTTATCTTACTTGCTTTTATCTCAAAACATGCAGAGGATAAAGGGTGAGCACTGATGTGAGATGGGAGAGCTATAAGTAGCACCATTCAGTGTACCTCTTGAAACCCTTTTGAAACCTCTTGGGTTTAAAAGTTAAAGATAATGGCACTGATTTTGCAGTCACTCAGATGCATCATTCAAGCACTTTGTTTTGTGGTATTTATTCTACTTTTAAAGCATGTTATGACATAAAGCTTTGTGCAAAGCTCAGAAATGGATGGGCAGATATGGAGGAGCATTCAGTATCTGTATGGCTCAGCCCAGTAGCAGGTGTCTGGCCAGAAAGAACCTCTTTGCAGGCAGCAACTGTGAAGAAATGGAGGAATACGTTCCCATGAAATACGACCTTTTTTTCTCTGCTCCTTGACTTTCCTCCCCTAAATTTGATTCAAGCTACAATTTAAACTCCACGGTCTCTTACTGATATCCCACAGCTCTACCATTTTCAAGGGGTTTTGACATAAACTTGGTGTCATATCCCAAGCAAAGAATTTGACCCTTCAGTCTTGAATTCTTCAGAACTCTATTCCCATCATTTTGCAGCAACGTCTGTGCCCTGCACCAAATTAAAGCTGTCTATATCATACAAAGGACTTGCTATGAACAGAGCTTTTCATGTTGCTCCGTAACACTTTGGCCAGTTAGCCTTTTCCTGGATGAGCTTACTAGAATTGAACTCCAGAGACTAATTGAAGTGTCTTTGTGAATCTGCACCCAGACTCCTTGGTTTTGTATTAGTTTCCCATCTCTGATTTGGTGTAGTACAGTGTTTACTAACTGAATGATTCAGGACATAAAAGGCTTTAAAACTTGCAGGCTAAGGGGCTGCTTCTTTCTTGTCACAAGGAAATAGCATCAATGATGTCTGTGTTTTTTAAAGAGGGTGGAGAATATGTTGTGTTTGGTTGCTACTGACTTACACAACAGAAAGGAGCAGTATTTCCCTGGGATAGCTGTGCCTGATGGAATCTGTTCATTGTTAGCTTAAGTCTTCTTGTGGATAACTTAATATCTCAAAGATGAGTACATACCATTTCTTTGTCTTAAGTAGCATAAAAGCCAGAAGGTTATGTGGAAATACTGTACTGAGATGCAAAACCAATTTTGTTCCTAGAAGGTCACATGTTAGTGAGCTGAGATTTCCCTCCATTTTTCCCTTCTATAATCTGTGTTTGCAGTTAAGAACTTGTGACTTTGTAATTATTTAAACACTAAATGCTAGGTGACCTACTGCCACTTGAGTTACTGAATGTATCCTCACCAAACTGCTAATAATGACCAAATTAAGCACTAGTCTGTGCCAGCATCTCTAAGAAAGCCAAGTCCATTTTTGATGACATCCCAGTATAGCAGGCTTATCGATAATTTGGATATAGGGCATAGCATTAATGGTTGTGTTAGGAATTTACCAGTCCTAATATCACCATTGCATCTCTAGATATATCTGTCATCCACTTGCTGACATGACCATCAGAAGACAGTCCTTTCTAGAGCCCTCATCAGAACACACAAGTATCTGTGCCAGTGAGGAACAGCCTCCAGTACCTGTGTCTCCTGGATTTGGCCTTTGACCTTAGTTTGTCTGCTCCTAGCATGTTTAGTACAGTGAGCTGAATGTGAATGAAACTCCTGAGCTTGTGAAGATCCAGCAGATTAAATACCAATAGCTTACTTGTCAGACCAAGCAAGTGAATACAGTCCAGTGCTTCACCCACTTATGACACCTCATGAGAAGTGAGCTCAAAAGTTTCATTTCCAACCATAGTGATTCTATGATACTATGATTCCTGTTTGTTAAACCTCTATTCAATTGTTCTTGCTTCAGAAACAACCTTGGGACCTTCTATGATTACAGTGTTCTGCTGGATGAGGATCCAGTCAGCCTCAAGGGATGGGAGGGCTTGTGAATGCAATTGCCTCATGACATGAAAGGATTTGCAGGTGTGCATTGCACATCTATGGCCACTAATGCATACATTCCTAGGCAAGGGAAGAACCAATGCAATAAGCATTGTTATCATAAACATAGTCACTGCTACCCATGTTATTAAGTATATAAGCAGAAGGAATCAATCTAGGAATCAGCATCACCCTGGCAAAAATAACAGCAATCCTGCCCCAGTAGAGAGGCATTGTGACTGTTTGCATTATCTATGAAGAAACAGATGATAGTACCAAAGAGGCTTAGGACAGAAATCACTGAAAGCTTTTTGAGAGACTAAAGAATCAGAAAGGCATTCAATGTTATTTAAAGAAAAATAAATAGCAGTTGTTGCCTCATATATGTTTGTTTGGTTTCTTTAGGGGTCTTTTAGGTAAAAGTGCTGTTGGTTCTATTAAACCAGCATTCCAGGTGAGCAGGACTGTGCTGACCATTTGCTATTTCCTGACAGATGCTTGTACTACCCATGAATATCATGTTTATTGTAAGTGAAGAAAATGATGACCAGCACCACTTCTCCCAGCACCTGAAACACTCATTGTGCCTGACAGAATAAGCTTATTGTTTTTTACAGCAGTGTTTTGTTTCTGGATTGGAGGCACAATCCTGAATTTCTCCTTAAACTAAATACATACATATAATTACAGTTTACTGTTCCAAATTAAGACAGAGAGAGCAGCATGTAGGCAACATGTGCACAGCTCTCCTTTGTGGAGACAGACTTTTCCCACCCAGGCTTTGCATTTCAGCCATCTTCCCAGGCAGGATTTTAATTAAAGTTGTAATTTATCCGAAGGAAAAATCCAGAAAAATATCTGAGTCTTTTCTTCCCTTCGTCAATCCTCTGCCCTAGGCAAGGAGATAATGAACTAGTTGCTTCAAAATAGTGCTCACCAGGAGCTAATTTATTTTGTTATATTTTGGAGCTTGAGGGTTGGTACAGATTGGGGATTTCTCACCAAAATGACAGAATGTTTTGAGCTGACTGGAAAGGGAAACTTGTTACCTCCAACTATGCAGTTCTTAAGCAGAAAGAAAGACATCAGAAGCGTTGTAACATTTACTCAATATACACTGAATGTTTCAAGAGCTGGATGGAAAATGCAGAGGTGTGGTGGTGGTGTCCAGAGTCAGTGTGGTGTGTGCTCCCTTCTTTTTGCAAGAGGACCTCCTTGTCAAGGTAGCAGCGAGTTGCAGCATGTGTGTGCTGTGCGTGAGCAGCTGAACAGGTGTCCCTCGCAAGCACCTCACAGGAGATGGGGGAAGCAGAAATACCTGTGGCTGTGCTAGATTTTTTTCCTCCTTGCATAGCTGTTTCCTCACCATTCAGGAGTAATTATTACCCTCACACGGCCCATTATGGTGCAGAATTTTAAAATCAATTAAATTGTTCCCCCTGTCAAATTATTTATTACTGCTAAACTTCTTAATCAGCTCTCACGACCTACATTAGTTCCTCTTGCCTCATTTTCTTTGATGATTTTGCTGCTGCAGAGGAGTCAGCTGAAAAAATATGAGGGAAAGGCAAGAGAGCTGAAGACCCTTCTATACCTTTGCCCATCAAGGAAGTTATTCAGGGCCTGAGATTTTCAGTGAGCACTAAGCTGGGGCTGGGGCTGTTTCCCATTTCTAGGAAATTGTAAAAGGGAGGGGGAAACAGGTGTGGCACCAGTAGGCATCTTTGAGTCACACTGTTTGCACGAGAGGAGGCAGAAGAAAACAGCATATAATCCTCTCACTGCTGAAAATAAAAGAATTGGTAGCTGTTTTCCAAGGGCTTTAAAAATACTTATGGTCTCCTGTTGCCTGTCTGATAATCATTCTGTAGTTGAACTTTCCACTTGTTAAGCCATCAGTTGCAGCTTAGACCTGCCATACCCTTGCCATGGGCTGGCTCGGAGCATCAGGAAGGCATGCAGGGGTGGAGGTGCCCCTGCTGTCACAGGGCATGCAGGGCACAGGGTCAGAGTGGCTTCTTTAGCACAAATTGGGGCCAGAAATGGGCCCTTATGGAGGACAAGGCTGACAGTTGGAACAGCTTGTCACCAGGGCTGGGAGAGTTGCCTCTGAAGAGCAGCATTTATTTCACATCAAGTAAGGAGTGTGTTGGTCCATGAGACAAGTGTTGCAGAAATGCAGCCGAGACATGTTTTAGCAAGGCTCCAAGGGGCATGAAGCCCAACCAAGAAACTCTAGGACTATCAGAATTTCTATTGAAGATCTTTTAAGGAAAACCTGTACTACATCTGTACTGTTTTTACCATAAATTTTTGTGTGTATATTACTTGAAAGTATGTGAAACTCAAGCAGTGAGAGTAAAGAGCAGGTGTCATCTTTGATCAATTCCCTTCCATTTTTTAGACTTGGGCACTTGTGGAGCTGAAACTTCAAGTAAAGCTCGTAACAAGATGTAATCAGAAACATGCAAATGCTTGTAAGAATCCCCTGAACAAAACGTCTCTAAAAAGTTTCTACTTTTGGTCTTGGTATATGGGGAGAGTTTGTGAAACCTCAGACGGTCTTCACTGTACTAACATTTGATGTCAAGTCTCCTAATCAATTCAGATTGTCATATCCATTCATGGGTATTTTTCTTTAGACTCACTCCTAAACTTCAATCCCTTTCTTCAGAGGAGGAAACTATGTGTAATAAGTATAAATTAATCTCTGCCGTTGGGCACACCTGCTTGTATCCCATCAGAACCAGACACAAAGAAATAATCCAATTATATTTAGATTTGTCTAATTTGTTCATTTCTTGATGGGCTTAGATTTTCCTACATTGTGATTCTCCTGTTGTGTATTTATATCACCCTGTAGAGTTCCCGTTAACACCAACGAACATTCAGCCTTGAGCAGTTACGGTAACTGCACAGGACGCAGCAAGGAAATCTCTATTTATAGTTTAGTAAATCAGAAACCTACATGGTAACTAACACGTGTTGTAATTCAGCAGTGGGTTTTTAAAATGCAAACAGCAAACCAGAGGATTCAAATCCAAATTCACATTGATTTTGGTTGAAAGGTAAATAAAAAAAGGATAGGGAAATGAATGAAGGCAGACCTCAGGTTTGAAAAAAAACTTGTCAGTAATTGTTTGACATGTAAGCAGAGTGTTGTACTAGATATTGCTGCTTTTTTTTTTTCCAAAACCAGGTGAATGCAAGTTCTTTGTTCATAGGGAGATTGGCAGCTTGATTTAATAGATCACTAGAAATGCTTTAGGTTTGACTTGGAGAGGTTTTGCAAATAGAGTCATCAGTGTTGAGTGGTCAAGATGCTGCCAACTGTACAGGGAGCTCACAGTCATCTTCAGTGTCAAGGACACCCATATCTACCCACAGCTCTGGGTAGAGGTTCTCTCCTGACTCTGGCAATGCCACCTGAGGACAACTTTGATTCTGCTCATGGTTCACCTAAGGCACACAGCTGTCTGCCACATGTATGCATCCATTTGTCTGCCCATGTCTCTGCTGCATCAGCTCTGTCTGATCTGCTCTGTGACTATCAGCTCATATTCATCCATAAAAGCAAGATGACCCCATCAACATTATTTTTTTTTACCTGAAGCAAGTGAAGGAGCATTCACAGTGTCCATTTCCACTGCCAGAGCTGGGTCAGTGGCAACCTCCAACCCAGATGTGATGTCAGGCACCTGGGAATGATACAGCTCTTTGCAAAGTGAATTTCTGTGTGTGTATATATACATGTATATTTTGTGGCCTGAGCATTTCTACTTTAGAGAGACAGACCCATAGTCTACAGTGAGCAGATACTCACCTGCATTCCTGGGAAAGTGGCTGTTTCTGCCACAGTTGTAGGAAAACAATGGCCCTTTTTCTAAAGAAGACCTCTTTGAAGTTAGTCCACCATGACTATGCAGAAGGGTTAAGAACCTTATTCTGTTTTTTCCAACCCAAGACAAAGACTTCTCTGGATGAATGACACACCTCCCCTCCACTCTTCACAATGCCATTCTTAGGGTATGCCTGAAGAATGAAAGCAGGCTTGAGTTGTTATTTTTAGCCTACCCATTTCCTCTGGCTGTGCTGAGTTGAAAAAAAACCTTCCTTTGTAATTTCAATGCTGCAGGGTAAGTATTTCCTATAATTCTCCAGAAGAGAAAGTTTTGTGGTCATACCATTATACATGTTTATGACTATTCTTGGGAAAACTTGCACGATCCAGAAATGTTTACCAATATTTAAGGGCATTTGTTGGACATAGAATGAATCTCTAGTACAACTTCATGATGATTTTTTGCAGTCCAGATCCTGCTTTTTATGCTGATTCTTGTACGAAGATGTCTCTTCCTGCCTTCACCTCTTCTGTGGTGTGCATAAGCACTTGTTCAGTGTACATGTTGCCAATACTTTGTTTTTACTCAATGATTAAATTCTTACATTGGATGGATTCCATAATATCTCATTTTAACATCATACTAAGTCCTGCTTTTATTTTCATTCTCCGTGCTGAGAGTACTTGGTCTACTTATTTTTGGCAGTACACTAAAACCTAAGGCAGTGTTACCTAATTTATACCCTATCCTTGATATATTCTGGTCTTTAAACAAAGGAATGTCTTCACAACCTCTTCCACAGACAAATTATAGCACTATTTGAGTGTCTACTTTTGAAACGTTCTTTCGCTCTAGCCCACGTAGGACATTCAGTTCCTCTGATCACACTCCTGTGTGGGATCTGGATAGCTTCACCACAACAGTTCATCCTGTGCTTGCTTTATGAAACAAGCTTGATTTTTGAACTTTAATAAATGAAAGGTGCAAATCTTTTCCTCTGCTTACAATCGTTGTCTTTGGCTTGCAAAAGGGGAAACAACCAAGAAATGCCAAAAGCAGAGAAATCTGCTGGATGCCAAATGTATTACTGCCAAGAACCCAATTATGTAAAAATCAGGCAATTGGATAGTCAAGGACATCTTTTTATAGCTCACATAAAACCAAATTATTCCAAATGTCATTATTTTCCTATTATTAGGAACTTGATTTGTGTAAAATAGTGTAAGAGAGGAAAATGTTATTGCTACTGAACAGCTATAGACATGCATAATGGTTAAAAAATCATAGACTCACAGAATAGTAGAGGTTGGAAGGGACCTGTAGAGATCATCCAGTCCAACCCCCCTGCAGAAGCAGGTCCCACCTAGATCAGGTCACACAGGAACATGTCCAGGTGGGTTTTGAAGACCTCCAGAGAAGGAGCCTCCACACCCTCCCTGGGCAGCCTGTGCCAGGGCTCCCTCACCTCAACAGGGAAAGAGTTTGTCCATCTGTTTAAATGGAACTTTTTGTGTTCCAGCTTCATCCCTTTACCCCTTGTCCTGTCACTAGATAAAAAAAAAAATGGAATGCCCCAACCTCCTGACACTCACCCTTTAGATAATTGTAAATATTAATGAGATCCGCCCTCAGTCTCCTCTCCTCCAGACTAAACAGCCCCAGTTCCTGCAGCCTTTCCTCATAAGGAAGATGCTCCAGTCCCCTGATCATCTTGGTGTCCCTGTGCTGGCCTCTCTCCAGCAGTTCCCTGTCCCTCTTGAGCTGGGGAGCCCAGAGTCCTGGAATTTCAGAGACAAGGGGAATCATTTCTTTGAGGACTAGAGAAAACTTATGAAAGAATAGGAAGAAAGTTCAGATATGGTCAAAGAAAAGACCCTACAAAACTAAAGCTGAAAAATATAATTAAAGATGTTAGCAATTACTTTCAGGATGTTAACAGCCATCACTAGCCTGTTGTCACGGGGGGGAAAAAGGCATTACAGCATCAAAGGAAACAAGGAATGTAATGAAGAAAGAAATTAGAGGAGTAATTTGCATCTATTTGGTGGTACAATCTTCAGAGGCACTCTTGTTAATTAGAAAGTTTGAGCTGTACATATTATGAGTACCAAGAGGCTGATGGAAGTCTCTAGAGGTGTTTCGAGGCAGCAATTTGGATGGTCACAGAACATTTCTATAGCCTCACAACTTATCAGCAAAATGAGTTATTTTTTTCCCTTCATCACTTGCAACTTGACAGTCAGAAGGGAAAACTACCAAACTATTGCAGGAGCCTGTTTCTGTGAACAAATATAATACTGAAAAACTCATCTTTTCTTCCAGAACTTTTGATAAGATGATGTTAATGGCATAGACCCTCGACCCACTGGGATGTGACTGTGTTTGAGTGCACCCAGTCTTAGTTGTGACCATCTTCTCTAGTGTTGTGGTGTTTATTCCTTTCTTATTATACTTTTGCGAGTGTTTAGAGGCTCAGTTATCTGTTTTGAAATAACTAAATAGATAACAAAATACATAAAGGGACGGAGAGAATAATTGCTTGTTCCACTGGACTCAATGGACACACAACAGCAAGTAAATGTAGCACACTTTCTGGTAGTGTTTATTATTTCAGATGTTACCTAGGTGGACTGGTTTTTATCATTAGCATCTAAAACTTCCCGTGGCAAAAGATGAGCAACTAAACTCATACATTTTATGAATAAAAAAAAAAAAAAGCTTTGATTTTTTACAGGTTTCTTTACATGTGTCAATTCCTCTAAAGCTGGGGTTTGAATGAAACCATAGACATAGAACTTTTCATCCCTTGTACAGGAACTTACCACCTCCTAATGCTTTTTCCTTCCTTTCTACCTTTATAGTTCCTTCATCTAGGATTTTCTCTGGTCCCCAGGTTCTCCTTTCCCCACATGTGTCTCCTGCTTCAGAATATTCTAGATCCCTGCCCCCTCTTATGCATCCAGTTCCATTTATTAGATGGATAATTACCTGCAACCATTTTACTTCAAAACAATTCTTTCTTCCAATCCGATTTCTCATCCCTGATGGAGTCCAATTGAGTCACAAGGCCTAAAATGATCCCTGAGGTCAAGTCCATGGAGGTAAATGCAGTGAATTTAACTCTGTGTTTTCCTTATATGTCAAAGATGATGTTTTAAAACTTCAGCCTAAATGTGCCTGTTGTCAAAACTTATTTTCATTTTAAAAAGCAAAGGGAAGGGCTTGTTCATTCCTTTTGAGTATTAAGAATTCACCCAGCAGATGTACTCAATAAAAAATTCTCTTTTTTAATCAAAACAAGCAGACTGCTTTCACAGCTTTCATGCTTTTTGCCTCATTACTGATCTTTTGCTGCAACCACGGGTCGATCTGTAATGCCACGTTTTTGTGTATAGTGAACTCTGAGTTGCTGAAAGAGCTCTGACCAAACTTGCCCTGGAGACTTGGCTGAAGATCCTTCAAAGGATATGACTGAAACAAAAAGGTGTTTCCACCATTCCGTAGATAAACCCTCCTAAGTGTAAATTGTGACCATTCCTCTCTCCATCTGGACACTGCAGGCTTTTCAGAAAGCTGCTTTTATGTAAGATTAGAGAGCTGTCTCCATGACATGATGCTCTGCTTCTCTTCACCATTAGTTGGGCGTTAGTTGTTCTGGCTGTAAATAGACAGGCACAGATGGTACCACGACTCTCCGAGCCTCCACACATCTTGCACTGCAGGGATTTTTGTTATTCTTGTTATCTCACCAGCAGCTCCTACTCTTTCCTAACAGTTTGTTGAGAAGAAAAAGGGAAGGCTGAAGAACAATCAATCTCTTTCCTCTCTAGGATTGATGAAAACTTTAGACAGGACAACAGCATTCGTTTTGACTTTTTCCTTTGCTAGAGGAACCCAGCCGTGGGCTTGTGAATGAAGCAACATTTCTGTCAGCCTCACCAGTTGAGGTCAATCCTCCCCAAGAGAGCTGGGCAGAACTAGATGCCCCAACTGTGAGGCTCGAATGGCACGTCCTCCCTCAGTGCCTTGCAGCTCTGACTCCTACATTGAAAGAACCATGAGAATAGAGGCTGGTATCTTGAAAGACTGCATTGTTGCAGAGGAACAGTAACTGCAAGAAAACAGGATGGAACAATTAGCAACAGTGAATCTGAAGAGGGCATGGATAAGAAGGATGTGACAAAGTTGTATCCCCCATCCCCATGCACATGGTGGAGAAGGTAAAATGGGAACTGCTCTTTAGTCTTTCATCTAACAGAACAAGAATATTGAAGACAACAAAATTGCAATCTGATAAAAGAAAGTCAATTTTATAGAGAATACAGTTAACCTCCTACAACAACCACTGAAGCCAAGAACGTAGTGAGGCTATAAAAAGGATTAGATATTTGTATGAATTATTCAAGTATTAGTTTAATATTTTTTTTCTGTCTCATCTAATGTAAGGTTAAAAGCTTCTGTGTCTCTATAGAAGTTACTATCATAAGGATAAGAAGTATCCCTTCCCTTCCAGCAAGCAATTCTCCTGATTGATTGCTATTTGGTTTTTCATCATCTTCCTCTGCAGTCTTGAGGAATGGAAGAATCAGTGGCATGGCAACGAGGTGACTGTTCCCCTGCCCCTTGGCAGCAGTTCCTGCCTGTTCACCCATGAAGCTACTTATGAGAAGAAAACTTACAAATGTTAGTCAGTGTGTTCACAGATAGCCCACCTGGGGCTCAGACTCTTCATATGAACCTGTGTAACATTTTTGGGGAGGCTAAGTTTTTTCAGGTACACTAATGCCACAGCAGTAGACAGAGCAGTAACATCTGCAGAAGTAGAACAAATTCTTTTTTAACTTCAAGTATTTTAGGAATTATTTCAAGGAAGGGTGGGTGAAAGGAGAGTAAGTAGTGCAGATACAGGAAAGTAGACAACTGCTTTTGGATCAGGGAGGCCAAGGATGTCTTTGACATGATATCTGGGAACAGATGCAGATGAATTTTCCTGTGAAAAGTGTTGTCCTCTTTGCAAGAGAAATCTTTCATGTCAAGTGGTGGAGTCTCCTTCCTTGGAGGTCTTCACAACCTGCCTGGACATGTTCCTGTGTGACCTGATCTAGGTTGACCGGCCTCTGCAGGGGAGTTGGACTGGATGACCTCTAAAGGTCCCTTCCAACCCTGCGATTCTATGATTCTATGATTCTTTTTTTTCTGAAGACATGGAAATAGCAGCAATGCAGCTGTGAGCTGGCTGTGGTGAACTGCAAACCAAATCCACTGGGTTTCACGGTCAGGGGATGATTTCCTTCCTCTTCATTCACCTCTTTTTATGACTTCAAACTCATTCTCCAGAGCCCTGTAATGATACAGCTTATCTTTATACAGATAGTGATGCAAAACAAAAAAATCCTCATCTTGCAGGGCAATACTCCCATGTCTGCCAGCCATGGACGGTCCCCAGTGACCTGTGGGCAAGCAGGAGTGGTGTCAGTGCCCAGATCACTACACAGAGAGCTCTTCTTCCATGCTTCCCTGCTCTGCTCTGAGGAGTTCACCTACATCTGTATTTATCACCCTATCACAGGCCCTATCTTAATAAGGCTGCAATATCCTGAAACAGAGGACAGGCTTGCAGGAGAGGAAAGTGTGATGAAAATACTGCAAGAAGGAACATCACGACTCACCTCTTTTTTTTTAATGAAAGGATTGTCTGGGGACAGTCCATCAAAACACCTCAATGACAGATGGATTTCCTGGAACTGCAGTGTTTCAACAAGAAAAAAAAAGTGAAAATCAAAATCACCTTTATATTAAATAGAGGTTGTGAATGTTGTTTAGAAATAAATCTATGGCAATCTGAAGAGGAAGCAGTTGAAGGCATGAAAAGCCTGATGAGATTATAAACTATACCATTGCACCATGCTCACACAATTTGTGTGTCCTCAGCTACACTCAGTATAGACTGCTTTCAGTTCACTCCTTATCTGCTGCAAAGTGACTTTGGCTGTTTCTGAGCTCCCCCATCAATGAGACAGTTTGGACTCTGACATATAGAAATAAGAGGTGTCTCATTCCTCTGTGTATGATGATGTATGTAGCACATCTGAGTGAAATCTTGACAGTGTTTCAGGATACACCAAAATACATTGGGAAAGGCAAGCAGAGATGCAGTTCTTCTTTGCAAATGTGAAGACAAATACATGTATAATTCACTTGTCCAAGTCAGCAGCGATGGCTTTGAAGTCTATGGAGTGATTATGCCAGAAGTCTGTTCAGGCTTTTCTGCACTACTTTTCCTGGAAGGCTGCACAGCCCTTCCCAGAAAGGCTTGCAGATGCCCTGCTGCAGAACATGGGAGAGGGTCAATTCCTTCGTGCTTGGTGCCTTCCACTTAAAACCAGCTGCCTTCCTAGAATGTGTGTGTTAGCTGGATACATGCAATTAAGACCAATACAGAGCTGCAAAGGGAGATATATGGGCATCAGCATCCAGTATTGTCTAAAAGCAACCCTTGCACACCGATGAGATGCTCACTGTACTCTCTTGCCTACCTGTTTGTCTCCCCAGCATGTCCTAGCTTGCCTTTTACGGTGAACTGTGTTGAACAAAAAGTCTCTCAGCTACCATGCAGTCTCACAACAGGGTGGGCTCCCAAAGAGGTTGACTTTAGATGTGGCAATGGAGGTCTTTAATCATCTCCCCATCTTTTTCTGATTTCTGCCATGGAATACTGGGTTTTGCTGGTGAATAGAGCAGAACACTAGGGCCAGGTATGTGTCTGCCACTTAACTCTGATGCTTTGCTGCTGAAGTGAGCTGCTTGCAGGAGTTGCTAGGTAACTGTAACCTGCTCATGTGAGTGAGCAAGACATTTCTTCATGATGTCACGTTTCAAATTCACATATCATCTCTTAAAATACTGCAAGAGACTGCAAAACTCTTAAAAGAGTTTTCTCTCCATTTCTACAAAAAAACAGGTGTGTGGGGGAGTTCTTCAGTGAGGCAGAACTTCCCTGCTCCATTGTGCTTCTGCTGCTTAATTTCTTTCCTGCAAAACACTGTAATAAAACAGTTGGCCAGACCTTCTCAAAATGTGATTTTAGGGGAGAACTTAAAGCCTCTTTTATCTTCTAGACAGCAATTCAAGGGAATCACTGACATTTTCATCAGCTGCTCCACTGCCTGCATCTGAACAAAATGATGGCTTACAAAGTAGCAAGGTAACAGGATTTTTGTGATTTGAAGCCCCTTTCAGTACTAATTACATGCCTAACATTTATTAGTGAGAGTCTGGTTATGCCAGTGTGACATTAACAAGTGTGTGTGGCACATCTTTGATAAGGCAGATGAGAAACGGTTCTCAAACAAGATGCTTTGAGCATGCTGTGATGGGTATGGGATGGATAAGCAGGAAATCTCAGAGTTGTGGGAGATCTAGTAAGCCCAGTCTTGAGAGATTTCAGCCCTAAATCTGGGCTGAACAGAGCCTTCAAGGTGTGTGCATCCTCATTCCCAAGCCCAAAGGTGATGCACACTCAAAGTATGGTGTGTCTGAGGCTTTCTAGGTGGCTCTCTGCCCCAATGAGAAGGCTGGGCATGAAGGCAGGTGACTATCTGTGGTTGCGTGTTTGACTCTCACCAGGGTTCTGGCTTCTTCCCACAGCTGTGGGAACCAGTCAGTTTCTTACTGAAAGCCATCATTTTGCTTGGAGGTCTTCTCTTAGACTGGAGAGTGTGCTATCATCTCTGATCAGGCTGGTCTTCGTGTCTCCTGGTCTTTTTCTTCCGTGGCCACCAATGCATTGGCACCGTCAGGAACACCACATTACAGTGGCAGTTGGTGCAAGCAAGGAGAAATCAAACCCTTTGTCTCCTGACCTCCAGCTTGTAACACTTGTACATTACTCCCTTCATCCTTGACACTCCTAACTCAATCTGCTAGTTGCCTGTCTGCTGTGGCTTTTATCTTTGTTTGTCACACCACTTTCTCTTGCTGTCCTCCTTCCCCACACTCTTCCCCATGTGTGCAAATTCCTAATCAATGCCGAGTGTGGGTCCCAGGCGTGTGCTGTGCCAGGCTGCTGCAGCAATTAACTAACGTTTGGAGAGTACTGAGCAGCAGAGGCTCTTGCATGCTATTTTAAGATGTGGGGTCTTGATCACATATACTAATCTACCTGGCAGGAAAGGAACAGAGGCAGGGCATACAGCTGCCACTCCCTAGGCTCTGGACAAGTGCCAGTGTTAAACATACTGTTTAGCACAGTGAAGACCATTTTCTGCAGAGACAGAGTGTTCATTAGGACAGGCACAGTCCAGTGGGAAATATGATATGCCCCACTGTCAGCAAGTGCCTTGTTATCAATTCAGAGTGATTAGACAAGCACCCCCCTTCCTCCAAGGTGAGCTGTAGGAAACCTTTCTGCTTTGTGTCACTTCCACAGAAACCATCAGGATGATTTGCATAAATATGCAAGTGGTATTCAAACCTGTCAAGTTCAGATGCTTTGTGGAACTTTTTATTTTGGTACATGTTGTGCATGCAAAACATGTTTAAACTGCACAAGGTCATTGAACTGAGTATGGACCAAACTAATGGAAAAGCACGTTTTGATCCCCTGCTTCTTGGTATGATGCCTCTCCCAGGATGTAATACAGCTACTGCCATGGCCAAAGAGCAGCAGATCTGCTGGTCCTCTACTAATGGTCTTGTTTTTCTACCTGCAATTTTCTACCTTGTTGAAAGCAATAAGTAAATGAGGATGATTACAATGTCTGGTCCTGTTAGGAGACTTTTATGTATATTTTACATACTGAGACAGTCTGCTAAACCTAATTGACAAGCAAGAAAGAGCCTACGAAGAACTGGGTGACTCTGGATGTTTTCATTTCGTTTTCTGCTTGATTCCCTGCTTGATCTGATGTTCAGACCAGAGATTGACACACACTCCACAAAGCTTCCTGGTATTTTATAGAAGGCACTTGAGGTTTTTGTGCAGCTGTCCAACAATGGCACAGCAGAGACCCTGGAGCTTTACAGAATGATCAGATCTATAACTTCAGCCACGTCAGTTCACATATCATTAAAACTGGGAACTAAAGATTTGATGATTTTTCAGAAGAACTGAAGTAAATGGAGACCAGGCATAAAAACTGAACCAAAATGAGGATTTAAGTATCATTCTCTTAATTACCTGACACAATCCTGACATTTTTGTTGTAATAAATTACTTATGTGCCAGCTAAAAGAAAGTCAATTACCTACAAACCTGGTAATCATTTATAGAGTTGTCTGAAAAACCATCACTTCCCAGTTACACAGTGAAATATTTATGGCTTATGACTAGTGGTGACACATTCTCAAGGCAGAGGATGGGATTGTACATAAAACAAATGAGGCATTGGTAGTTGAGGAAGGTGTCTGTAGTCCACAGTTTTGAGGGGCTCATAACTTTCTGATGTAATCATCCTGGGGAATGAAATTTTCCATTGCTTGATCCCTTCCTGAAGATGATTCTTTTTTGGTGTTCATGATCTGTCTAGTTTCCTATTTACACTTGAAGAATGTATTATATCAGTATACTGTTCTATATGATTAACAGTGGTAGTTGCTGATGAAAAAAGCATGGTGACATGGGATAAGGGGTTGATTTCAGAGGGCACATGGGACTTAACATTTCAAATGTGGAAGGCCAACAAGAAATGCTTCTTTCTACAGTTTGATGGTGATGATATGATGTGTTCACAGAGGGAAAACGTTTCTCATTAAAGACAGATTTTGATGCCATGTTGGTTTGAATAGTATGATATTTCTAAAGTCATAGAATGTTAATAAATGATTGATAAAATACCACAGAAATTATAGTGTTAAGTATACATAGTGTTCCCTTTCTTGGGATTAAGGTTTTGAAATTTTTCTCCCAAGTTTTCCATTCTATTCTCATCTTCTTGTACACAGACAGCTTCTAGAAACTGTTCTGATTTATTATGCTCTGAAGAAAACAGCTTTCCCAGATGAAGACATATTAGGACCAGCTGGTTTTTAATATTTCAGTTTGTGTTTGCAGTGTGGCAGTCAGCTCCATTTTTGTTTTTGTAGGAAAAGCCATGTCTGCCCTGGCCCACACGGCATGATTGTCAACATTTCCATGGCAGCTGTCCCCTAGTGCTCAGGACCCAGATGAGGTCACCTCAGACACGGAGCAGTTCAGCCCCACTCTGTTCACTTCCAACAAGGAGGCTGGAATTATGATGAAAGCCACTTCTCCTCAACTTCCAAGTTTCATGGATGCTTTTTTCACTACAGGAAAATGACATTGTGAGATTAAAACAAGTGTCAATGCCCTTCCTCTCAGCTCCAGACATTGTTCATGGCTGTTTATTCCATAGCAAAGCTCTTCCAAACAAAGCTTTTCTACAAGGGCAGCTGTACCCCCTGGCATGCATCCCTCCAGGCAGCTGCAAAGCAGTGATAACTGAGAGATCCTGAAGTTGCCAGCAGCCACTGCACAGGGCACACGGCTGAGAGATGCGCTCCCAAGCATCCTCTACAAAAGCAGCACGGGCATGCCACAATGCTGCCACTGCTGCTTGAGGCAAGGGCTGCTGCTGAAGTTGGCTATGGCCTCTGAGGAAAATGATGATCGGGTATTTTTATACCCTGAGCTTTCATCTTTACACTCATAAGGGAACAGCTGCCTCTAATCTCACTTCTAAATCCTGAGCCTGGTATGGCAACCTCTCTAGCATTGTGGCTGCTATCCTTAACCAGCCAATGAGACTCAAATGCCAGCTATTATCCTTATGGCAACTATGTGTGGCATTAGTTGTGGGTCTTTTTTATTGCCTGTTTAATTTTCACAGTAGCAGTTGGGGCTCGGGAGTCAGATAAAAAACTCTACAGTCAGTTCTCTTCCTAAACACTCAGATTTGCTCACTAGAGGCACACAGAGGGTTGTTTGGAGATGCTTTGACACTAAAGGCTTCATTTCCAAAGACTGTCACACAGTGATGCAAACTGCCAGGGGAATTTAAGCACAGATGATTAATGCACAGTAAGGCAACCTGTGGACCAGCTGAGCTGCTGTTCTTCTAGAAAGACTGCCTTGTAATATCTCATTTATGTAAGAGCAGTGAGACACTCTGGCCTTGGAAGTGCCAAGGTTTGAATTCACCATTTCCACAAGAAATGTGAAGGGCGGGGGCATGAGGCTTCTCGACAAGGTAGGCAAAATGCAGTTCTTTCCACTATGGATGAGATTCAGCAGAGGCCAGGGAGGTGAGGCTGTGGGAAGGCAATCTGCTCTGCCTGTACAGTAGTCTGATTCAGCAAAGAAAATTGTTCCTATACACATCAGCCTGTTGGTGTGTTTCTGCCTTTTGGAAAGTAAAGAGAGAGAGTTTAATCTCCAATGACTGCAAGAATATGGAAATGGATCTATCTTGTGTGAAAGATCTTCCTCTATTGATTGGGGAGGAGCTCAGTGCAGGTGAAAGAAAAGCTTCTGTCTTTCCTGAGACTGGCATTTAAGTATGAAAAACCACTCTCTGCTCTTTTTGCTGTTACTAACAGTGAAAAATTCCTTCTAAAAACTTGCCTGCCACATACTTCTGTGTGGGTCAGCGAAGGCAGCTCTGAGTAAACCTAACTCCTTTGGAGGACAAATGAATGCTAGGGAAAGTATAGAGCAAGTACTCTGTGAGTGACTGGAAAGGAGTCATCTCCTCTTTTTGTAAAAAAGAGGAGCTTTCTAGAAGGGCTTTGTAGTTGGTGATTGTATCCAGATAAGATATAATATGTATTCTTTCTGATGGTGATGATCAGAAGACATCTTTTTCCATCAATGCAATACACAAGGCTTGGATGGAATATTTTCTGTTAAAGTGAGTGGAGTGGTACTCCAGGTGAAACCTGACAACATGCCTTCAGGGCTACTGGTTTATTGACATAATATTCCACTTCCAGAAAAGCCAGCATGCCAAACGAAGACCAGACATCCTTTGTGGTTTTGACTTCGGGCTGTGGTTTGCTCAAGCACTGGGGGATTATTGTTATGTGATCCTCACCCAGCCTTCACTGCACATAGTAGGTTAAAATATGAAATATCCTGGTGGTAGAAAACATGGAGGAGAGAAATTCATGCTTGAAAATAGGAATTCTTCTCCTGACTTAGATTCACTAGACTCCTAGTCTGAGCCCACAGCCAGAACTGCTGAACACCAGCAATTCATTTGAAGATGGTTCTTTTACACAAACAAACACATGCACAGATGCACACAGGGAGACAACTACCAACATCTGCAATTCACTCTAGTGACTGAGGACATAACTCAAATTGTATGAGGGCTGTTTAAGTTGTTTTGGAGAAGGGTGGAAAAACTTCAGCCTCATACAATTCCTACACATTCCACATGGCCTCAGTTGTTGTTTAGTAACTTGTAACGTGAATAATGTATTTAAGGCTGAAAAAAACCTGTTTATCTCCTTTATCAGACTAGGTGACAGAAATGATAGCAGCTTCTATGCCATGCACAGGCAGGGCACCACTCCATTCTTGGGTGGCATAGCCCTGAGACATCGGGTTTTCCTCAGGGATGTTCTCCAGTGATGCATCTATGACATTAGGTCTATCTTACCTCTCTTCTCTCCCAGAGTCATTAGCCTTTCTGCTCTATTGCAGGCACAGAGGAACCTTCCACCTAGGTTCCATCCATCAAAGGCTTTGGGTCATGTATATATTAATCTCTGCTGAATATACTGATTTGCATAACTATATATTAGTTTTAGTTCCTCAGCTGGCAGGTTGCACTGACAAAAGTTTTTCATATTGATCATACGTGTAGTGGGAGCGGTCCTGTGGTATCTCAAACACCTCTTGCTTTTTGGAACGAAAAGGACACAGAGCAGAGCAACTAAAGGAGAAATATCTCAGGCCCCTTCCATGAAAGGAAGGTTGGATTAAAAGGGCAGGCACCCAACCTGCTGAAATGGAGACAGGAAAAGAATTGAAGCTTTTCCTCCATCACCTTGTGCTCAGTTCTGAAAGAGAAAAAGTTTCAGTGCCTCCTGGCAGAGCTTTGGGACTTCTTTTTATCAGCATATACAGATACTTTTTCTCTAGACATAAGCAGTGAGGGAAGGTGGGAAGGGCAGATGGAGAGGAAGAGACCTCAAAAATTAGTAATTCTTTGCTCATGAACTTTGTCTATATTATAGAATCACCTTTGGACTGAGTCTTTTTAGAGAGATGAAAAATACCTGCCTCAGACATTATTTAATCTTTTTTCCCTCTTTATGGTATTAGTAAATCCCCCCACATACTTTTCACTGAAAGGCAGATCACTGTGAAATGCATTACCTGGGATAATACTTTCAACTGCACTGATCATGCTTGAGTAGTTTTTGTTCCTGGACTTCACAAGTTTGTAGTTATCAAGCAATTTTAAAAGGTAAATACAGAAGCCTTTAACACCAGTATTATAGTCCTGATCTCTCAGGACAGCCAAAACTTCAGTTTTATTTCTCTGCTACATTTTTTCTCAACTTGTTTGTACAACACTTTCTTTTTCTACAATATCCTTACATAACAAAGGTTGGTCTGAAATACTTTACTCATCAAGCATTGCATTTCACTAACAAGCATGTCCTATTAGAGCTGTAGTGTTTCTCTCTGATAGTTTGAATTGCCCACCTGTGAAAGCTCGTAGCCAGTCCACTCAGCTTACACTGAGAAAAGAGAAAGTTGCCAGAAGGCCCTTCAAGACCCTGTTATATTTCTATTGGTTTGCCAGCTAATTCTGAGCTAGTAACTCAAAAAAAAAAAAAAAAAAAAAAGAAGTAATAGCTTTTATTTTGTCTTGTTACTGTAGTGGTTCAAGCAAGAAAAGAGACCAGAGGGCATCTAGCTGTGCCAATGAAAAATCACCTCTGTGATTAGGGAGCAACTTGTTTATTAATTCCCAGTTCAAAACAGTGTTTTGATTACCCTGTTTTGTTTCTGCAGCCACAACTAGCTTGAGAAAATTGAACTGTTTATGTGCAACTTAAAATGGATGTCCGAGACATCGCTTTTTTTCAATGATTGCTTTGTATTGCTGACTGATTGTCTACTAAACAATCACAGTTACTGAAATGATGCTGTGATATTCACACTTTGTCTTGTGTTCAGTTCCAGGAAATTTGTCTCCTGAGGATTAGACGTGCTGCCATCTGCAATACAGCCATTTCTATCAGCGGATGTGACCAAGAAAACCTACTGCTTGTGAGTAATTTCTTCTAAAAATAAGCGCTGTCTCTTAAAAGTGAAACGGGAGAGTGACACGTCCCTTGAAAACTATTCTTTGAGTTAGTAGGAGAAAATAACCACATCTTGGCTATTTTGTCAGGCAAATACCATTAGTGTGGAGCAAGGCACTAACCCCGTCCCAGCCCAAATGCAGCTTTGGAACCTCCATCCCACAGCAGTGGTGGGACCACAGGCTGCAGATCTTCAAACCCTTCCATAGTGAGCAGTGTGAATCTCCCTTTTTGTTCACATGGCAGAGGGGATCTGCCATAGTCAGGGGCAGGGGAATGACACAAACACCCAAGCTACTGGGATGGGAAGGGAAAGCTACCATTGCTTAGATTAAGGGAAAGGATCAAATCTTCTCCTTACCCCATGGGACCAACTCGGGCAGGTACCAAAGCCTCTGCACATCATCTGGCACAACAGACTTTGTTTTGCAAAGTGCTAACCAAGGGAGTAAATCAAAGCTTATCATCAGTAAAGTACCATACAGCAGCTCTTCTTGTCTCTCTCTTAGCACTAAGTCTTTTGTGCCACTAAGAGACAATTAAATTGACACTGACTTCTTAATATACTTGCTCTAATGACAAGACTTTTGTCACTCCTAGCTGTGCCTCTGCTTTAGCTGCAGATAGGGTTATCACCTTTGTAAATACTGCTTGGGCAGTAATGCATTAGGCACAGCCAGTAACTGCCAGTCATTATCCTTTCCCATAAACCCACAGGGGAGGAGATTTTTGTTCTCTCTGCTAGAAACAGGCCATAAAAAGATCACTGATTCAGTCTCTGGCACAACTGCAAGGGCAGAGAGCTGTGGCCAGGAAGGCAAGGGACAGAAGTGGAGCAGGAAACTCTAGGAAAGATAATAAAAAGGCCAACTAGTTAAAGTTTGTGAAAACAATAACCAGTAACTAGACCACTATTTAACCCCCTACTTCTACTGTCTTACTTAGTCATTAAGTCTCAGTGTGGCAAATGAACGAAAGCTTTCATTTGCAGAAGTGCCTAGTTTCTGGTTTGTCTAAGGGAAACATCCTGAGAGGTTTTTTTAAGGCTCCTGTTTTGTTTTAAGGCAGAGTCAAACTTGTCACTAAAAGTTATGGCTTTCTAACAGGAGCACCCAAACCATCTGTCAGCTTGAACTTCCAGATCAGAGAAATAATCACTACTAGCACTGAAAACAGAGAAAATATCTTCCCATGCCCTACATCTCCTTGTCTCCTTGGCAAGAGCTCAAACACAGTCCATTACCCCCTCTTGGTCAGGACTCAGCATTTCTGGAGACCTGTACTTCACAAAGTCCATAGAAGAAAAATAATCTTCTAGTCCTAGCTAATGGGGTCAACACAAAGTGAAGTACTCCTCTGCTTTCTGAGAGCAGGACACATATAGATCAAATCAATTTCTATCTTCTAAATTGTCATTCTTACCCATGTGCATCTCCTAGAGCCCATTTAGTAAAAGAAAAAAGGAAAAGTTATCACACCAGGACTCTGAGCAAAGCAGAAGCGAGGCAACTGTCAGATGAGGAGTACCTCCCTGGTGCATTAGCTGTGCTCTGCTCCAGGTACAGCATCCTCCAGGCAATTCCACTGATGAATGGGCCTCAGTGGCATTTTTTTGTTGATTATGAGCATGAGATGGCAGAATCTGAGCTTTTAAATCAGTCTGATTTTACATAGTTTTGGTTGCTTTTTGTGACTAGCCCAAGCTACAAAAGGCATGAAAACAACAGGAACTTAGCTGGAGAGTGTAATCTGGAGGACATATGCATGATGCAGTACAGGAAACAGTTGGGGGAAATTTGTGGAACATTAACAGAAGAAAATGATGATCAGTTGTCCAAAAGAATTTCTTGAAGAAGTGATGATCTAACAAAGAAATTATGAACTAATAAAAAAAAAGTAGTAAGAAATCCTGGCTGCTTGGCCCCTACAGGTATTCCAATTATCTACATTGGCTGGACCTGTTCTTCTTTCCCCAAAAAGCCAGAGCTCTGGAGCAGCTCTTTCATCAATATTTCGCAGCACAGCTCTCCATGCAGCTTGTAGGCTGAGGCCGTTTGTGTGGCCACTTCTGTCCCTAATGGCCTGATCCACTACTGCCCATGTAAATCAGTGAGAAATATTCTCACAGGAAACTAGGATCTTGAAAAAAGGCCCTGAAATATAGCAGATAAATCAGCAGCAGTGTTGGCATTGCATAAAGGGCAAGGTGAATAATAATAGCAACAAAGAACTCCCAGCAGCCAGAAAGCGTGGCAGAGGTTAGGCTCCGTTACCAAGACAGTTGTTCATAGGAGATTTAAATGTTTTGAAAGAAAGCTCAGCAGGGCAATCATGCAGGGAGCTACTAAAAGGCTCTGTTTCAGCTCCAGTCACTGAGTGCTAGGCATGAGGATGCTGCCTCAGAGCATGGCCTCTTCAGCACTCCTCCACATCCCCAAGCATGCTCGTCCCATAGTCTGCTACACAGGTGGTTCAGTCAATACTGGTGGCCTCTCAAAACTAAATCCTGCTCCCTAGCAACCTGGACATGTTCCTGTGTGACCTGATCTAGGTGAACCTGCTTCTGCAGGGGAGTTGGACTTGATGATCTGTAAAGGTCCCTTCCAACCCTACCATTCTGTGATTCTATGTTAGAAGATGCCTCCAGCAACTTACACTCTGGCCACCTCCTGTTCTCCTGTCCAGCAGCCACCTCAGCCATTTTCATTTCAGCAAGTAGCTCCTTTCCAGCTGGAATACAAGCCTGGAGCTGGAAGCTCTCACCATTCAACTTCACACTCTATACTCTCATTGCAGCCTACTGCTAGAAATTCCCTTGCAGACCCCAGCCACATTACCACTGTCCACTTCATTGCCAGCAAATTCTCCCTTCATCCCTCCAGGGAAACCTTAGGGGAACACATTGCCACATCCATCTTCACTGTGCACTGTGGAGTCTGAACAGACTGCAATATTCTCAGATGTGTCTGTTCTTCTTTTTGAATTCTTTTTGAATTTTGTCAACAATTAATTCTTGGTCTGTACCCTGACTCACTGAGTACTGTACCTCTCAAGTAATACATGCTAATGATCATCTCCTCTGGATTTTATGGCTCGTGGTGGTGAACAGATGAAAGCCAAATATTGCCTATTATACACAGGCTACTGTCAAAATATTTCAAAAGCCCCACAAACCTCCAAGATGACATCTGCTTTAGCCAAAGTGCATATATTCCTTCATGAAAATTCAACTGCATTAAAAAAGAAAGAGAGATTTTGAAATAGATGGAAGATGATTCATGCTTAAATACACAGCCGAATGTCACTCAACATTCTCTCTTTTCCCCAGTCCTTGTTGTTTTGTGAGTCCATCCAGGGAAGAACTATGATCACTGTTAACAAGTCTCCATTTTCTCACCTTGCCCTTCAGCATTTCATCAGAGGTAACAGTAAAATCCAGTGCTCTCTTGACAACATGCAAATAGCATTCCCTGACTCTCTTCTCCTCTCTCCAGCCTGCTTTATCTTTCACTGTTCAGCAAATCTTCACATGGAGATAACATTTAGCTGCAAAAATGAAGTGTATGGAAGATATGCATGAACACAGAAAACAGCAAGACTGTCGCTGAATGGCCCTTTTTGGAGAAATTGGCCCCATTTCAGTGGTTTGTGAACAGCTGCCTCCCAGCTGAGATTTATCAGCTAAAGACAAAGTGACACAAAATCTAGCAAAAGCAATAGAGAGCTGGAGAGCTTCTTTCTGTCTGTACTCTGGATGTGCCCAAGCCTGGGCTTTGAAGTGCCTGTGAAGGATGCCTGGGTGTGTATGAGTAGCAGACCTGCTCCCAACAGCTCCCACTGGGAAGAAACAAGTCTCTGCAGTGAAGTGAAGATGGTGCTGAGTGCCAAATAGTAGAAGAAAGCAAAGCTGAAGCCCTGGGACAAGCGCCCAGAATGATGTCTGGCACAGTCTCCTGTATCACAGAGCTGCAGAAGACTTCTGTCACTGAGCTGCAGAAGTAGGTCGGAAACTTAAGAGAGAGACTGTAGCATTTCTATCGGAGTAGCAAGTGCTTCCTTGGATGGTTCCCGATTTACAGTTGCTGAGTGTCTTCTCATTTCTCTTGATCACTTCTGTCCCTTAGTCGCCTTGGCTAACATCCAAAGCCAGCTTGGGTATCCTTCTGCACCTATGCAAGGCCTCAGGCTGCATTGGAAGCTGGAAAGCTGTGCTGGATCACAAGCAAGAGTAGGGTGCTACTGCAGCCATTACTATCTTCCTTTTTAAATGCCTGTGGCAGCAAAGTGAAGCTCTTACGTCCTTCCATGTGTTTCTGAGAACCACAATTTGCTGTAATTCAGAATGAAGTGATTGCAGTTTTGTGGAGGAAGATTAGCCTGCTCAGCCACCAGCACAGTGAGTTGGTGGCAAGTTACACCAGGCTGTTGTCCCACAGACAGGAGAGCTGCTGGAGAGAAGCATGCAGACAAGGGAACTGTCCGGGGAAATCTGAGGCTGAGCTGTGTTCTGTGCAATATGAACTTTTAACATAGAATCACAGAATCACAGCATGGTAGGGTTGGAAGGGATCTTTACAGATCATCTAGTCCAACCCCCCTGCCAAAGCCGGTCCACCTAGATCAGGTCACACAGGAACATGTCCAGGTGATTCTTGAAGACATTCAGAGAAAGAGCCTCCACACCCTCCCTGGGCAGCCTGTGCCAGGGCTCCCTCACCTCAACAGGGAAAGAGTTTGTCCATCTGTTTAAATGGAACTTTTTTTTTTCCAGTTTTTTTTCCATT
>WBNH01010751.1:46745-187314 GCA_013401255.1 Urocolius indicus | reverse complement strand
CTGGCCCCAGAACCGATCCCTTTGGAACTCCACTGGCCACAGACCTCAAACTCGATTCTGTGCCATTGATCAGCACCCTCTGGGCTCTGTCATTCAGCCAGCTCTCGATCCACCTCACTGTCCACTCATCCAAGCCACGCTGCCTGAGCTTTCTGACGAGGATGTTATGGGAAACAGTGTTGAAAGCCTTGCTGAAGGTAGATGACATCCACTGTTCTCCCCTCATCTAGCCAGCCAGTTATGCATTCATAGAAGGCAACAGGTTGGTCAGACAGGATTTTCCCTTGGTGAATCCATGTTGACTCCCCCTGATAACTATCTTTTCCTTCATATGTCTATTAACAACATTGAAGATGCCACAGCTCCATCTTACACTACTGGTTAAACTGGGAGGTTTTGTCTGCGAGAAGCAGAGGCCCCATCAAACACCTGTTTTTTTAATTATTATTATTACATCATTCAGCTTTCATGCACTTGTGAGTTTCCCAGTGGGGCTCCTGCAAGGCTCCAGCCTGGGATAGCAGTGGTGAGGGAGGCCATGCCAAAGACACCACACCTGGGAAGCCAGATGCCAGCTAGGAATCATGAAGACTACTTTAAAGTAAGCCTATTTTTTGTTTTGTCCCTCTTTCATATCTCAAGATGTTCTGACTTCTGAGGTTTTTATGGTTGCTCTGGTAATGGAACGATTCTCTGTAGAAATAAAAATGTTATTTATGAAATTTCCATGCAAAAAAAAATTGACAATTGACTGCCAACGAATTCTGTAACGTGTTGCAATCACAGTTACCAGAGTGCTGATTAAAACCAAGGGCCACTCCTGCAGATACATGGGGGAAAAATCACTCATGGTCTCTTGCAAATTGCAATTTCGCATCCTGGCAACCCAACCAAAGTGCCCCAGTTCAGACCTGGCCAATAAAAGCATGGCAACAGCTTTTTTTTTGTGTTTATTTCTTCATCAAGGTTTGGTGTTAATGGAGCAGAATGTCCTGATAATGTTTTAAAAGGTTAGACTAATTCAGTTTTTCAGGCTTTTAAGAGCCGAGCTGCATTAGTCTGGTTATTGGCTAATAAGGAAGGTGGTATAGAGGGGATGGGGCTGTGGTTTAAGGTGTTGTCATGTGGCAGTTTGTATAAAGAAACAACTGAACTCATGACCACTGGGGAGCCTGGCTTGCTGGCAAGAGGCTGAAGGGACAGACATCCTTGAGGTTGTTGTCTCTCCATGGCATCACCAATTCCTGAGCCAGGCCACACCTGTGCTGCTCTGCTACTATCATCCTGGGAGGATAGAGAGATGTGAGAATGAATAATTCAGCTGCAAATCAGTTCTCCTACTGCACAGAATTCTTTTCTGGGTTGCTATTTTTAATTTAGATACTCCCACATGTGTGTTTGGTGGATTAGAGACATATGAGAAACAGGAGAAGGCGGCTGACGCAGGCAGGTAGCAGAGCTTGGGGGTGGTGGAAGTTGAACCGGAGCTGGCCTAGAGCGGGTCCAGTGCCACCTTCCCATTGAAGGCAGCACGGGGCTGAGCACCTCTGAGCCCTACTTCACTCACTGCTTGCTTGGATTTAGTCATGAAATGTTGGCAATCACAAAAGAAACAGTGGAGGTGCCCATACAGTTCTAGCCATGGCTGGATGTCAGTGGATCTGGGTTCAGTTTTGAGATCTACTACTTATATCCTCTGCACAAACCTTGTAAATCCTGTCATGGTTCCAGATTTGAGAGTAGAAGAATCATTACCGCTTGTTTCCTTTGGTCTGCTTCTTTTAGTTACAATTTTGGGGGAAGAAACCATCACTGCTGGTTTATAGCTGTAGAATACAACTCACAGGGGAGCCTCCTCTGTGGTAAAGGTGGCATCTTCTTGTATTTTTTAATCACAAACATCAGAAGAAGATTGTCAAAATGGTTTAAGAGGAGAAAGGTTCTAGCTGCAGCAGCTCAATGAGGAGGTGAGGGAACAATGGGACAGAAAAGCTGTCAATTTGGGAAAAAGCAAAATTATCATTACTTGCATAACTTTGTGAGAAAGCAGACTTCAGAAAGAGACTGGCTGGCATTTGGATTCATACACTGATTCCTACACCAAAGATCAAAGCATAATGGAAATCCTGCCACATCTGAGAACCTTTTTCCCCTTGCTGTGTATACAGTGTTTTCCAATAAATTACTTTAGCTGGGACCTAATACTGATAATAACTTTATTTACAAAGTCTAGGCTGCTTTTGCAAATCCCTGTCTGGTAAAGGCATTCCTGTGTTCCTGTGAACACAAGCAAAGCTCTGAAATTTAGAGCAGTTCATTCTCTTGGTATACAGACCCTCAACTCTTTAGCTGTGTGTCACTGGATATGGGGAACCTCTTAAAAATGAGATAAGAGGGTAGTAAGTATTTGAAACTCAAAAGTGAAATAAGTAATGTGAGATCATTCCGTAGTCTACTGCCAGGGTTGGGGAAAGCATCCATGTTTCTGAAGCATGATGTACTATGCTACCCCTTCTCAGCACCTAATTAGAGGGGTTTATGTTAGGAAAGCCCTTTACTTTTTTTCTCTATTTCTTGATCTTTGTGATCCAGAAAATCCTAGACTATTACTTGCTTGATTCCAGGTCAGGAAAATCTGCTCCCAATTTTTGGGAGGAAAAGAAGGGAAATAGAAAAGGAATCTGTAGTGATGAAGATGCCAACACCCTTCACAACAGAAATGTCATGACTAATGGTTCACAAGCCCTGGAGGTCAGTTTTAGCCATGTGATATCCAGGAGACTGGAACAAAAAGCACTCTCAGTTACATTCAGATCAGAAAGTAGGTCTTTAGCCATTAGGCTAAATATCTAGTAAGTTCTATTTACCACACACCTTTGGCCTCCTGACTTCTCCTGGGAAAGCAACAAGCACCAAACAAGTACACACCACATGGTGGCTTCTCACATCAACGTTTTACAAAGAGTTGCTACAGCAAGATGCCACACAAAGGATTCTCCTTCTTTCCTAAAACATTAGTTTAATCTTCAAAAACTACCCTTGCCTGCAGCCCCAAAACAGCAAATCCACGGCACCAAAATGGAATCTGGCTCAAGATACGGAACTCTCTGAGGCCTTAAGGCAGGAATGGATTGCTTTTTATCTTCAGAAAGCCAAGACCACCTACTTTCCTAGTGGTTGTAAAGCATTCACCTTGCAGCTGGTGCCTTCACAAGATACTGAGCTGTAGCACTGCCTCAGAACTGGCTTTTGCAGGTGCACTGCAGACCATTTCCAGATTCCTGCACCTTTCTTCTCAAAAATGAAGTTACTTTTTACCCACCTAATTCTCCATCACTCCTTCCAGACTTTGTGAAAGTTGTTGGTATGTGAATTTTTCCCTCCAGCTAGTCTTTTCCAGTTTTGTCAAAGCTCAGGTGGACAGAGAGACAGCCACTAATGAGCTTTCAAGCTGTGAATAAGCTGTAGTACAGCCACTTGGAAGACTTCTATCAGGAAAGCACTGACATTTGATTTCCCACCTGCAATTTGGTAACTTGTAGGCTTTCTAACAGCATGTGATCTCCCATCGCATCTGTGCAGACAGTGTCTGTGTTGGCTCCTAGCTCCAGGCTCCCTCAGCACACTGAAAGTCCCTAAAACTCTATTGCATTAGGAAGATATTTAGGAGACATCATGCTATGCTCTTTGTCAGCATCGCTCCAGGTTAAGGAATGCTCTCTGTACACTAACATACGTTTGTGACACTGGATGTAGGAAGGTAGCACTGGATGTAGGAAGGTAGCACTGAATATAGGAAGGTAGCACCACTTGCACAGGCAGTGTCACTGCTCCTGAGTGTGCTGTGAGTCTCAGCGTGCCCTCCAGCCCAGGAACTGCTGTTAAAATCCCTGGACAAGACCTTAAGAAATCTTAGTGTTGCATTCACGTAAAGGCAGCGCTAATGTGGGCTGGGGATTTTAGGTGTCAAATTGCCTTCTAATCTTAACTCCTCTAGTGGGCTTTTGCATGTTAAAGAGTAGAAAAGAACATTGAAATTAGCATAAGGTTAACAGTTAACGTATTGGGTTTGCAAAACATAAGTGAAAAATGCAATAATTTAATGCTCTGCTTAGACTTGGGAATGTTAACAGGAAAAAAAACACATCCAAAACCACCTTTAGATGAATCCAAAGTAGGAATTTGATGGTATGGGCTGTACATACAGAGTATCTGAATGTTGGTTTGGTATTTTGTTCACTTCATGCAAATTGCTTTTCACAAGTTCAAGCTAAACTAAAGAAAAAGTGGAATTTGGCTACTGAAACAATCCTGTAGTTCTCAGGTAGGACACAAAGACAGGACACAGAGACAGGTCACCTCAACATCCCTGTGGGTCTGCATAGCCAGAAGCTAAACTTGCCTTGAATTCCAGAACATAACTGAGTATCGTTGAGTTTGTTTATGGCAACAGAATCTAAAATGAGCCAAACTCTCAGCTGTTAAAAGTTGCACTGACATAAAAAGTCTGACATTGTTGAAATACAACTATTTAACATTCAAAAGACATCTTTTTTAGAAACAAACATCTTTATGAGAAAGCAAGATACTCCATTTTCTCATGTAGGTTTTTTGTGACATCTTGTCCTGCAATTTCAGCTACACAGACAAAAATGAGTGGCAGGTTTTATAACAGTAAAGCTTTTCTGGAAAAATAGGCAATTGTGGATCTAAAACTTGCTTCTTCACTGGCTCCTTTAACTCTTTGCAATTATACTATCTTTCATTTTCACCAAAGGTTTCTGCTAAAGTTGCTTTCTTCCCTCACATTCAAAGGCCAACACCTACATGGCCGTGCCACGCCATCATTCAATGGTTTAGGTTTTGGTACAGAGACAGGCACAGGTTCATGGATTTTCCAGTCAAGCAGGGTCATCCCAGTCACCAAGTGCAGACCTCTGAGAGGGTGCAGAGGAGGTTGTTGACTTCTTATCTATCTGATCCCTTCTTCCATTGAAGCATTGTGTAACTTCTTCATTTTGCAAAACTGAGGAATGACATACCTGTTTTGGTTTGGATGACAAGAACCTGCTCTCTCATCAAGGCGTGTCCTTGGCAGCTGCTGCCATCAACTGTGCCATGTTAGTCCTGTTACGAGCAGGTTCAGTTCCACCCCAACCTCTTCCTGCCCAAAAGTGTAACTGTACCTCTTCCATCTGTCTCAATAGTTTATCCTTGCATTACCACAATACTGGAGTGCTTTTCAAATGAAATCAATTGTAAAAATAAGGCTCCCATTGATCTTTGTGGAGTCACTTAGAATTCTTCACTTTGAGATCTAGGCTCAGATGGTGGACATAGCTTTCAGAGGTTATTTTATACTTTTAGTTTAATCTATTCTTGCTTTTTTATAATCTCAAGTGCTACTCTTCTCATCCCTGCCATCTGATCACTTGCATTTTTTTTATCTGACCTTGTGTTGTTAAGCAAAACCACTAAAGACAAGTACATGTAAACAAAGCCAAAATGAAACTCAGATGCAAAAGCTGTTCTCAAGGAGTTCAATGGGAAAAAAAAAAAAAGCCCAAGCAAACTCTTTCATTCCATGAAATGGGACTGGGATTTAAATTACATAGGCGAAAAAAAAAATAATTTGTATTCCAAACACTTGTTTTTAATCCTTTATTTGTAGTAAACTGGAAAAATACTAGTCTGGGGTTGATATAGGAGCAAAAAGAAGCAATGCCAGGGAACACAAGCATCAATTCTAGTAGCTATCAGCAAAGGCAAAACTATACTTGTGCAGTAGTGTGGGCAGTGTGTCTGTTTCAGCGATAGACAACTGGAGCACTTCTGCACATTCTTCATATGGGAACTAATGAATTACTGAGCTACTTCATCATCTCCAGGCTTTGTGTTGATTAACAAAACTGCTATACAAACAAAGTAGCCTAAAGTCAAAAAAAGAAAGCAGAGGAATACTCATCTTAAGGGAAACAATTCATTACAAGGGTTTTTATTATTAAGGCAAATACAAATGTCATTATGTCAATAATTTCCCATAATAGAAGGAGACTGAGCAAACAGCCCAGGTTAACAAACAAAACCCGCATGGCGAAAGTGGGGTAGGTCCCCTGTTTGAAAAAGCCTGAGCATCTCTTCCATTCATGCCATTACAAGACACCCCACCATTGGTGGGGTTCACTGATACTTTGGCATAAGCCCCTGGCTCATCTGGACACTCTTGAATGTAGAAATTAAAAAACAAAGCAGAGGCACAGTAGCCTCTAAGATCTCTGCAACTTCCATCAATATCTCACACTTCCTCTCTTTTATAAAAGAGTGTAATTGCCCCTGGTCATTTTCTCCAACTCTGCTTCTGTTTGTCATACATACAGCAGAGGAAATACCTTCCTTTCACAGCTTGGCCAACCTGCCACTCATGCAAACACACAGAGCACAGCAGAGAGGAAAATCTGACCTCTCATTGCTGGATGAGGGAAATATCTCTGAGAGGTTAGCAGGCTCGGATGAGAGCACAGAGAAAAGTCAGTATCAGATTTTGGAGGAAAGTTGTGTTGTGCTTTTGGGTGTCCTCTTCACTCCATGAGACATTCATTGTCATTTCTGGGACTTACTGCTGACATGGGATCTTAGTATTTTTAAAACCACGATGCCAAACAATTAGTGCTTTATAGACAGGCAGCTCACTAGTACTCCTAGCATGAATAAGCCAATAAACAAGCCCAAATGTCAAATAACAGTGTATGCCTGCATTGGTTTTGATCTTCATGGATTATACTATTCAAAATACCTTTGCTCTTTTTTCTTTCACAGTGTGCTTCTGGTTGGTCTCAGTTTTTCTTACCTAGTTTTAATGTCTGTAATCTTGTTTAGCTTCATCCAATACTGGCTGCCCTCCTTGCTATCAGAATCCAGACAGCATCCCAAATTAGGAGTTTAGTACATGCTCAGGGTAAGTTCCCAGCAGCACCTTGACAGAAGCCATCTTCTACATGTCTTGAAGTAACACACAATCCAAACCTGTGTTGAATGTGCTTGGCTTGGTTTTATGAGCAGCTAATCAAAATCATGGCAGCAAGAGAATGTAAGAAATGTAAGAAACAATGTTCTTTGCTTATGATTTTTTTCTCCATTTATTTTTTTGAACTAGCATGTGCAAAGTGGCACCTATAGCCAGCAATTGGTAAATTACTCTGCTTCCACCCATTTATAAACCAGAAAGGCAGTGCCTGTTTCATCCATATTACAAGCTATCTCTGACATGAGCCAAGCCCAGCCTGAGTCATGGCATACCATAGCAAACAGAAGTGCTGGAGAGTCCCCATGGCCCCAAGTCTCATGTGCTCCCAAGGTACAGCAGGTCTGCACTTGTGTACAACATCCATCTAACTTCCTTGGAAGCATTTAAGAGCACAATTAATTTAGTATTAATCTAAACAGATTAGACTCAGCCTCATGCCTATGAAATACATAAGCAGATTGTCAGGATGAGAAAGTAATATCTGAGTGAAATGAATGGACTAAAAAGACAAGACAAAGGTCTGGTTACTCAATCTGCTGTAATCTTGATGGCAGGCCTTGAGAAATATAGGTCAATATGTTTAACATTAAGTACTTCAACAGTCCAGAGACTGAAATGTATTTTAAAAAATCATAATAAAAATTTGAGGCAGCGGTTGGGTTTTCAAAACATTTTCATTAATTATAACAATATTTTTCTCATTATTTTGCCACTTTCGTCCACTCTGACCTCTACTGTGTTGTCCCTGATTGAGGTAAAAGGGCATCCCACGTGCAAAGTAAAGAGCTTTCCATTTGCAAGCAAGGATGGCCAGCTCTTCCACATCTGGTCCCTTCCTTTTGGAAGTGGGAAACTCTCAGGTTCCTGAGCTGAATCCATCAGGGATCACACACCAGAGCCTGCCATATGAATGAAAACTAAATTTAACATCATCATCTTAACAGGCCCATCAGGGGTTGGATATGCTGCTTGCCCATCAGATTGTCTCTCCTTGGCAGGCAAAAGTCCCTGCTGAGCACAGGGAGCAAGCAGGGATACAAGCCCCAAAGTGGTTCCCCAAGAATCAGGATTGTGCAGAGGTCAAGGGCCAGCAGGATAGAAACCATCCTTTCAGGTGAAAACATGTCCCAGCTGCTCATGGGCTCCTGTTTATCCTGGGGAAGGATCTCAGCTGTGGACTGCACTTGCTGGGCCCTGACACCACAAAATGCCCTACACATCAGCCCAGGAACTTGCAGGGTAGTCCAGGGAGAGATTTGAGATGGTAAGGTCTGTTGGACCAAAGTTGTCATCAACAGGAGAGCAAATTACATTTATGCACACAGTCCTGGTGAAAATGTACCAGTTTATAAACACAGTATCAGAGTTGCTCTCGTATTTTTGCATTGAAAAGGCTATAATTTAACCATCCTTGATGGGTACACACACCCAGGAAGAAAGCTTATACTTGGTAAATACTTATTTTTAGTCATAAAAGAAGCCTCTATCTGTAGAGTACAAACAGGTTCACTTCAGGCATTGCATTGCAAAGCCAGAATGTGTTGGTTTGAACTCTCCTGGAAAGACAACAGCAAAGAAAAATGTTTCAAAATAAAAGAATCAACAGCTGTCATCAGCAATAGGGCACAAACAAACAAATAAGATGTGTTTCTTGTTCCTTGGAGGCTACTACAAGCTACTTGCAGTAATTAAAACCAGCTCTGAACTGCACAGGGTAAGATGTTGTTTTCCAGCCAGAGGTAGAATTAATTACACTGCTCTAGATTGTCTTTATTGACTTCTGGTTTGGGTTTTTCTTTTCATTATTCAAAACTTCATCAGAGAAAAAAAAAAAGTATTGGCACTATTTTAGAATCTATTTCTTGAAAAATAATTACAGAAGGGAAATGAAAGTATTGAAGACAAAATGCTACTGAAACCTATCCCTAAGGTCACTTCACACAGTGTCTATATAACGCTGTGGAGGCGAGCCATATCAATCAAACACTCTGCAACTTACTCAGAGACGCCATCCCAGCTCCTGTCACGTTTTCATTGACTGTTAAGTGTGGTTAATGTTGAAAAGGGGTTTTTAAGGTAAAGGTAAGTTCCAGGAAATTAATGTACATCACTTAACCCAACTTAGTCTGATATCCTCGGAATATCATCTGAGAGGTCTTTAACATCTCTCAATTGTACATGGAGGTTAAATTCTTTGTCTGCCCACCTTCAGTCACGCACAGACGTTCTAAAGTGGCTCTTGCAACAGAAGAGATGAGTATTTTAGAAAGCATACCTTCAATATAATTCAAAGTCAGGCATATAGGAAACACAGCAATGGACTGAAATGCAAGATTTAACACAAGACTGTCAAATCTTTTCTGGGCAAACAGGCATTCGTGGAAATGAAAACTCGCTTTCGCAGCGGCTCTTGGATTTCATTGCAATTATCTTTCCATTTTTCTCCAAAGGTTTCTACAGAAGCTGCTTTACTTTCCCCGTATCAAGCAGCCAACACCTACAGCACCCTACTGGGTTTAGAAAAATGACTTTCCTGCCATTGTTGCCAGTACAAGAGCAAGCAAAGCTTTCATCTCTCTGACCAGCTCTTTCCTGAGTTATCGCCGCTGCTATTGATGACGGGCTGTCCTGAAACGACACCTCCCGGGATCTTAAGGGTTTAAAGTCCCTTCAAGAGTGAAGTTGCTCATTTTTTGGGTTGTGTATTTTTTTTTTTTGAGTGAGTGAGATCAAAGCTCAGGTCATCCAGAGGAGTGATGGAAAGATCAGTGTTCCATTTAAAGTCTGAGGCGGCGCTTTTGAGAGCACTGCACGGCATCGCTGCGAAGCAGCGCACGGTACAGGCTCATCGCTGGCACAACACGCAGAGCGTTTGAGGCTGCGGCTTATCCCCAGCGCCCTCGGGCTGCAGCCGATATAACCCCCGAGCATCAGCGCCGGGAACGCCGAAGCGGGTGATGCGCAGCCGCCCGGCCGCCGCGCGTGCGCCACTCGCCGCGCGCACCGACGCCAAGATGGCGGCGCCCAGGCCGCCCGACGGCAGCTGAGGGCGCGTGAGGCGCGGAGCCGCGCCGGGCTCCCCGCGCGCAGGTAACGGCTGTCTCCCCTCAGCCCGGCGGCTCTACCCGCCCGTCCCGCTTCACGCCCACCCACCGGCGGCCCTTGCCTCCGCCACCGCGCTTCCCCGTGCCGTTCCTGGCTGNCCTCCTGCCCCTTCGCTGCCCTCCCCCGTGCTGCTTCTCCGACAGCGAGCGGCCCCCACCGGCCTGTCCCTGACAAACTACAGCGTGAAAATAACGTAGGGGAATCCTTGGCGTGCTCTGTTTCTCTGTAATTAAAGTTTGAGGCGCAGGGAGACGAACAAGCCAGCCTGCACGTGACTAACGTGTGCCCTGGCAGCCGAGAAGGGCATCGGCCATGGCATCAGGAGCAGTGTGGGCAGCAGCTCGAGGGAGGTTCTGCTCCCCCTCTGCTCTGCCCTGCTGAGGCCTCATCTGGAGTCCTGTGTCCAGTTCTGGGCTCCTCAGCTCAAGAGGGACAGGGAACTGCTGGAGAGAGGCCAGTGCAGGGACACCAAGATGATCAGGGGACTGGAGCATCTTCCTTATGAGAAAAGGCTGCAGGAACTGGGGCTGTTTAGTCTGGAGGAGACTGAGGGGGGATCTCATTAATATTTACAAATATCTCACTGGTGGGTGTCAGGAGGTTGAGACAGCATTTTTTTCTGTTGTACGCAGTGACAGGACAAGGGGTGATGGGATGAAGCTAGAACACAAGAATTTCCATTCAAACCTAAGGAGAAACTCTTTCCCTGTTGAGGTGAGGGAGCCCTGGCACAGGCTGCCCAGGGAGGGTGGAAGTCTTCAAAACCCACCTGGACGTGTTCCTGAGTGACCTGATCTAGGTGGACCTGCTTTTGCAGGGGGGTTGGACGAGATGATCTGTAAAGGTCCCTTCCAACTCCTACCATTCTGTGATTCTATGAATGGGCTGGCCCTTAGCAGGTCACTTTCAGTACTGTCAGTACCATGACAACCTCCTCTCCCATGTGCTTATCACAGCCTTCCAGAGCAAGGCCTCCAGCTTCAGTCCTGTGTCCCTCTCTCCCTCCTCAGCATACCTGCCTGCACTGGGCTGTTTTAGTTGGTAACCTGCTGCATCCCAGGCCCACACAGTGCTGGGCTACGGTGCCCTTAGCTGAGGCAGGGAGGGACCACGTGCTTCTCATCCAAGTCCCATGCAGGCAAGTTTGGAAAGGCCAAACCACTTAGTCCCACCTGTTTGGCATTTTGTTGTTCTCAAGGGTGTCAGTCTTGTCTGGTATGGGTAGGATTTCAGGGATGAGAGGGCAAGTAGGATGAGAATGATAGCTGGTGGGGTGGTTCAAGTTAATTAGGCTTTTGCACATTGGTGCTTTTGGCGGATAATTTTTCTGTCAGTACAAGGGCTAGAAGACAGAAGACCAAGCTGCAACTTGCTAGTCATGACTGTGGGATTCAGCACATTCTTATGTGATAGAGGATGAAACATCTTGAAATCCAACTTGTTAGTGAGTGGCTGTGTGAGATGTACAGGGCTTTTGCCTGTGATTGAGTTTTGATGAAGCTGCGTACTTGGTTTACTAACATCTCATAACAAAGAAGCACGAGTGGTTTAATATGGTTAGTATGGCTTGGAATCAGGATGTGAGTGTTGGATTTGTGCCTTCCTTGAACCAGAAGGCTGGTTCTTTGAAGGTGTAGTGCAGGGTAGTGGGCAGCTGTGGATCTGTTCAGTTTCAGTGGTAGGTAATTCTGGTCATAAGACTAAGCTACATGACTTTGCTTGGCCCAACATGTGGCTTGCTGGTCATCACACTTAATGCATGAGTGGGTCTGGGAGCCGGTAGGAATCTGTAGCTCTATGTCTTATCCTGGACATCTGTGTGTTTAAAGGAGCTTTGCTCTAGTGCTGTGTGACCTGGCCTCTCTCCCGCTTGTGTCTGCTTCTCTGACCCCTGCTCATGTGGACTGGAGGTGCAGGGTTTAGCTTGCGTGGTTTTGGTCTCCTTTTCATGAAGGATTTGCATTCATATAGCTGTTGTGTTTTTAAAATATGTAGTTTGTATATGGATAATGGTGGCAGTGGCTTGCTATAAGGAAATGTGCCTTTCTTTGGTAAAATAAATGGAAATAATAGGAGACATAAACAATAAGGAAATGTTTCATGAAAATAAAGCAAACAGTGAAGTACTGAAGTGTTCTTGGCAATTCTGAACCCAGCAAATAACCTTAAGTTTATGGAGAGGGAGAAGTTAGAAGTCACTCAGATAACTGGTGTGCATCTGCAGTTAAAAAACTAACACCAAAACACATGAATTAGGGGTGAAGATGAGGAAGAAATCTCAGAGCAGGGTTTTTTAACTGCCACGTTTCCTACTGTGGGAAGTACAATAGGTAAATATGCTGCCGAGACTCAACCTGAACACATTGGACTCTTTGATCTTTCTCACTTCTGAGTGGTTTTATTTTAGAATATCCACTTTATAGCCATGTGAGGAGTTCTTTTAACTTAATTTTTAGTTGAAAGAGAGCTTTACCTGCCTGACTTGTTAAATTATATCTTGTCTGAAGGGTCTAAGTTTCTCATACAGCTTCTGCAGGAAACTCTACTGAGGAGGAAGCCCCTACGAAAATAGTTTAGAATAGCTAGTCGAAATCTACTAATTATAGCCATCCACCCCCATCTCTTTTCAGTGGTGACAAATGCAGTAGTTTCACAGGATAATTTCATCCAACTTACTCTTCTCCCTCTTTCATTCTAAATTTTCACTGACACCCTTGTTAGCCAGCCTCCTCTGTTCATGCAACTGAACTTCTTGAACCTGCAGTTCACTGATCACGCTTTTATGGGAGACTTCAGTGCAAGAATTGTATCTTATTAGAGAACAAACCTAACCTAATGGTTTTGTTCTGTGCAAGGGCCACAGTTAGTTCTCTGGCATAGAAAATAAATGCCTTTATGATTCACAGAAACACAGAATCTCAAGGGCTGGAAGGTACCTCGTAAGATTATCCAGTGAAACTACCCTGCCAGAGCAGGACCACCTAGAATAGGTCACACAGGAACTCGTCCAGGTGGGTTTGGAATGTCTCCATAGAAGGAGACTCCACAACCCATCTGGGCAGCCCCTGCCAGTGTTCCCTCACCTCAACAGGGAAGAAATTCTTCCTTGTGTTTCTTTGGAACCTCTTGTGTTCCAGCTTATACCCATTGCCCCTTGTCCTATCATTGGCCATGACTGAGAACAGCCTGGCTCCAGCCTCCTCACACCCATCCTTTATGTATTTGTCAACATGAATGAGGTCACTCCTCATTCTCCTCCAAGGTAAAGAGCCCCAGCTCCCTGAGCCTGTCATCAGAAGGGAGATGCTCCACTCCATCACCTTTGTGGCCCTGTGCTGAACTCTCTCCAGCAGCTCCCTGTCCTTTTTGAACTGAGGGGCCCAGAACTGGACACAATATTACAGCTGCGGTCTCAGGAGGGCAGAGTAGAGGGACAGGAGACTCTCTCTCTACCTACTGCCCACACTCCTGCTAATACAGCCCAGGATGCCATTGGCCTTCTTGGCCACAAGGGCACATTTCTGGCTCATGCTCATCCTGCTGCCCACCAGCTCCCTCTGTTCCCTTTCCCCTGTACTACTCTCTTTAATTCCCCAACCTGTACTGGTCCATGGGAGTAAATGCAAGTACCGTGGAAAATAGCCAAGTGATGGAAATCAGTCTAAAATGTCTTAAAGCTACCAAATTTCTGTATAATATAATGACCACTGAGTTCCTGCTATATATGGTGGACTGAAATACCTGTTTTTGTCTTTTTCAGATATCATGACCCTAAGAATGCAGTCGGTTTGTCAGAGAGTTTTCACTTTTTCCCCATCTTTGAAGAGACAACTACATGAGTTCCTGGGATTACCACAATTCCAGAGCAGACTGGCTCCTGCTTGTGTCAGAACTATTTACAGTGAGACGGGGAAATGGGAGAAGACCTATGGGTTGGAGACAAGAAAAAGAGTGGAAAACTGGTGGCTCCCCAGACTAAAGGATCAGTTCTGCAGAATTTCAGAAACTGATGTAAGATCCAAATTTCTTATAAGGCTTACATGTTTGATGTGTTTGTTTTCTCAGAATGACATGAATTGACGCTTACGTAGGACAGTGAGATATATATATATTGCATTTCAAGGGAAAATACTTGTGTGTGATAGTAGATTATTGAAAAGAGTTGATGAGATAGGTGGGAAAATAATAATTATTAAATACTGAGGCAAAACTCAGTGATAAGCTGAGTGTGAATTCAGGAAATGTTTAACTAATCAATTCTTGCTTCGTATATTACACCACGTTTAGAAGTCAATGATTTAAAATATTAAGGGAAACATCTACGTTTCTGACTTTTGTGTAACCAGTTCTCTCAAGATCTGTTTCCCAATGGTTACGACAAATCTGTTGTACTACACGCTGTGATTCACTAAAATCTATGTTAAGGGAAGATGGGCTTTCAAGAACAGTTTTTGATTTACAGTGTCTTAAGAACAACGGGTGACTTTCAGGAAAAAAGATACAGTTTTCTCATGCAATAAAAGACGTTGAAAAGAATGGTCACCTCGGTCTCTGGCTCTTTTTGCCTTCACAATTATGCTCAATCGCATAGGTAGAAAATCATTTTTGTGCCCCTTCCTGTTTGTTTGTTTGTTTTCCTGAAATCTGACGCCTTCTCCAACAAAAAATTGGTTGTGTCAAAATGTGGAAGAGAGAAGGAGCTTGTTTCTGCTGAAGAATAGTGAGGTGAAAGTGGTGTGCATGCACACAGGCAGGGAGAGCAATGATTTAGGCTTGTGTCTTCAATATCTGACGTTACAGGTATCATACATATCTCATACCTGTGTGAAGTTCTAAATTGTATTTTTAAGAAGTTTTATAGTTGAAGTAGATTTAATAAACTGTCAAGAGATAAATAGTGTATGGTGTGGCAATGTCATACTCAGATTATTTCTAATCTGGCTATTACTGATCTAAAGTGATAAAACAGTAATATTTGGTCAATATGAAGTTTAGTCTGAACAGTTGAAGCTGCCCATAATATATTTTTGCATTACTGATAGAGGAAAAACGATGTAGGAACATATCAGGCATGTGTCAGTGATACAGCTCAATTACTGCTGAATTTATTAGGAAAGATAATGTTTGATATCTTGTAACTTCTCTCAATTTACTCAAGCCTAACTAAATGAAATTTTAGCTTCCTTTTATCTGTGCAAGGTAAAGTTGTAAGCTGCCTTTGGTTCTGAGCACATGTGGTAGAACCAAACAGTTTCACTTTGGTGAACGTTCCTGTGATTGCCAGTGACTGAACACAGTTATTGTGTTGGTCACAGTGTCAGTGGAACTGCACTAACTCAATAAAAGCAACTGGTCAGGAACAAGCTCCAAGTTTGTTGTAAATGCAAAGCACAACACTTAAATTATTGAAAGGATCATTTAGTCTGTCATGTTTTCACTTTGGGTGTGACAGATGAGGAGCGGGTAGATAATCAGTTACAGATGCTACGGTAGGGAATGGTGCTTTGTTAAGCTGCAATTATGTTAATAAGTCTTTTGTTGAGTAGAAGTTGATTATAATGTAATTTACAAGTGCCATAGAAATATCAGTGTAATTGATGAGATGGCAGCAAAGTTTGGTAAAACCTCTCCATGTACAGCCCTAAAGAATTCGACGTGATGGACTGTGTCAGTGCTCCCTTGGAGCAGTTCTGGCAGAACCGTGTCTCTCTCTGCAGCAGCAGGTCATTGGCAACGTGTGTGTGTATCTTTTCAAGTGAAGTGCAAACTCGTGTGGTTACAACTCTCTAAAAATTTCTTTCTAGAAATCGAGACCAAAATTTTACGTGCTTTCAATGTTCCCGTATCCTTCTGGAAAGCTTCACATGGGCCACGTCCGTGTCTACACCATCAGCGATGCAGTAGCTCGCTTCCAGAAAATGAGAGGGATGCAGGTAAGAAAAGATTAGCAGGAGATTACAAAGGAGAGGAAACAGAAATTAATGTTAGTTGCTGGTTGAGGTGTTGCTAAAGAGCAATTTGCTTGCTGCAAGTGCTGTAGAAGCACAGTTGTTTCCTGGATTCATCGCCATCTATGAGACTCTTAAAGGTACTGTCACTGAATTATTCAGCGTTCTGCTTTCCCAAATCCTGTGCATTTGGTGCCAGTGAAGAGCATACTGTGCACTGAGTATGTGCTGCTGCTTCACAGAAATGCCTTCTCATGTTTTTTAAAGTTACAGGGGGGAAAAAAATGCCTGCCTGAGATTTTAAATGTGAAAGAAACCCCAGTGTCTGTGGTCATTCATCCTCTGAATGACCAGAACTTACATCTCACTAAAAGAGAAAAAAAAAGTTAACTAGGCTCTTAAAGGGACTTTATATCCTTGCTTGATATTAAAACCCCAGGAGATCTCATTTCAGGACAGCTCATCTCTAATCAATAGCAGTGGAGATACTTAGAAAACAGCTGGTCAGAAAGATGAAAGCTTGCTTCCTCTTTTCTGCACCCAGTAGGATGCTGTAGGTGTTGGCCTTTGAATGTGAGGGAAGAAAGCAACTTTAGTAGAAACCTTTTGGAAAAATGAAAGATAATGTAATTGCAAAGAGTTAAAGGAGCCACTGAAAAAGCAAGTTTTTAGTTCCACAATTGCCTATTTTTCCAGAAAAGTTTTGGAAGTTTTGTATAGTTTTTAAATCTTGCATTTCAGCCTATTGCTGTGTTTCCTGTAAGACTGACTTTGAAGGATATCAGAGTGCCTGTTGAACATGCAGAACTTCTCTACATAGATGTCTGTTCCGATGCATTACCCACTTTGAATGCCTGTGCATGACTAAAGGTGGGCAGCCAAAGAATTTAACCTTCACGTACAATTAAGGGAAGTTAAAGATATCTCTTTCTGAGGATATCAGACTAAGAGCTACTCTAAAGTGATGTACATTAACATGCTGGAACTTCCATTTACCTTAAAAACCCTTTTCAATATTAGCCATGCTAATTTCTCCATCATTTACAATTAAAGCCTTTCTAATTGATTTTCTCCTTACAATTAATTTATCAGCCTCATGATGCTTTCTCTGGACATTGTCAGAGTTGTACAATCTGTTCAAGACTTCTTTGTTGTGATGGTTGTAGGCTAGGAGATGGCTGTGTCTTCTCATAGATGTGCTTACCATGAGATGTGCTACTCCCTAGACACATATGCTTCCCTGTAATCAGGGAATTACTGGGATTCTTCAGTGCATAAAAAGGAAGAATGCTTTAGAAACAACAAATTCTTAGGATGCATAACACTGAAGTTATTCTGTTGATTTCTGTTTTTCTTGCTGTTTAATTCAGCTTTAATATTCCATGCTTGAAAGTTGTGGGACTGCTCATTTTACCCAAGTCTAAATTATAAGTAGAAGCAAATGCATTTCAGGTATTGAAGGCAAGTTTTGGATAAGATTTTTGAGCAGTGTAATGTTTAAATTTGCTTACATCATATCCAAACTAAAAAAATTATATAGCCTTAGGAAGTGAGTCTCTACATGTAGATGTAGAATTTGTTTGCTCTAAGAGAAGAGAAGACTGAGAGGGAATGTTATTAATGCTTCTAAACACCTAAAGGGTGGCTGTTGAGAAGATGGGGCCAGTCTGTTTTCTGCAGTGCCCAGTGACAAGAAGAGGGGTAATGAGTGGGCACATGCTGGAACACAGGAAGTTCCAGTTGAACACGAGGAGAAACTTCTTTGCTGTTGAGGTGAGGGAGCCCTGGCACAGACTGCACGGGGAGGGTGTGGAGTCACCTAATCTGGAGGTTTCCAAACCCACCTGGACACATTCCTGTGTGACCTGATTGAAGGGAACCTGCTGGGTTTTTTGTTTTTTAGAGAAGGAACATTAGTATTTCATTTCTCTAGCTGGACAGGAGCTGATTTTGTTTACAATATACTAGAGGACTAATATTCTCTGAAATCTGCTGATATTTGCCAGATGCCAGTTTTTGTGTATGGAGAGTTGGAGTCCCAGATCTTACTACAAATATATTTCTTCTCAAATTCTATGAGAAAGTAATTTATATGTTTTAAATCACAACTTTGTATCTATCAATAAAGTAATGCAGAGCTATAAGATGCTGTTTTTGATTGTGATTTGTCTGTGAATTTCCATGCACGTTGTTACTTCCAATGTAGGAGTTTTGTGAGAAGTTGAGATGTTTCCTGTTGATTATTTGAGAGGGCCATGTACACATTGTAGAGCCATGGCAGATTTCCAGTCTGCTGCTGCTTGGGGAAGAAGTATTTCCCATTTACCATTGCTGTATCTGCTATCATTATCATGTCTTTGATAAATTCCAAAGTGGATAATTTGTGCCTCTCGGAGGACTGAGAAGAATTCCCTCAGCAATCAGTAAACAGGGAGTGATTCAGTTCATTACTTCCTTTGATATCTTTTTAATACAATTTTGAATTGAAATTGCCAGCACAGCAAGGCTGTCCCATGTGTGAGCTGTGCAGAAAGGAGAATGATGATTGAACAATTCAGGGTGAAATTCCTGTGTATTAGGGTCAGATTTCTGAACCTAGAGTTAAACTGCTCCTGATAGATGGGATTGGAATATTGGCACTGATAATTCCACAATACCCTCCAATATTTATCCAGAACATCTATTTAATTTTTTAAGGAAAAAAAGGATATATTTTCATTAACTGTTTTTCCTTTCAGCAGTGAATCTTAATGCTCTTGAAATTGCAAAAGTACCTGATCTTGAAGAAAGACTAGTTAAGTTAAACCTTTAGAAGGAAGTCACTGGTAGGATGAATTATTTCAGTACAATTCTGTTTTCTGATCATCCTGAGCTGCTGTTCTCCACCATTTTTTTGTGTGAGGCTGTTGTGTCCTCCTGCCTGGTTCTTTTCTGTGATATAAACCAGTGGAGATTGTGACAAGTATCCTCTGTGCATTGAATGGTATTGAAATGTAGTTTTCCAGTTGCAAGTACTGAAGGTATTAACAGGCTCACTCAGTTCCACTTTGAAGGAGAAAAGATGTTAGTTTAAATGCAATTATGTTAGACAAGAAAGTGTGAGATTAAGGAGGTGAGAGACATCTTTGTTTTCCAAATGTCTGTGGTAGTGTGTGGACCTGGAATAACTTCTCCTGTCTTGCATCTTGTGAGATGAAGAAATAAGGGAGAGGGTTTTGTCAGCTGAGTTGTGTTCCGATAGAAATCTGTGGGGGTTGTGTTTTAATTTGAAAGTGCCTGATCAGCATGCTAATATGCAGCATTGTGTTGCAGAGAGGCATTGGAACAGTCCTTGCTAGAACATACACACTAGTCAGAAATTCCTCATGTCAGTCTGTTTCCAGGTGTGCCTGGTCTGATTGGGGTTCCTTTGTTTGGCAGTGGTAAGGTGTAGCTGTGTTTATTTTCTTCCACAGGTAACAGAAAAGGTGGGGATCTGGTATTAAAATGCTGTATCTGTGATCTGTCAATGCACAAATCACATCTTCAACACATTTGGCCCAATTGTCAGCAGCCAGAGGAAGGAGAGATGTCCTCTCCTTCCCCTCTCCCAGTGCGTGTCCTTACCCTCGCACTTGTGTGTGGGTGCACAATTGTGAGATGAAGTGTGAGGAGAGTGGCAGAAAGTTGCTGCTGGAGCCAGGGATGACTTTCAGGCAGCTGGAAGTTGTGACCATGGATCATGTATTTTGTTGGCCTTTTTGGTTAGTTGAGGTTGAGTGTGTGGGGGACTGTAAGCAGAGACGGGAATGTAGATTTGCTGTGTTGATTCAAATTGCTGATCTATCAGAGAGACTCTTTTTTTATGTTTACTTGTCTTCTCCCATTCTCTGAAGTAAATTTATAGTTGATTTCAGGCATCTCTGGCACTGATTCTGCCGTGTTTCTTGCTTTGGAATGCATTGATCTGGATGTAAGAAAGCTCCCTTAGCATCCTGGTCATAGCTTTGAGCCATACTGAGCACATCAGGAGAGCAAATGGCTTCTCTGTTTCCTTATGAACATTCAGGAAAATTCACTGAATTGCTTGTCTTAGTTCTGTTGATGGAGGCACAGAACTGAGCGTTATGAGATCCCTGTCAGCTTTGTGTTACTTAGTACCTCACCCATCTCACCTGCTAGTGTCAGTGTTGATGGGCTGATCCTTACATCACTGAGCAGATGAAATCTTCTGAGAAGGAGAGCTGAGATCTCACACAAATTAATGGAATTGCTTCATCCCACAGCCACATTGAGAGCTCTAGACACTGTTAACAAGAGAGTTTTGACTATACTGTGAAATGGCTCTTAAAGTGGTGCTTTGAGCTAAAATGAGGCTTTGGGATCTAAAATATTTCATGGTGGAAGTTCTCCTTTTCAATAATCTGCTTCTGAAAAGACCTCTCAGTGTGACAGCTGCCAAGCACTTTGTTCGCCACATGCTAGTTAATTCTTTCCTTGCAACTTTATGCAGAATACTGCAGAATACTGTATGTTGAGTTGTAGGAAATGTCATTTTCTCATAGCTGATCCTACCTGATAATGTGACCTTCTGACCGTGTTAAGCCTTGTGATCTGTGTTCACATCTTTCCTAGTAGTTTTAATCAAGTTAGAGTTTCCCTCTCCATTTGTTGTGAAGACCAGGAATGCCCAACTGCCTTTGATAATGCTGGCTTCTGCTGTCTGAAAATGACTGAGACTAAAACTTGCCCCCTTTTTCCATGTGTAGGCATCCTTAGACTTACACAGGCCTCCTGCCATACATGTTCATTTGGTTTTACGTCTCCTTGGGGTTTAGAGAAACACTGTCTGTACAGAGAAGCAATAGTGGGAAGAATAGTGAGCAGAATTGATCGCTCAGTTGCAGAAAGTGTAGAGACAGCTGTCTGAAGCAATCAAGTCAGCATTCAAGAAAGCAGATGACTTTTTTTTTCCTCTGCTCATCTGTAATGCTGGAGGGAGCAGCCACGCTTTCTGCAAGTTAAAGCCTATAACCAAAGCACCAAGGAGCTACAAGGAATAGAATACCCTTTGGTCTTCAAAATTACTTTATTCTTACTTTTTTCTTTGTTTTGAACTGCTCCTTTATTCTTTGTGCTGACTTCTGAGATGTTAGTTGTATATTTTCTTCTCCTCTTCCGTGTCTCTTGAGATATTTGATGCTTTTCAGAACTCTATAGTTAATCTTAGCCTTGTGTTTTATGTTGGCTTAGTAAAGACATAATGTGTGGAGACTGGCATTTTAACTGTAGATACGTAACATCCATTCCAGCCAGAGGCAGCTGACCTGCTGTGTAGACAAACGCATTTCACAAACCTTTTTAAATCCATTCACAATATAGAAATAGGAGACAATGAAGTTGAAATCATGTTCTAAACCACTGTGCCTGTTACATTCATCTCTATAGCAACTACATAAATAGATCTATCCTGGAGATTAATTTGAGGATATTTTTAATGTCTCTTTAAATTCAAGTTTCTGGTGGAAACTTGAATTGGCATACTTCTTCAGCCCTATTGTTTGTTAAATTGAACTGTCTTTTGAATGTGATAAGTGAATACAAGATTTTTAATATACATGCTAGAATTGGGAAGATCCTTGTGAGCAGATAATATGGTACAGTGCTAAAATGTCTGTACATTAGCTGCCTGGAGCATCAGTCAGCCCTTTTGGGGAGTTTGTAGCTGGTAGTGAAGCTGTTCTTCCCACGTCCTTTTGCACTTGAGTGTGAGAAATCAGCTTGTGCCTTGCTTTCAGCTGCCTGTCTATATCCAGGAGATGTTCAGAAGCAAAAGTTTACAAAAAAGAATCAAGTAGTTTTTCTGATCTCACTTAAGGTGCATCAGCTTGTAGTAAAAGAAGGCATTTGTAAGGATGCAAGTGCAGAGCATTTGTATTAACAAAAGGGATCTAAATATGTTAAAATTAGGGAAATGGTCTAGTGGTTGATATGGCTGGGACAAAGACTGGACTGGATGGTCTGAAAGGTCTCTTCCAGCTGAAACCATTCCGTGATTCTATATGGGGAAAAAAATCTGGTTTATTTCGTTGTTTCTATCCAGAGACAGGTTACCAGTGTTAGTAGCATTCAAAAAGAGATGAACTGCAGAAACTAATATTTTATTGTGTCCTTAAAAAAAAAAAATCAGTTGAGATGTGTACTTTACATAAAGTTTACCTTTCTTTTTTCTTTTTCATACAAACAGTTTTGATTACTAGTGGGAAAAGAAGAAAGTCTGGGAAGGAGTGTGCTTCAACAGGGACATCGGCAGGTGGTTTAGGCTCCAAATGAGATTTTTCAATGTAGATTATAATGTGGGGAAATAGGGAGTTAGGACTCCTTTTGTGACACTGTGATATGAGGAACAGTAATCTATCTCATAATAGGGAAAATTTGTAACACAGAACAACATTCGGATTTCTATTAGATTTATACATCAAAACTGTGCTGTGCATGGACCTTCACTGTACTGGCTTGAATCAGAGTTGATCACAGGTTAATATGTTTGTTTTTGTTGCTGCACCAGCAGAGTGATGTTATGCAGCAGTTTGAGCTCAGTATTGAAAATGGGAATGTTGAGGAGTCATATGTTAACGTTAAATACATTAAATTCTCTTGCTTCTACACTGAGTTGGTGCCTAGGGCACCTTTGTAGACATATCTGTAAAGTATCTTTTATAAAGGAGCTGATTGTAGTCAGAGGATTGGAAAGATGTGGCAAAGAAGAAGAAAAATAATTCAAACCAGTGACAGAAGTAGCTCTTACGCTTCTGAAACAAACAGATTTTTCACATGGAGATATTTTATGACGTTAGTGCTGGACTTGCTTCTTTTATTGTTTGTTTGCTTACATGCCTCTAAAGAACAAGTTCTTTATGTAAATACATACTTTAAGGGGTTAAAATTTAGATTTCTTACCATCTTTGAAATGTAACTTAATTGTGTATTGCTATTGTTAAACTACTGTAACTTTAATCACTGAATTTATAGCACATTGGTAGGTGTAAGAAATGGGATTGGTTTTGTCACGTATCCAATATATGTGTATTTAATGACAGCATCGTGAGGCTACACATCTGGTACAGGTATAAAACTGTTGATTCAATTAGTTTTTCTTGCTTTCTGCTTCTTTAGAATGAATATTTGACTCTGTTTAGCAGTAGCATCAACTGCTCATTTTGACCAGCACGCAGATTTACAAAGGATTGATTTCTCTCATCGTCAGCCTGATACTGAAATAGTCATGAGGATTTTTTACATGGTACTTTAAGCTCCCTCTAACATCACACTGTGGATAGCAATTATGCTTCATATTCCTCTTTTAAAACAGACCTAGCCATAGTTGGCATGTTTTTAAGAGGTTCAGCCGAGACAAAGCAAATGCTGAAATGCAAAACAGCGTTTGTTATTTTGATGCAAAACAGCCTTATTTGAAGGGCTTCGAGTGTGCTGATGATGGTGTTCCACAAAGTTATGTAAGATGATGGTTTTTCTTTTTGCTGACAGGTGATAAATCCAATGGGATGGGATGCATTTGGTTTACCAGCAGAAAATGCTGCAGTTGAACATGGGCTTCATCCCGCAAGCTGGACACAAAGGTAATTTTTAATGAATTTAAGTAATATGGCATTTCCACTGTCAATGCTTGTACTGTGGCTCCCAAAAAAACAACAAAACAGAGCAAAAGCAGTGTAGAAGAAAGATGTTACAGAAAGAACCAGGGTCATTTGCCAATGTTTAATTGTGCAGGTGATTCAGTTGTGAAAAATAGATGATTTTCAAGGTTTTAATCCTAATGAATTACATAATAAAAAGGCAGAATACTGAGAGAGTGACATTTCCCAAACATCCAAATTAGTGAGTAAGAAATAAATCACAATTTCCACACCTGATGTGCTTTAATCATTGCTGCTGCAGAGCCAGCCACCCCTGTGAAAGGGACACGCCGTGAGCATTTCAGCTTACTCGTTTCAGGACTGAGCAACCAAATTTCAGAGCATCCTGATTTTCTGAATAGGTGATTTAAAAAAAATTGACTATTCTTATGTTCCTAAAGCTATGAAAAAAAAAAAAAGACAAACCATGAAACAAGTTGAAGACAGAGTTACTTATTCAAAGCACACAGAAATTTGTATTAGTAAGAGTCTGTATAGTGGCAGAGGCTTTGTGAAAATACAGTCGAATTTTTTTCCCTACTACTTAAAGTATGATTTCTCTCAGTGGAAGCTGTAAGTTCCTAAGAGGATTTCCTGATACAGCTATATCAGGAAAGGCACCTTACCCCAAAAAACAGGCGTCTTCTCATGTAACTGAGGCTCTGTGACTGTTGAGAGGGATACTTGCATTGCTTAGTTCTTTAGCAGTGCAGGTTTGTTCAGGATCAAAATTAAGTGCTTAGTTTCATGACGGTCAAAATAGCTGCTGTGGGAGGATAGATGATGCTTTATCTGACACAATGCATTTTAGTAGAAAGTTAAAAGTCCAGAAATATTAAGCATACTTAAATATGATCACATGATAGAAATGTTTTAAATTTGATTGTTTGTTTGTTTGTTTGCAGTAACATTCAACACATGAGAGAACAGTTTGATGCGCTAGGTCTGTCTTTTACATGGGAAAGGGTAAGTTTTCCTTTTTTAAAGGATACTACTTTATTTTGTTTTATGATGGAACATTGAAAAACATAGAATTCTACCATTTCTGACAATATATGTCTTTGAAAGAGACCACCTTAAGTTGTTAAACTGTGAAATCAAGCTTCTCTCAAGCTTTTTGTCACATTTCTCTCACATTTGACGAGATAATATCTTATAAGATTCAGGAGAATATTTTCTTTAAAGTTACTTCAGTTTTGCATTTGGATTTTTCTTTTCAGCTGTTTCCAAGTAGCAATTTTCTGTGTTAGAAGTTAGACAACAGTCTAAATAGATATTTACGAAACAGCATGCCATTGTGTTAAGCTATATATGTTTTGAGGAGTGTTTTTTTCAATGTGTATGTTTTTACAACATACTCAAGGCTTTAAAGCTAGTCCCTTGAAATGATGGTTTGGTTATGTTGTCCTGAATTTGAAGCATAAGCCTGCATTTCCATATCATGACTGGTTTGGAAAGTAGAGATATTATTTAAAACACTAATGCTTGGGAATCAGGTGTTCACCTTAAAAACCTTACCAAACACTATCAGTCATAAGCTAATGTCATTTTCAAGATAAAAACAAAATTAAGATTATTGCATTTACCAGTGAATCAAAGTCAGTCACTACCTTTATATTCTTAGCAATAACTGTTGCTTATCACCTTAATATGATTCTGAATACAGTGATGGAGGTGCTAATCTCGCATTGTTATAGCAGTGTTGTAAATCTGAGAAGGAAAAGGATTAGTTTTCTGGCAGTCTGAGACCTGCCATCTGTTTTCTTTAATCTTGGAGGTGAATATTGTTTATTTGTATGTCTTACTTCTAAAAAACCATATTTCATCATGGCAAAATCTATCAGTGTAAGCCTTCTTAATAAGATTTTAGCTTTCATGGTAGCCAAAAAGTTGCTCTGAAAAGAAAAGATTTGTTGCTCACTGCACACATTCTTGACTATTATTTTCTTATATTGAAAAGTGATGATAATTTGATGATTTTCTGTATATGTAATACTGTGATACAGTAGAATCGTGTAGACTGCATTATGGAACACACAGGAGCTGCATGTTGCAGATTGCTTTTCATAGAAAATAAACCTCTGTGTATGGACTTTTGTTTAACCTTCCATTCTGAAGAAAAGATGGAGAGCTGGCAGTACTGAAAATCGTGACAGGAAGTAGAAGTACACAGGAAAAAGTAATTTATCATCTCCATGCCTGTTTTTTGACACTTACCTTCACTTTTTATTGACCAAAACATGATTTACTTGAACTTTCACAAGTCTCCCAACACTTGTGGAAAGGGCTTTGATAACTGTAGAGTAAGTAATGGACTTAAAGTCCAGTCAAAGAGCTGGGTAATTGAAATACTTTGGAATGCTCTAAGGGCACATAGTTTGTGTTTTTGCAAAGTAAGATTTTAACACAGTTAAAGTGTTCCTCAAAATACAGTGAATTTTGGAGTTTTCACTCCTTAGCTTATGAGTTAAGTTTTATTTTACTGCCTTATTAACTGGAGTAAGAGTGCCCTGAATGGAACCATTAGAAATAGATGTTTATTCATTGATTTTCAAATGTAGAGTTATCTGAGCTAGTCATGAAAGAAATACCTTTGGAACCAGAATGGCTAAGCTCTAGAGTGTATTTTCCAGGCTGAAAAAGCCTGCTTCCCTGCAAGGCTGATGGGGCTGGGCACAGCACCTGCACTGCCACAGCTGTACTGCTGCTGAGCTAACCCATGCATTTTTGCACAGCCATGCACAGCACCGTGCAGATACCTATCTTAAAAGTGAGCTCCTTGAAGTAAGGAGTATTTTATTTATTATTCTATACTTGTGTAGCACTAAAGTGGCTTACAAAGTGCTCTGACAATGCAAACAAACCCACTGGTGTTAGTGACTTATGAAAAAGGCAAGAAAAAAACCCCTTTTTATATGGATTGTTCTAATTACACAAGATTCGTGTACAAGAGTCTAGTTTTAATTTCATTTCATTGATGTTGCTTAAATATGCTCCTTCATTGTGCTGGAAATATATAGCAAATATATATATATATATATATAAAATATATGCTGGAAGGAACCCATTCCCCTACCTGAGATCCCTATTTTGGTGTATGGTGAATTGCCTTGTTCAAGTACTAACCTTTTATGTTAACTGCTTCTGTCCTCTGTGGCCAGCTTAGAATACCTGCCTAGATGATGTAAAGAAAATTTAAGTAAATTTTAACATTTTCCAAATGTTAAGGGGGAAAAAAAACAGTGGGAAGATAATAAAAAGAGTACATTTTGAATATCTCATACTTGTAGCTGTGTTGAAGAAGCTGACTGCTTTTAAAGTCGTGTCCAGTGTTCAAGCAAGTCTTGTCCAAGAATAGGAAGAATCATTGTAGTTTTGTTTGCTAAATTTATTATGAACAAATCCCAGTGCACCTGGGAGACTAGAAATTTCCTTTTCTTTATCTGGCCTTTTTTTCATTGTTCTCTCTGTCTTATAAAAATACCTCCACATTTGGATTTGTATCATAGGAGTCAGTGAAATTACTTAATCACTAAGGCAAAACAAATAAGGCTTTATTAGAAGCTAATTTGATTCTTTCTGAAAGCCAGGTTACAAAGACACTTGAAAGTCATTCTCCTAAAAAGAAAATGTAAGCAAACTAAAATTGTAATTAAATGCATAAAACAGCTCTGTAAGTACTTTGCTTTAGAGCAGTTTAGAATGCTAATAATCATCTTGTATTTTTTTTCCCTGAAACACAAAGATATTTTAAGTGCCTCAAGTCAAATGTTTTCTTTTTACATCATTTGGAAAAGGTGTGATTTTTGGGGAGAGATTTTTTTTTTTTTAAATGAGAGAGAACATTTCTATTTTGAACATTTCTGTTTCTCAAATCCAGGGTTAAAAAGCTGCAGCTTGAGAATGGAAGAGATGTCTCCGAAAATAAAGAAAAATAACCCAACAATATGGTTATATTTTGGTTTTAAGATTTCTGGTTGATCAGATTTCTCCAAAATAGCACCCTAGACAGCATAGCAAACTGCTTGCCACTTCTTTTAAGTGTGATTTTCAGGAGAGTTAGACAATGTCGTTTTCAAATCATCAGCAATAAAGGCTGATGTTGTGGTTTAACCCAGCAACTAAACACCATTCAGCTGCTCGCTCACTTCTCCCCTCACCCCCAGAGAGATGGAGAGGAGAATCAGGAAAAAGAAAGTAAAACTCTCAGATTGAGATCAGAACAGTTTAATAATTAGAATAAAATATAATAGTAATAATAATAATGAACAGAGAAAGAAATAAAACCCAGGACAGACAAGTGCTGCCCTAGGCAGTTACTCACCACCTGCTGTCCGATGCCTGTGCAGTGATCAGCCCCTTCTCACGAGCTCATCCCAGTTTATATACTGGGTATGACATTCTATGGTATGGAATAGTTCTGTGACTAATTGGGGTCATCTGTCCTGGCCACACATCCTTGCAGCTTCTTGTACACTTCCTCGCTGACACAGCATAGGAAACTGAGAAACCCTTCACTTAGGATAAGTGCTAAATAGCAATAACTAAAACATCAGTATGTTAGCAGCATTATTCTCACACTAAATCCAAAACAATGCATACTAGGGAGAAAATTAACTTTGCCCCAACCAAAACCAGGACAGATGGAGATCATGTAACGTTTTTCCTTTCTTTTGCTGAGGAGTGCCATTAGACCAAACACATGTTCCCTGCAAGCCATCAATTCACCACAGTATTATCACTCTGTAACTTTCTTCTAGTAGGTAGCTCATTCTGCCAACACTTTTCAGGCTTCCCAATTCACGCATTCCACGTGACAGAATTTTTTGCTTAAGAGTTACGTTCGTCTTCTGCTCTGTACGTTGAGAGAGATGAAATCTGTGGCTGATTTTCTTTGTGCAGCTATTTTTCTGTTTAGCGTTGAAGTAGCCATTCTTGTGTACCGCCTGAGCATGCATAAAACTGTTAGCAGTAGATAGAGCATTACCTGTTAAACTTTCTTTTTACCCGTGTATCACTGATAACCAAGTCACTCAATTTGTTATTAAATAAAAAAGGAAACTGTTGATACAGGAGCACTTTTTTTCAGGAAAGATAAGTGCTCTAAACTGTAGGCACTGCATGACATTTGTATTTGTAGCTAATAAATCATGACACTAAGGGCCTTTGAAATACAAATATTCCAATGAATTCAGAAATGTAATTTGATCTAGCTCTAAACCTCTCAATATCAAAAAATTATGCTTCCAAATGAGATGAATACGTGCCCTTTACTACCAAAAGAGGCAAATAATAGTTTAAAGACTGTTTAATCTTCCCAAATAGGTTTTGAAAAAAAATCTGTTCGGACCTTTTCTCCTTGTCACCTTTTCAGTGAGCATCAAGTGCAACGTGTCTGTCTTCAGGATAGCATAAGACTGTGCTAAAAATAAAGAGATTAGTAATAACCTGGGAAATAACTTTTCTGTAGTCCTAATTATGTGTTTCACAAAGCCTGGTGGATCTTACAAGAAATAAACACTTTTATGCAGCCTTTAAATACCACTTTTATTGTCAAAGAAAATAACCATCAAAGTAGCTTGAAGATGTAACCTTTTTTTTCCCCCCCCCCAAGAACTCCAAACCCCTTGTTTAAGGCCAAAGCTATGTAATAGAAAGCTGTAAGGACTGAGCACATTTAGAACAAATCATGAAGTATAAAGCAAGGCATTTGAAAATAGTTTTTCCTGTATTAATGATCAAAGTCTTCCATCCAGTTTGTGAGGTTTTTTCTGTCTATCCAAGATTCTTTACTGTTGTTTTCCCATGTTTTTGGTAGCTGAAAGTATTTTTGTCCATTGTTTTTTTTAAATAAGAGCCCTTCAACCTTAACATGAACTGGTTGCTTCCCAAGTTGCAGTGCTATCAAATCTTAATTGGAATCTTGCTATTTAGTCTGCAACTGAGTATTTGTTTACAAAACTAAAGATACCAACATGATGCTGTTTGTTAGGAACAGGTTGCTGTGCTGCGATAAAGGGATTAAACAAGATACTTTCTGGTAAGGGTTTGGATCTTTCCATTCTATACCTTGGTAATACCTGATATTTTTAAGAGCAGACCACTTTTAAAGGTGGTTTGTTTTAAGGAATGAGTGTCATTCCTGTAGGAATGAAGATGCATTTGACGACAGTATCTGATACTCTTTTTAACCAGCTAACTGTCAAAAGGAAAAGGGAAAATGAGTGGGAGGAAGTAGGAGATGCTGTCCCTCCCCTTTCATGTTACCTTCTGAAGTGCTGGAGTGATGGGTTGTTACTAAATCTGTCACTGAAGAGCACATGCAGTGGGCAGCTGAGCAGCATATTTCATGTTGGTAAAAGGATTCTAATTTTTAGTGTCTATTTTATTTTTTAAAGAAATTACAGTAATACCCTGTTTCTATATATTCACTGAAGTGCTTTATGGTAGGGGGTTCTGCACATGTGTTGTTATGCTACTGTTCAGCTCACAAATGAGAATCGGAAAGTTATACTTTTTGACAGAGCAGAAGGGCTCTATCATGTTATTCTGCAAACCCTTTATAAGCCCTTTTCTGTATTTCTTCTGAGTTCAGTTAGTTCTGTTGATTCACTTCAAGTCTTTCCTGTGATCATAAAGTAGCAATAGAAATGTTAACATTCACTTTAATTCACAAATGATAGCAGCCTAATGGAAACGTTTTACCAGACATTATTCATTGAATCAAGATCAGGAACTGGAATACATGGAAAATTATATTTCACCCTCAGTCTCCATGTACTAAACAGCAGGAAAAAACCTCCACATTTTGAGATTGACAAGAAGTTGTTGGCTTGTCATCAGAACTTCGTTTACCTTGGATAGTGATGTCATTTCTCCTTCTTTCTTTCAAGTGTTGCTTCAAACCTTCACTGTTATGGAGTTAAATTATGAGCTTGAGTGATCTTTTTGCAGCTCAATAACTATGCAGCAATTTTTCTTACAGTGATAGTCTGCTGCATTTCTTTCTAAACGGTGGCAACGTACAACTTGTGAGAGATGGTGTACGTGGGATTCTGTTCCCAGGAATTAGCTTGTATCTTGTAGCTCAAGTTTGTGCAACTTGTAGCTCAGTCTCAACATGCCTGTTTAGACTGAGAGAAATGTCATCTCTTTTTGTTTCAATTAACACCTGTTCAGGACCAAAAGGACGAATCTCAGTCCGTTTTACCATTTTTCTTTGACAGCTCACCCCTGTGGTATTACCTGTTTGTTGCTCACATAATCTTATTACCAAACAGAATTGTCTGTGTTCTTGTTTGTGTCTCATATTCCAGTGCTGAAACTGCGTTGCCTGTAGAGGCATCACAGTGGCAGAATGACTGATGTCACTGTGTGGAGAAGCAGGGGGTAAAAAACCAAAAGAATTATTAAATGGCTAGTGTTTAGTTACAGAGATGGAAATCAATCTTTTATCAAGTGGGGTTTTTTTTTCAGTGCAAAGCACAGGAGTTTAATCAAGCAACTGTTTTTCATGACTAAGTCTTCACATGCTGTGCTGAAAACTTGCCATTAAATGTCTTCTGATCTTGAAAGCCTTTCACACACACTTGTGAGGCACTTCTGTTCCAAGATTGTTCAAAGCAACATTTTGGCACTAGAATGTAAAGTTGTAGAAAAATAATGAAACTTTAATGCTACAGTGTTTCAGACGTCATCAGAGTAGCTGATGATACAGCTATAGTGGGTAGCTAGGTGAAAGACATTTCACTTTCAGAGCTGTTTGAAGTAGTGGATAACTATTTGCAAATGTAGTAAGTTTTGTCAGTGGTTTGCTGTCAACCTTATAATTCTGAAATCAAGAGATGTTCTTGTTGGTTTGAAGGTCTTTTTCCACTTCAATAACTACAACTGTGGTCAAACAGAGTTTGTATAAATGTTTCTTCTTTAAGGAATTACAAGTTAAAAAGGAAAAGTGCTGAGGAGGGAAATGTGATCTGTTTGTTGTTACATATTTATGTTGTAATCAGAGCTTAAATACTGAATTACACAGGTTTTTATACCGCTTTGACCAAACTTAAAAATATGTGGGTGCAAACATGTATCTGTTGAGCCTGTGAAACCACTTTGTTTCTGTAGAAAAAAACTGGGAGCCTGGAACCATCTAGTCTTTCAGTGATCTTTTCATATTAACAAGTTCATTTGAAATGTAGGGGAGTTTTTAAGAACAAACATTTGAAACATGGAACTTTGTAAGCAGTTGGTAAGTAGGGTCACTAAAAACTTAGAATATGATAGTGAATAAAAACCTATCCAATACATTGTTATTTGCTGTTCTCTTAACTCCCATTCCTCCATCTGATGTTGTCTTTTACTTTTCTCTGTCTTTATCTGCCTCTTAACAATCACTCTCATTTCTTACTTTTATGACTATTATTCTTCCATATATCAACTTAGAGCATTCTTTTCACTTGAGCTGGCTCACCTTCTAAAATCCTCCCTTATCTGTCCTTTGATTGTGAGAGAGCCTTCAACTTTCATATGGAAGTTGAGTCTTACCCTGTATTCCATGCTATCTGCCCCACACGCTCGCTCTCTCTCACAGCCATGGTTCCCCTTTACATTAATACAGTGCCCTCCATCCACATCAAACCTACACAAAGCCCATATACTCTGGTTTTGTGTACAGGTGAATATCACTCATTATAAACCTGGCACAACCAGGTTTTGTACATAAATACATCCATAAATAACCATTTCTGTTTTCTCTGTGGCATATATCCTACATCTCTGAGTTAATTAAGTTAAAACGTTGTAAGAAAATACTACAAATAGTTTCAGGAATTTTTATTTCATTTCATTTCTACAGGAAATAACCACTTGCTTACCAGAGTACTACAAATGGACACAATATCTCTTTCTTAAGCTTTTTGAAGCTGGGATAGTGTATCAAAAAGAGGTAAGTACAAACTTTGACCTTTAATACTTTGAAGGTGAAGTAGTTCAATGCATACTAATCTTGCACATTCATGTCTTGCACATTTCTGGATTGTCCATTCCCGTTCATTAAGTGGATTGTGCTCTGTGGGTTTTAAATCACTGCAAAATAGAATGAATTTTATATGCAATTCATCTTTATATGTAACTAACATGAATGGGTATGTTAGCAAGTCAAATCAGAAATGTTTCCTGTCAGTCATTACTCTGAAGTGCAGGTTCAGAATGTAACTGCTATTAGTTGATTTTGTGGCTTGAATACGGCATTTTCTAGATCTTAACTTCCATCTCAGGAAATCATATAAGATAATGTGATCATTAGGAGTCTCTTCAGCAGTGAGGTTATTTAACTATATAACATTACTATCTCAAAACTGGTAGGACTGGATGGAATAATTAGAGATTATGTGCCGAACTGTCCAATTCCTGGGCCCTATTTGTGATCTCTAACATATGAAGTATCAGATGCTATAAGACCATCACAACTGTTTATCTGTTAGCAGTACGTTAAGAAATCATTTGCCTTACAATATTTTGTAAATAACATGTATCAGGCTATCTGAGAGGGAAGGGTTCAATTAACTTCTCAAGCAGGAGGTGAAACAAAGACAAATAGTAAGTGTTCCAGAGAGCTTTTGTATAACCAAGGCAGTACAGTTCCCACATACCTGAACAGCTGCACCTGAAGAAAGCTGCAATTTAGTGAATGCTTCTAACTTAAAATGGAAACTAAGATTTGCTGCCAGGATGCTGTGGGAGATAGTGTCAAATGCTATACTGAAATCAAGATAAACCACTTGCACTGCACTACCACCATCTATCCACCTGCTTACATCTTCAGCAAAGGCTCTCAGGTTGGTCAAAGATGGCTTCCCCTTGGTAAAACCATGGTGACTGCTCCTAATGGCCCTCTTGTCCTTGAAATGCCTGGAGGCAGCACCCAGGATAAGTTGTTCCGTCACTTTTCCAGAGATGGAGGTTGAGGCTGACCGATGCTTTGACATTTCATTTGTATTTTATAGAAACAAGGAAGCCCCATAGGATATAATTAGAACTTTACTGTGGTTATTCTCTGAACCTAAAGAAAGAAGTAGGCAGGATGTAGTCACAGATGTTAAATGACAGCCAGCAAAAAGATTCACTGTTTCATATGTCTTAATGTGATAGATTTGGGGTTGTGATTTTTTTTCCCTTTTTTCTGTAATCATTTTTTTGTGTTTGTAATAAAAAAAAAAACTTAAACCCCTAACTTTGCCATAAAGATCTCATTTTTATCTGTACGTTTGTTTGCTTGATGAGTGCATCTGAAAAGCACAGGGCTTGGTGCTTTGTTAGAAGCAGTGATGATACACAAAACAACTATCACACACAGACTCTTAATACTGTGGGATCCTGGAGCTGTTTGGGTGCCGGGGATTGGATCTGCTTCCCTCTTAAAAGTCAAGGATCAGTGTGAGGACTTAAATCAGCATCTGTCAACCCGTAGAAGATGTACTCTCTGGTGGATATGAACCAGTTGGTTTTTGGCAGGAAACAGATGGCAGGGATAGCCCCAAACCCCGTGTCTCTTCAAACAGTCGTATATGCTTAAAGTGTATGTTTATCCCATGTTGTCAGCGTATCTGCAATACACGTTAGGCAGCACTTTTGCACAGCTTGAAGTCTCCTGTATTGTAGTTTAATTTTGGGTACAAGGAGATCATTCATTGCCTTACTGTGGCAATGAGAATAATACATGTGGAGTGTTAGCCTAGTTAATGCTCTGTTCCAGGAGTATGTACGTCTGGCCAGAAATTACCCTGGTGGGGAGACATGTGGTGTGCCTGGGAACTGCAGTTACAGAGAATTAACAATGTCTGGCTGGGTGCTGAAGCATCTAGAGAGGGCATCTGTATTCACCTGAGCAAAGTCTTCTCTCTTCTTACTCTAATACTGATCTAGTCAGTGTACTGTCAAGGTTATTGGCCTAGCCAGATGCAGGAGTCTCGGTGAGGCTGATTAATAGCTGTCTAGACTCTGTTATTTTGATTAGATATCTGTACACTGTAGTGGAACCATAGATGCCAAACCTGGAGACAGATACTTACGCTGTAGATACCTGAAGTTAGATGACATGAATCCACTCTTAAAAGCATATGGTCTACATTGGTGTACTAAAAAGATCTAAATAATTAATGTGCTCTGCACACTTCTGCACAGTGCTGTCTTTGTGTAGATGATGTTTAGCAGCTTCCTGGGGCTATGTTTTCAGAGGCTGTCAATGTCAAAACGTTGCCTGTGTGACATTCAAGTAGGAACTAAGGATTTAGTACCAGTGTTCTGGATGTTAGTCAAAAGATTGAGATGGAAGGATCAAAATGCAACTTCAAAAATTCACAGCCAGCCACGGATTTCTTCAATGCATGGTTGCTTTATGTTTTGCACAATGTATTTAGATAGATCTCCAAGCTGCAAATCATGACAATGTGTTATGTTAAATAGTTATATAAATAATTTTAGTTACCTTCTAAAGTTTTCATCATCAAATTGATCCAGTGTCAACATACAAACAGAATTCTCTTCTCAACTTTGAGACATAGCCAGTTTAATACAAACATCTGCTTTACACAACTGGCATTTCATTAGTTCTAAATATTATCTGATTTATCTCTCTTTAGGTGTTATTTAAACTTTACAGTGGTGTGGGCTGTTTTCTAGAACTTTATAAATCATTACTTTAGAGCCACCTCCATAATGTGTTGTATCAGTACTGAAGTACGTGAAGTTTCCAGACTTTCCAGTGAAAGTCTAGAAAATAGATCTGTAGTAGTGGAATATACTGATTGCTGTTAATTTCCCAGTGAATTTTCAGAAGCCTTTTATAGGAACCGGTGTGGTGGTGTTGGTAGATTACAGCTAAAAGATAGGCAAAATGCAAAAAGTTTAAATTCCAGTGACATACTGAATTCACACCAGCTTCCTTTGAAGGTGAGTTTGCTTTTATCAAAGAATGGCTTTCATTAGTTTCATTGTAATAAATTTTGTATAAATCAATGTAGGTAATAGGATTTCATGCTCACACACACGTATATACACACATATATACATACATACTGTGTTCCTTAAGGAAGAGGATACACACATCTCTTTATGCCATCCTCACTGTAAGACTTGTAAAATGGGTATGATATTTTCTATTTCTAAGAATATGTAATGTACTTAAAACTAAGCAATACCAATTCCTTCCAAACTGGGGCATTTCAGAAGGTGATGAGTGATAGAAAAAATATAGTGACTGATATAAGGACAGACATTAGTTTTTTGATTGAGATACTAATTCATCCCCAGCCCCAAATAATGCATTTGATTTTTTTCAAATACTATTTCATATATTAAAATGCTACTGGGTTGGTTTTTTTTTTTCAGTCAGGTTGATTTAGCTTTGATTTAGCTGAAATACTAAATAATGCTCATTATAATGGATTATTCTTATTTATCACCTTGTTGGGGTTTTTTTGCCTGTTCATTTTTCAAGTTAATTATTCAGGTCCAGCACTGAATAACACATCTTGAGTTTTTTGAGTGCTGAAATATGAATATTCAAAACCTTTTCAGTTGAGTCCGTGTCACTAAATCAAATGGCTGATGCAAAAACCTAGAAATCTCAAGGGCCAAAGGAATGTCTCTGGATAATTTTTTCACTGTGAAAAGTTAAGATTCTGATTTTGAAATAGCTGCTGAAAATATTTTTTCTTCCTGCACCTATTTTTTAGGCCTTAGTTAACTGGGATCCAGTGGATCAGACTGTTCTAGCTAATGAACAGGTGGATGACAACGGTTGCTCATGGCGTTCAGGAGCAAAAGTGGAACAGAAATACCTCAAACAGTGGTTTATCAAAACTACTGCTTATGCAAAGGTATGAGAACACAGCTTTTGGAAATGATGGTAGCACTTAAGGGGGAACTTTTCATCTAGAAATATTCACCAATCAGAATGTAGACTTTTATATGTGCATGTTTGTGCGATATATAACAGGGGTATCTCTTCCAGTATATACATGTATATAAAAATGGTTGTCCCTGAAGTCTCTNCTAAATCAAATGGCTGATGCAAAAACCTAGAAATCTCAAGGGCCAAAGGAATGTCTCTGGATAATTTTTTTCACTGTGAAAAGTTAAGATTCTGATTTTGAAATAGCTGCTGAAAATATTTTTTCTTCCTGCACCTATTTTTTAGGCCTTAGTTAACTGGGATCCAGTGGATCAGACTGTTCTAGCTAATGAACAGGTGGATGACAACGGTTGCTCATGGCGTTCAGGAGCAAAAGTGGAACAGAAATACCTCAAACAGTGGTTTATCAAAACTACTGCTTATGCAAAGGTATGAGAACACAGCTTTTGGAAATGATGGTAGCACTTAAGGGGGAACTTTTCATCCAGAAATATTCACCAAGCAGATTGTAGTCTTTTATATGTGCATGTTTGTGCGATATATAACTGAACTGTGGTATCTCTTCCAGTGTATACATGTATATAAAAATTATTGTCCCTGAAGTCTCTCTGTTTATGACTTAGAGAATTCTAAGAAACTGGTGCGGGATTAAGTTTTGAAGTAATCAAAAAGCATAAGTTAGAGGTGAATGAATGAAATCTACATTCACACATTTTCATCCCGTGTTACCATCATATGCTTTTCTGCATATTTTGGGTGTAGAGCTGTGCAATCTTTGAGATAAAAACTTATTAATCCAGTCAACCTGTTGGACTTAGGGGCATAGTATAAACAACAGAATACAGCTTAATATTCATTTCCACATCTGTTTGAACCACAGTTCTTTGTGATTAACTGTCTTTATTTAAGATTCAAATGGACACTGTTTTACTTCATTTTCTACTTGATCATCTGTAATTTTAAAAGCATTTTCAAATTATTTCAACATTCTTTCTGGGTATGAACTCAAATTTTGATGATGGTGGGAAAGCATAGCTTCCATGCCTAGGAATGCTTCAACAGTTTTTGGCTGTGTGCTCTCTGAGATGAAAGTATTGACTTTCTTTTTTGTCTGGATGAATTTTTTATTCCATCTAAGTATTCTATGTATTGAGACTTCAAATTGAGAGAGTTATTTGGAAGAAAATATTAAAAATTCATCTTTGACCCTTTACCTGAAGCTCAGATTCAAGAGATGAAATTTCCAATGTCATCAGGGTATAAGCAATCCACATCTCACACTAGGTCCATTAATAATAAATACTTCAGGTCTTTCGTGATGCTTTGATTCCTCATACATACAGAAGGCAGTTGAGATGCATGTTTTCTGATTGTGCTGCTTGTTCTGGCAATAAGAAAGGAACAATTACTAGAGATGAAGGTAAAATGGAGCATGTCTGCACCATCACAGAACGATCACAGCATTCTGAGCTCTTTCTTGGTGGTCTTGTCACCAGATTTCATGACCACCTTTGTGAAATTTCAGTCTGCCCCAACTCACTGTTTCCCTTAGTTTGAGACTGGAGCTTAACTAGATTTTCTAGTGACTGTTGTCACTATTGTCTTCATAAAGATTGTAGGAAATAATGATAGTTATTTCTGGGCTGTATCCATGCTTGCACCACTGTTTACTTATCTCCCTCTAAGAGGGATGAATCAGCCTTAAATTTTTTTCTCATAAAGACCAAAAGACAAGACTGAGGAGCTTTTCAGTAACCTTGAAAACACTCTTGGCTTACAGGATTATTACCTCTTGTTCAACATCCACCCTGATCTAATGAGAAGGGTTTATCTTTTGTCTTCAGTCTCTGACCTAAGAGACGTTACATGAAAAGGCTCTTGGAATGATCACGTCTCCCACATGTCATTCTTCAGTAAGTAGACTCAGATGATAAGAAGGAACTTTTGCCTCCATAACACTCCCTCATCTTCCCCCTAAAACTGTCACTCAGGAGACTACCATATCCCCTATATACATGAAGGACAGAGTGCAAACAACAGATGCACCTTCTTCTGCAGGAGGGTTGGACCAGATGATCTCTAAAGCTCCCTTCCCACCCCTTAACATTCTATGATTCTATGAACCCCTTGTTCTTGAACACCCCAGTGGTACCACGAATGACAGCTGCTTCTACTTTTCATTCTGGGATGAACATTTATATCAACTTCTAGAAAACCCATAAGCATTATACATGGAATAGTTGAGTACTATACAGATCTCTGTAAAGTTTTCCCAAAATTTTCTACACTAGCTGATACAACCAGGTCGTTGAATGATGGCACATTGCTCCCAGCTCTAGTGCTTTGGCAAGCATTGCTTTCATGTGCTCCCACTTCTTTTACAGTGACAGATGCTACCAAGTATCAGCAGGTGGTTTGGATTTTCCTTTTTCCTCACCCTCCACTGACTCCCATTTTTGTTGCTGTGATTCTGGCACATTTTAAACAGCCTCACTCTGATTCTTTTGGCAAGGGCTTTAAACATTTGGTTGTAGAGGGGGAAAAAATTACTTATCTTTTTTTTTTTTTTTCTCCCAAACCTTCAAAGAAGAATAGCAGACTATAAGGCTCTTCTTTTCTAAGTCCAGTATCTGGTAGTAGATGAGTTTCATTCTTTGGAAGATAAGGTGAATAAATTCCCTTTTTTGGTGTTTATGGGGGTTTTTTACTTCAAGTTATAGCAAGTGGCTAGGTAACATAGCCTATTGTGTCTTACTTTCTGAACAAGGCTGTTTTGGCTGTACAAATCTAAGTAGCTCACTGCAAGCCAAAATTGAAGGCTATCCTCTGAAGGGAGATTGTCTCTGAGCTAAGCTGGCCAAGTGCATCACTCATACTCATGTAACCAGGAAGCTTCACAATAACATTTTGACAGAAGCCAAATTACAGATCTTAAATGGTACAACTTTGGCTCTTCTTTCTGAATATCTTGACTCATTATCCTCAGAACTCAACTTTGCACACATTTCTTCATTCCTTACAGTAGTCATCACAGTACTTTTCAAGGAGTGGTAAGAGGCCCAAGTCCTTCCTTCTATATCTGTTTATGTCGTAAACTCTTTCTTTGGATTCAGGCTGTTGACAGTTGACCTGAATCTATGTTGTCCTAAATAAGATAGTGTTGAATGCCATGTTAACAGCAATTGCACTTCCTAGTCTACTCCTCAAGCCTCCTTCCTCATCTCTTTTTAAAAGACTTTGCCGGGAGACCTTGGTTTATTGAGAGATGTTTACATCTCACTTACCTTCATGATTTACAGAGCATTTCATCTTGGAGGGGAGGATCCAGATTTTATGGAGCTAGTCCTAGTAGATGTGGAGGTTAGAGACATCTCTTAAAAAAGCTGAAGATCTTTAACACGAATGCAATTTTAGGATAATAGCATTAGTGGTGATAATACCTTCACTTTAGTAGGAGGGATTATTTCTTGTCTCTTGATCTGGAAGACATTTGCATAAAGAGATTTTCTTGGTTTACATCATGGATCAGAACCTGTACCTTTGTTTTCTGTAAAGTCTTTGCTGTTCAGAGGATTCAGATTTGTGCTTCTAGTGATGGATGTGTGCAACAATTAGATTCCAAATGGATCTCTCTTTTCTCTTCTCTCTCAGTTATTTGGAGCTCACCATGAATATGTCTGTAGTATCCTCTCTGCAGTTATTTTCAGGCACCTAAAGGCTCAATCTGCTACAGTAATAGAGAACGTTTTTATCCAAGATGGGCTTAGATGGTAAAGATTACTTATGGTATTCCATAGACCAGACTCCTGGAAATCGGAAATCTGCAATGACACTGTAAAGGTTATCTTTAATGGGGCTGGGGATTTCAAATCATGGCCAGCTTCTTTCTTTCATTAAAGAAACAGTAGAAATAGACTGGATGTGTCTGGGCCTTAGGTCTTTGTTCCAAATTTCTAAGTCAATCTTCAGTTTCTTTTCAAGGTTTTCAGAAGGTTAAGGCAAGATGGTGCCAGATTAGCCTGGTTAAAATTTGGATCCAAAGAGTTACATTTTCTCTCAGTGTAAAGTAGCTTTTAGGTCTTCGAGCCATACAGCCAGAATTCATATCAGACCTGGTCCTCTATTTGCTTTATCTCCCAGCGTGGACAAGTTCATGGGCACAGAGCAGATTTATTCCTTCCTTGTGCACTCAGTTTGAGAAAAGGTAGAGATCTGAATGGATCAGGCTTTCAGTAAGTTGTTTGGATAGATTTCTGTTGCCCACTGAAGTTTCACTAATTTTTATTTTGAAGTTTAAAAATAGAGGGAACTAAGAAATTGTCTGATAGTGATTTAATCCTTCCACTTTCTGAGGGTGGTTTTTGTTTATTCTCACCTGGGCTACTTTTAGACTCAGAAGGTTAATATTCTTTAAGTGTGTTTTACTTCCCACTCATCTTTCTCCAGCGAGGCCTTAATCTGGTTTTGTTATCTCATGGGGAAAGCCATTTGATTCTGGTCACCTTTTGCTTGCACCTTCAGTGGTGACTGTTATTTCTTCTGAAAAGTGTATGGAAATTCAAGATCAAATGTCAGAAAGCTCCACCTTCCTTGCCCTTTTTCTGCAAGGAAGCTGTCTGCAAATCCCTTCCCTGTTCCTTCCAGAGTTATCCCTGAGTATTCGTCAAATTGACATAGTGGGAAAGCGTGTTGAAAAGAAGGGTTTTTCTCTGGTGGTTTAGAAGAAAATGTCAGTCTTTATTTCATAACCATGTTGTGTAGATAAGGTTCCTTTTAAAAAGCACTTATTGAATCTTCTATCCTTTAATTCTTCATGCAGATTAGCAGCTAGCAATAATGGCTGAATATGTATGCATATCACTTATTTTCTAGCTGGAGCATCCACAAATAATTTTGTTATTATTCTACATTTATATGCAGCATGTCCATCATCTTTCTATCATCTGTGTTCCCCTCTTTCACCCACTTATCATTTGATGTTTTCTCCAGCATCTCAACCTTAATAAAAAGTAATGCTAGTAATCCTCATCTGTAGTGCTTAAATAACTAGCCAAATAGCACAAGGATTTACATCATCAGTCATCTTGTGTTTCATTCCTACACACACTGTTCTTTAGAATTCTGTTGTATCCAGAGGACTCATCTTTTGTGGATTTTGCTTTGATCTCTTTATTATTACTCCACCAGTTTGTAGTCCTTTCTTAAAATAAAAAAGCAAACAAACAAAGCAGTTTTGGATCACAAGGCAATTTACTATTGGCAATGAATTTTTCTCAAAGGGCAAAAATATTGACCATGCTTTAAATGCTTAGCAGAAGCATTTTGGTTATGTAAAGTAATAAAATAATCATGACTCATTTTGTAAACTGTGAAGTAGGTATGAAATGGGCCAGCAGCTTCTATGGATCTTCAAAGAACATTTTAATTGTAATTTTTCTTTTGACAGATTTCTTTGATAAAAGTAAAATGCCTCAACTGATGGCATTATTATTCAAATTGTTGTCTGTGCATTTCAGATATTTAAGCTAAAACATTTAGTTGCTATGGTTACCCAACTGAATCTGCAGGCAGATTCATTGGACAAATCTATCTGTAAATGTTAGTATTTTCTCTGTGTACCAAGAAATTGCTATTACATTTTTTTTTTATGCAATCACCTGAATCCTCAAATCAGAACCTGTAAGGGTAGTCTTTCTGTAGTCTCTGTTTTGCCTAAATTAATTTCATACAATGTTTCTTCATAGTTTACTATTCAGAAATCTCACAAACAAATAAGTGGAAAATAATCTTTCTTTTGAGCAAAATAAAATATATGCAACTTTGAGACTTCAAGTTCTACCGTAAATCGTCTCCCATCTTCGCACAGCAATAAGATAGTATATGTATGTTTAATTTAAATTAAACTAAGATATCAGAGGACTGGAACATCTTTCATATGTGGAAAGGCTGCAGGAACTAGGGCTGTTTAGTTTGGAGGAGATTGAGGGGTGATCTTATTAACATTTACAAATATCTACAGGGTGGATGTCAGGAGATTGGGGCAGCACTTTTCTTGATGGTATCTAGTGACAGGACAAGGGGTGATGAGATGAAGCTTTAACACAAAAAGTTCCACTTAGACATAAGAAAAAAATGACTTTACTGTTGAGATGAGGGAGCCCTGGCCCAGGCTGCCCAGGAGGATGTGGAGGCTCCTTCCTTGGAGGTCTTCAAGATCCACCTGGACACGTTCCTGTGTGACCTGATCTAGATGAACCTGCTTCTGCAGGGGGGTTGGACTAGATGATCTCTAAAGGTCCCTCCCAACCCCTACCATTGTGTGATTCTATGAAATACTGAGGAAAATAGCAGGGACTACAAAATTCTGCCACTAATTTACAGCTGCCTTACAGATAAGTACTACCCTTTCTTAGTCTATTTTGTAAAGACATTTAGAAGCAAATCCTGCTCATATTCTGTGGAGTGCAGGAGCTTAGATGTTTAGCTTGGTGCTGATTCCAGGAAAGGAAAACAGCGAATGATCTACCAGTTCTTTTCCGTCTTTTCTCTGAGTTTGCACCGCATCTGACAACCTCTTTATCTGATCTGAATAGATTTGGATTTATTTCACAAAGTCCTGTTTAGCTTGATTTTTTAATTTTCTGTTTTATTTCTGAGCTATTAAGCAGAATGCTGATGAAATGTAATGAAACTGAAGTACTGCATTTTAAGATGTTAAGAGTCTTTACAGTCTTTGGATTTCATAGCATGAGGTAATGCCTCATCATTGAGGAGAACAGAAATGCTGGCACTTTGTTTTTTCAGGCTTTATGTGTGATTCTTTTCACTTCCCACACTTGGGGTCTAGCTCATAGTTGTCTCTTTCCAACAGAACTTGCCTCATAAACCTCACTTGGAAAATCTTCCTCTTGAGTCAGGCTGAGAGCTCTCTCCTGCATTGGATTCAGAGCACTGTCTCCAACAGTTTGCCTAACACTTTATTAATAAAAAAATGACACCTAGTTTGTCAGCTTGGCAAGGCAGAAGATTGTGGATATCCGGACCAGGCTGATCTTTTCACCTTAGTTTAAATGAAGCATGTTATTTGACGGTACAGCAATATAAATGTATGGTCCCTGTTGGTGTAAGATTAATCAAAACAGTGGATGTTCAGTGCTACTAAAAATGATAACAAATGTTTTAAAGAGCTTTTATATTTATGGAATCAATTACTCATTTATCCCAAAGATACACTTCATTATGTTGGAGAGGGAGTATCTTCTCTTTGGTAATTGCTATAGTGATAACAGCTCTGGAAAGCCAGTCTGGAGAAGAACACTGGCTTTAGTTTTTGCTTTTGAGGAATTATTTCTTTGCTTCGGTTCTATGTAATCAAAGAGGTGTTTATTGACCATAAATTGCAGGGTAAAGAAATGGGAAAACTGCTGACAGTTCAGACATTTCCAAGAAAGAATTTGAAGCGTACACAGTATCTGTATTATTGCTTCTTCTTAATGTATGTTTTCAGTATACTTCACACATGGGAAATAAGAAACAAGAGTGATCTATGGTAGTTGAGGGAGGAACTACTGAAGGTAACAGAACAAAACAAGATGAGATTAAACACCAGCAGAAGCTGTACTGCTAATTACAGTTGGAACTGTGCAATAGAGAGCAAAATAAATCAGTTGACAGCCTAACTTGAATTTCCTGTACTTTAGAATCATAGAATCATAGAATGGTAGGGGTTGGAAGGGACCTTTAGAGATCATCTAGTCCAGCCTCCCTGCAGAAGCAGGTTCACGTAGATCAGGTCACACAGGAAAATGCCCAGGTGGTTGTATTAAATGATTTTGTGTAGTCTTTAGTTTCTATTTGTTAAGTTTTTGGGGAGCTTGATGAAATAAAGTGAAGAATTTCACTTTCGTCCGAACAGATCTTGAATATTTGACTTTTCCTGGGAAGCCAAGCTTTTAAATTTTATCCTAATTTAGTAGAAGACAGTTTGATTTTGCTAATGAATTCAGTGCTTTTCAAATGAAACCTTTTGCTGACCTTTTTATATTCATCTTCTTATGCTGCAAATTTTTCAACCTGCATGAGCATCTTCATTGAAAAAAGAAATAAACATTTGGCTTTATAGCTTATATTTAGATTTTCCACTTCACTTTCATTTACTATCATCGAGGAGTTGAAATACTCCCACTAAGTATGAAATTAGTGGCAGGTGCTGATCACACTATAAAAATTTTAGTTCCTGAGGTCAGAGACTGAATTTTTTAGGTGCTCAGTGGAATCTTCCCTCTTTGAAGTGCAAACAGGGGGATCTTTGGATGTGAGATACTCTTGGGAAATTATAAAGCTTTTCTGTTCTTTGATTTCATGGAGCTTTTTGTCTGAAGATCGCTAAACTGAAGTTCTGTTTCTCTACAAAACTTCAACAGACTTAACAGCTGGATATTTGAGATCATTTTTTTCCCTCTCAAAGGCTTTACTTCTAGTTTCAGGCTTTGTCATTGTTGTCTATGATGAGTTTTCAGCAAACTCATCTTGATTTTGTGACTCTCTGGTGGTTGGAGCTGGTTGACTTTCATCTTCCAGCTATGCCAGAATTTTCTAGGTTTTCTGAAAGATAAAGCAGACCTGTGAAACATTACTTTATCCTGAATCTTCAGCTTCTCCAGCACCTAAGCTGAACTTTCCTAAAGGTGTAAGAGCCTTGAAGTCTCTTCATCTCTTGATGTCTCTTCACCTCTTGAAGTCTCACAGCTGTGAATGTAGCTTAGATTTCTTTAGCTTTTTTTCCCTGAGTCTGTCTTTAGATCTGAAAGACTGACAAGATGTGCTTATACATTACCTTGACTTGTGTTTCAGTAAGATGGGAGTCATTATTCCTGTAATTAAATGTTTGCATTTGAAGTTTTCTTGTCTCCTCACAAGCCATGAGAAATGAAAGTAGAATGTCTTTGCTACCTAAATGCTTCCAAGTTTCTCACTGTTAGTTATGTCATAAATTTGGAAATTGTGTTTATTTGATAAGCTTATCCCTCTCTGCTTGCTGCTTTTTGCTGTTGTTCTTTATCCCTTGCAGAATCCAACATGATCTTAGTTTAGTTTATTGGCCTACATGCTGAGAATCTTCTTGTCATTTGTCTTTTCTTAACAAACTTGTGGCACAGATGACCAGGCGTTGTGTGCATGCCTTTAAGGGTCAGAATCATGTCAGTAATTGCAAGATAATAATCATGTAATGATTCAGAAGATGGCAGTTATCATGGCAGTGATTTTAAAAAAAGCACATGGAAGCAAAATTCATGGAGTTATTAAGGAACTTTTCAAGCACCAGCTTATAATGGTCAGGAATTTCTATGCTAACGTTGGTCAGCTTCAGTCCAAGAGCTTTGCAGACCCAAACAGGCCACACATCTCTTGGAAAAATTAATAATACATTTAATATTTATACATTTATAGATTTGTGCTTTTGTGGGGTAAGTGAAATTGGACTTGAAAACTTAGAGGTTTTTAAAAGGATTTCCCTTAAGCAATTTAAAAACCCCTAATTTGCATGGATTCATTTTGAATGTACAAATGTCTTCATTTGTGTAAGAATTAATGTGTTCTTCTACTTTCCTGTGCGTTTTCTTGGTTAGTTTACCATCCAGAAATACTGATCAACATGCTAGCAGTATACATACTGTATGTTTTTCGCCTCAGTAACACTGTGAAATGTGTTTGTCTTTTACATTGTGTTAATTTTCTACTTCACCTGCTGTTATTAGCTTTGACGAGAAACCAAAATAGTGCGTTGAATACAAATAACAGAATTATAATTCCATATTGAACACTTTTTAAGTTTCTTGGGTTTTTTTCAGTCATATTATACTGCTGTCCACCTGCATATTAAGATGGGAAGGGTTTGTGTTTGCAGTGTCTGTTAGGCTGTGTCATCATGCAGAACAAGTTTTGTTTTCTTCATTCAAGTGAAGCTAAGTTGGCTCTTGCTGTATTTAGCTGCATGAAACAATTGCGTTTTCAAGAGAAGAAATGGGCTAAATCACAGCTCCTAATAAGGCCAATTAGAGTGAAAATCGTTATCATACTGGTATTAAGGATCTTGATGTATTAATCCTGCAGTGAAGAAACATCTAGAAAGTTTTGCTGGCAAACAATAACAGACTGTATCAGTTTCAGTAGATAGAGCACATGTACGTTTAGCTGCTTCTGCCAGCAAAATGTAACATAGGTTAGGATAGATACCCAAACAGAAGAACTTACAAAAACAAGCTAATGTGTCCAACCAATTCTGTGTGTATTGGCACAATTTAATTCTAAAATGGATAAAATTCTTACAAAGACTGTATCCAATACTATGTGTGTATATATACACCTGTATCTAAATATACTCTCCAGTTATTCATTATTCTTTTTTAGCTATGTATGTACATGGATTATTCATAGCAAATAAAGCTCAGTAGTCTCTGGAACACTAAAATTAAGGAGAATAATGAGAATTTGGAATTCTCTGTGATATATATAGTATGCTTGAAATTGGTAGCTAAAACTGATTAAATGATTAAACACCTTCCAAAACCTTACCATTCATAAATCATCAGAAAATCATTTTGATTCTTAAGGATGTAGAAAGCAATAATAATCCCAAGTGGTGGTGTAATATTCTGATTTATGAAGGACATGACCCTTGTTGCACTTTGAATAATAGATATTCCATTTCCCTGATAGTCTTGGTAGCCCTCTGCCGGTCTCTCTCTAGAAGTTTCCTGTCTCTCTTGATTCTGTCTCTGTGTCTTTACATATGTCCACATAAATATGTGGATATGTCTCTTGCTGAGCATAAATATCTATAAAAGTTACAGACTGGCTGTTGGATATTGTGGCTAATGAGATAGCCAACACTTTATTTCTTCTCTGCTGCATAATATAGAATCATAGAATCATTTAGGTTGAAAAGACCCTTAAGATCATAGAGTCTAACCATCAACCTAACACAGCCAAGCCCACCACTAAACCGTGGCCCTAAGTGCCACATCTGCATGTCTTAAACATCTCCAGGGATGGGGACTCCACCAGCTCCCTGGGCAGCCTGTGCCAGTGTCTAACAACCCTCTTCATGAAAAAGTTATTCCTCATCCCCAATGTAAACTTCCCCTGGCATAACTTGAGGTAATTTCCTCTTGTCCTGTCACTTTTTACTTGGTAGAAGAGATGCAGCTTCGCCTTGCTACAACCTCTTCTCAGGTAATTGTAGAAAGCAGCCTCCTTTTCTCGACGCTAAACAAACCCACAGTTCCCTCAGCTGCTCCTCAACAGACTTGTGCTCTAGACCCTTCAACAGTTTTGTTGCTGATTGCTTATAATAATTGTATTATGGTGGACCTGCTTCTACAGGGGGTTTGGAATGGATGATCTCTAAAGATCCCTTCCAACCTTGCCATTCTATGATTCTATGATTGTTGTATATATTTGGAATTTTAAATGAATCTTATGATTTGTGGTGGTGTTTTTTAATAGGATGCTACCACTTGAAGATCCCAATTTAACAGCCCGTTGTGCTTGGTAAAATCTCTATATGAAAGATACAAACTAGATAGGCAGCTGGGAATTCTGTTTTGCCATTTTAAGTGAGAGCTTGAAAGTTTTAGAACATGTGTCTTTTGTCTGACTGCCATCTCTAGGCTGTTGACCAGAACAACTAATCCCATATAGGTTTTCACTCCTGCAATCACAATTCTTCTGTATCTGCAGTCTTTTAGGTCACTTCCCACAAGTTATACCCATGGGGAATATTTTCTGTTTGTTTTCACTGAAGTGTTTTCTGCATTTAAGGTTTAGTCCATTCAAAAGGAAGTGCTACTCCTAACAACAGGGTCTCTGTTGGAGACAACATACCTCTGGCTTGCACTGTGTTAATTCTGTTCTCAAAGAGATGAATTTCATGCAGCAGCAGTATAAAAACACCTCTTCTTATGTTTCAGCCAGCACTTTATCATTTTGCTGTCAGTTATAATTAAAGTGATAGCCTTAATTTATACGCTTACAAAAGCTGAATGTCCTAAATCTTTCTTTGATTGCATCAGGCTATGTTTGATGCGCTGTCCGATCTCCCTGAGTGGTATGGTATAAAAGAAATGCAAGCAAACTGGATAGGTGACTGCGTTGGATGTTCTCTTGACTTCTTGCTAAAGGTAAGTGAGAAATTCTCAATTGCTCCTGTCTTGGTTGGGCTAACTGCAACCCTTGAAGTGTGTAATGGGCGTGGATTTTCAGATCTAAACCACTTGAAACCTACTAAAAGAGATTATTACATGTTTGTGCTCAGACAAGCACAGATTCCTGCAGAACACCGCTCGAGTCAGAGATACTCCCTGCTATCCTCCTTAGGGAAGGGTTTGTGTGTTCAATATCAGATGCAAATTGACTGTATGTGTTTTTGCCAAAACACATGCCAGCTAATAAGCACTCCTGAAAGGCAGGACATTTAGGGGAGCAGAGCCAAGAGCAGTATCAAGTGGCACTGCATGGTCAGCTGAGATCCAGCTGGGCTTTCGCTCCTCTCTGCACAGCTGTTTCTCTGATGGACCCAGGCTGCTCCCAGGCACACCACTTCACTTGCATTTGTCCATTATTGCATGTAATATATACAATAATTAAAATAATGAAACCCACACAATTAGGCAGTGATGGACCTACAGAGAATTCTAGATAGAGAGAAAGGAGAGAAAGGAAAGAGAAACCCTAAGAAAACTATAACTATCTTCAGAAGAACTTCAGATTTTCCCATTTTTTTTCAACAGATGCAAAAGTTTTCTTGAATATGATAGTAACAGAGGAGATTTTCAGAGACCCTGGTGGAATTTCTGGCTTTGTGCTGCTTCAAAGCTTTATTGTGCTTGTTTACTTTGGTCTAACATTTAAAAAGTGAATTCTTATATATTCTGATACTGAATTTTGGGAAACTTTAACTTTAGACAGCTTAAACTTTCTTATTAGTCTGAATTGCACAATGACTGCCAGAAGCTGTATTTTTGTGTTTATGGGGTGTTTATCAATTATTTCTGAACATGTATATCAATTCCTGTTGTAGAAAAATCTCCTTCTAAGATCCCCCTACACTCCACAGTGAATTGACCTAAAATATAAAGCCTGGTGGTAGTGCCAGGTGGTAATTGTTAGGCAGGCTTCTAAGTTTATTACTCATATTTTATGTCCAGTTGTTTTAATGATGTGCCACCTTTTCTTATTTTATTGCTGTACATAAGGTGCAGCATTGATTTCATCAGAGAAATAGGTTGGAAAGTTTGGTACCTGAGATAATCTAGTGTTTAGATTTCAGAGGTAACATCTCATTTCTACTTCTTGGAAACAGGACATGCATATTAAAAGTGAATAGAAAGATTCCAGGTTACTTAAGCAGGGACTGAATGTAGCTTAGTAGCACAATGTAATATTACCTTATTTTTTTTTAATAGATATATTTGGATAAGCTGAGACAAAACTTTAAAACAACTTTCTTGAGGTCTTAAAAGTAAATTTCATCAGGATTTGATTCTGGAAACTCCCTATAGTGGGAACAGAGCTTGTTTTGATATGCAGAACTGTATTTCCACAGGATGATGTAGATTTGTTGGTTGCATAAAAAAGAAGGGGAATCTGAAACTACTGCACTTTCAGTGGGAATTTTTCTGCTTTTTTTTTTTTTCAGGTTAATGGTAAAGTAACAGGAGAGAAGCTAGCAGCTTACACCTATACACCTGAAGCCATTTATGGAGCTTCCCATTTATATATCTTACCGGCTCACAGGCTGCTGCATGGGAATAGCAGTCTCAAGGAAGTCTTTCAGAGGGAGCTCATCCCAGGGAAAGGTGATATTTTTCTCATGCTGCATTCTGTTCTAGAAGAGTAACAATTTTAGAGAATAGAAAATGCATGATAAGCTGAGCAGAAGCCCATCTTATTGAGAGAGAACAGCTCTTTTGATTCTTGGTATGTTTCAGAGTATCACATCAGCCTGTCCTGCTTTAAATGTGGTGATGGCAGCTACATTGGAACTGTGCTTTTTATAATGTCTGTAACAATTCATAGTCTGTAAAAGCAATGGAACAGATTTTTGTTTCCTCATGGCAATAGTCCAACTCTCACTATATCAACCCACTGGAAAATCTTGTGGCTATATGGTACTTTCATTAGCACAAAGACAGCAGAACCAGCCCTTGCACCAATGATCATCTCTTCCTGCCATGGCAAATATAAAGGCAATAAGATACCAAAAAAATACTCTGCTGTGTAGATCCTTAGTTAAAGCAAGACTCTAATGGATTAAATTCAGAATATCCTTATGGCAGGAAAAAAAAGGAATCTGGTGGGAACTTGTTGTGGTTGCACAGAACCTGTCTTATTTCTAAATGAGTACTGCATTTCTATAACCTTAAAGTGTGTTTGCTAGCAGAAAAAAAAATGAAGTTTGAATGTGCTGAGTATGTAGAGCACTCATCTCAGAGCTGAGCAAAGCCTGGACAATTTTTGTTGAGGAAAAAAGGAACAAATTTGCAGTTCTTACAGTTCAGCCAAATCAAAACACAAACCACATGCATGTGCCTGCCTCTTTGTTGGCTCTTGTGCTTTAAGCAAAGCCACACAAGTGCACAATTTGATTTTATAAGGACTTCAGTATATTTTTCTTATTGTTTTTTTCCTGGAAGTACTTCAAAAGGCTGTTTGGTTTTGGTTTGTTTTTTTTTTTTTGCATCTGCTAATGATAAACTTCACCTTTTGGTTGAAATAAATTAGGAAACTCTCACAGAGGATGATGACAACCCTAAGTACTTGAAAAAGAGTCACAGCTTCAGAATAGTAACTCTGCTATTGCTGTGTACACCTGCTGCTTGTGCACATACTTATATACATCCTTCAGTTGAAATTGGCTACTGTGTCAAACTATTTCTTGAGCATTTCAAAGGCACAGACAGGTATTTTGCAAAGAAGAGAATATAAAGGAGAATAATTTCTATGTGAACTTTCAGCTTGGTGTTTCTGGTATGGTACCTACTAAATGACAGCAGTGGCATTTAAGTAAAACAACCTTTGGATGGCCTTAAATGGACCATATTTTCACATTAACCAAGGTTAAAAATAAATCACCAGTAACAGTACAATTTTGATTTAATTCATTGTAATTATTTTCTCTTCAATGGAGATACTCCTGTAACTCCCTTTCTTCACTGTATTATAATTAGGAGTGTATTTTTAAATATATAGAGAGAATTAGGAGGATATGGTTTTGTTTTCTAGCAGAGTTGAAAAAAGGTTGCTTTGAGTTTTACTACTTTTGTAGTACAACTCTGTATTTTAGGCTAAAGGTGAGCAACCAGTTTTCAAACATTTCAGTTTTTTAGCCTAGAAAAATTTATGTTAATTTAGAATCTGATAAGGCTTCTAGTTTTGACAGTGTGAAGTGTCTGATAAAAAGATTTGACCCTTTCATTGTTCATTGTTTCATTATAATACTATGCACACACTCTTCTTCATTTTTAACTGTAACATCATCTCACTTATGGCTGTTATCATAATGATGTGGGCAAATGAGCAGAAGAACAAGTGCCTTCATAAGCCTGAGTTATTCTTTTGGGTTCTAGTATAAAATCAAAATTACTGCTGAGTGGAAGGGAGAACTAATTTTTACAAGCAGACTGTCCTACCCACTCAGCTAACTGTTTGTGAGCCTTTTGGATTAGTTGTTTTTAAAGAGTGAAGTGATTCCGTTTGTACTTTGTTTAAACAGAGGAGGAAAGCAACGTGCAGGGATTTGAAGGTGTGATGTTTTCTCTACAACATCTCAAGCTCCTGAAATTTTGATAAAGTAGTAACTGTAAATAAAGATTCATTTGTGTTAGGAAGAATGGTGAGATACAGTAGCCTTGTTCTCTGAAGTGCTGTTACTTTACTTCAAGCGAATGTTACACATTGCAGTACAAGCCTAGGCCTTTCCTCAGCTTAGCTGTAAAGATGGGTGAAAGGAAGCACGTAGAAGTCTGTGTTTTAATCATTGTAATTATCATCAACTTAATAACACTGAAAAAGTTAGAAACGGGTCCAAATTGAGATCTGGGGTTTGAATGCTTAAAACTTGGAGTAATCAGGTTTGGTTTTCTTCTTGTCAAGCCACCCAAGCTGCCCATTGTGAATGGGTAAATGTTACTCTTTTAACCATTTTGAATCAGATTCTGTTTTAAATCAGATTCTATCACAGTTCTAACCCTTGATCCTCTCTTTTCCTCTCTCCCCTTCCCTATGGACACTGAGTTCTTCATCGCCAGTGTGAATATGAATATTCTGTTTGGAAATGAATAGTTTATTGCATTTTTTACACTGGTCATTGTTTCTCATGCTTTATAATTCTTCAGTAAGAAAGGAAATTCTAAGTGTAGGATATAGAGTCCCCTTCAGTTTCACCTGGATAATTGGATTATTACGCATAATTTTGTCATAGTGAATGCCATAATATGATTCAGGGCTACCAGAGCCAATCCATACAATTTGCAGCAGGCCTACATTTTGCTTGAGGACTCTCTTTTTTTTCAGTTATATTCCAAGTCTTGCTCTGTTTTTAATCAGATGTTATGTTTTCTAATCATGAAAATGTATCCAGCTTACTGAAGATGTTGATATGTCTGTGCTATTTAGGAATGTGATTAGACTTTTTATCTTTCTTTTTTAAACAAAATGTTAATTGAAATTTCATGCATGTTTAAGATAAACTGGTTTCTAATAGTAAGTAATGTTTTTAGCATGTTTTCTGTCATACTGCCACAGGCTGCCCAGGGAGGGTGTGGAGGCTCTTTCTCTGGACTTTTCCAAACCCGCCTGGACACATTCCAGTGTGACCTGATATAGGTGAACCTGCTTTAGCAGAGGGTTGGACTGGATGCCCTCTGGAGTTCCCTTCCAACCCTGACTATTCTGTGATTCTGTCATATTTTACTTACCATGATCATTGCATTTGTTTTCAGACTCTCTCACGTCAGTGACAGCTGTGAATTTGCTTACTGATCAAGAGATTCCTGTAGTCATCTCAGCAAAAGCCAGTTTTGAGAATTTTGTCGATACTAAAATAGGTATGTGACATTTCATGTGTAAGTGGAATAGTATAGTTCTCAGTTGCTGTGTTGGAGCACGAGATATTGCTGGGGTAAATTTTTGAACACAGTAGCTCTCTTCTGGACTTTGTAACTCTGTTCTTCATTCCTGTTCTTCATTAGTGGTGAAGGAAGGGAAAAGTAGCTGTGTGGGATCTGTCTGGGGGAAGACATTTACAGGATGATAAAATTTCATGGAATCAGTATAAAATAAGTATGTTTATTGAGCTAAATCTGAAGATCTGTGCATTTTAAAAGGACTAATTCCCTACAGTGTGTGTGTATTTGGCTGTCTCTCTCTCACCATCCTTAATCAAAACAAAACTGTAGCATTTTTTTATGTAAGTATTTTGCAAACGACCCAAACTTTTAGCTTTTCTTGTGTCTTACATTTACAGAGATTAATAAACCCTTAGATGTAAATGTTTCAAGGACATGTACAGCACTTCCAGGTTTGACTTTTGTCTGATAATATTTGAGTTGAGATCAGTAAAATAATTCAGAATAGGTAATAATTCTTGGACAGTTTGCTCAAATCCTTTGCCTCTAAAAGAAGCATTCCCATAAATTAAGGCAACTAATTTAGGATTGAGGATCCATAAACAGAGGCAGAAGAGTGTTGCTACTCCAAATTGCCTGGAGTGGGTTTCTGTTCTCATCTTGTGCTATGAAGCAGCCTGTGTTACTCCTTCCCTGAATAGGGACCCTAGCCTCTCAACTAAGTACATAAACTTAGATGATGTTACTATCCTTCCAACTAAAATTAGACGTTGTACTAACTTTTTTAAATGGTGTCTACTTTAATCTGCACCCACCAGCTGCACTGAGCAGACAATGTTCTGTGCCAGTCATGATGGGAAATAGCCCTCTTGTCTTCACCCCTTCTGATACCTTCTTTGTCCCTTAATTTTTATTGTTGCCTCCCTGTTGTTGATACTTTTTTTCCTGCCCCGGAGCTGCTACTTTTTATACAGCACTGCCAATATTACCTGTTCCTGCACAAAAACTGGACTGAATAAAATGAGATGACTATGCAAAAATATCCTGGGTGACCCTCACAAGGCTGATGGAAATTATCTACTTGGACTGTATATCTTAATTATAACATGCCTGCACCTTACACTTTAGAAATTAATCTTTATTTTGAGAACCAGAGCCTTTCCTTGCATAAGAGAAGCTCATTGGCACACACCTTGGCCTTAAGTCTGTTAGAAGCAGCCCAGCTCCTCGCAGGAGTTGTGCATGCCAGCTGTTGAGCTTTGCAAATGTACATTAATAGCATCATCCTTTCAAAAGAAGGAAGACCAAAAAAGTGGGATGGGCTTTTTTTTTTCCATTAGTAGAGCATATTGTGAAGCCACCTGTTGCAAGCTGCAGGGCTCTTTGACAAATTAAGATACATACATCATTCTATTATAGGGCCTTGAAGTGGCAAGAGTGTACATCTGCTGGAAAGATAAAATAGCAATTCTGTCCTTTGCTGCTTAAGGAGTTATTTGTCTTTGCTTGCTTTTTCTTTAGTTATCTGCCTCCAAACTTCCAAAAATTGACAGAGTTAATGTATAGCAAGCATTTAATTGCCTGAGCAAAGGTGATTGGTAACCTGGTTTTTAACAAAGTAGTTTGTATGTTAATAATTATAATGCGCTTAGCAACACGTTGAGAGCTTCTGTCTGGAGTTTTCACCAGCTTAATGTTGTCATTGGCCTGGGGGTGTAAGTTTCTTTGTCTTTTAAAGATGACAGCAAGCATGCAAGATTGTTCAAAATATTAAATAATTTATCCCTGAAAGGAAAAACAATATGCAGGAGGATGTATCTCAGTGGAAATAATAAAGCTGTTAGTATCACAGTGTCATTTAAGCACGGGGAAAGATAGCATCAAGGCCCTCAAGTACTGTGACACCTGTAACTGACTTGAACAGCAGTAGAAGGTGCTCTTGATAGTCATCTTCTGAATAGAAAATGGATGTTATTTGAATTCTTTTCCTGAGTTTCTAAACAAATCATGTCTTTCATAGTAAGTTTAAAGGCATGGGAATCCTAGAGACTGTTGTGTTGTGGTGTGGTTTAATAAACGATGCAATTATAAAGAGATTAAATTTATAATTGAAACAAGAAGACTCTTTCAGCTTTGATTTAGTTATTTGTTTCTCATATTACCAAGTAGATGTTTTACAAGTGATTTAAATATATTTAGGTAGTATGAATTTATTGAAATTCTTGTTATTTATCCATATTTTGTAGCTTTGTTTTTAGGCTTTTTCAGAACCATCAGATTTTCAGCTTTTTCTGAGGTAGGACATTGATGTATTATTTGCACTACAGAGAAACTGGAGAATGTGTAATTATTGCTGCTGAATTTCACTGCTCAAAGCACATGAAAACATTTTTATTCTTCTTAGATTTTTTTAACTCCTTTGGGCAAACAGAAATCATTATAAAGAGATTGTCATAGGAATGAAATATTTTACCCTCAATCTGATGATTGATATATATGTTAATCCATCCAATAACCAGTTGTTTTTCCCTCCTTTCCTAGGAATTCCTAGTACTAGTGCAGAAGATGCTGAAGTAGCAAAGAATCTGGGCATTTCTTTCACTGAAGTCATTGAGACATTGCCAAATGGTTTGGAGAAAGTGATAAATTCTGCAGAGGTGGGTATACAAGTATGGAGCTCTTTTCAACTTACAATAACAATGCAAATGAAATCTGTTTTCTCAGGAGTGCCAAATGTTTTGCATGATTAAGACGATTGATTTTATTTTCTTTTAAGAATTAAGCAGGGCTTATGCTACCAAAATTCCAGAAATAATGTAATGATGGAATATATTGGCTCTTCTGTAGCAATAAAATGAGGTCTATTCCTTTTGTATATGAGAGGAAGGTCCAGTATTGGTTTGAGTTTTCTGGTGGAAACGAAATATTTAAATCCATGTTAAAAGATGATCCTTATTTCATCATCTGGGATGATTTTTTTTTTTTATGCTAAATATTAACATGTTAGTCCTTTCTCCATGTATTCACTGAAACGTGGTGTAATCCCTTATGGTAACGTATCTGCCTGAAGTGACAGAAATCTGTGTTTAAGATAGATACAGTATTAGAGCTCTTGAAAAAATGCATGTGACAGCAGACAGAAAGCTCCTGTTCCATTACGTGTCAGGTAGGGACTAAGTGGTTAAGATGTATGTGAAAGCAAGAATAGAAAAACCTAAAATGAACAGAGGAGGAAGCAAACTGTTTTGCCATTTGCATTTCCTCACTCTCTGTCTTGTGTTGGTGATATTCTGGAAGTTTCTGCACACAGCAGCTGATTAAAATAACAGCAATAAATGCAAAATATCTGCCAGTAAAGGCTGAAGAGGTCTACAAGACATATTCTCAGCCTTGTTCTATTCAGATCATCATTATCCTTTGAGCAAGAGGTTTAAATAAATAGCTGGTATGTGAATAGTCTCTTGGATAGGAGGATGTTAAGCAGCAGGAAGGGGAAATTTAATGAGAGTCTCAAACTTTGACTCTCAGAAGTCGCATTTGTGATTTTTTTTTTGTGTCTATTCATGCATTTTCACTGACAGCAAGTATACATTTTTCTTTCTTCTTCTGCTTCTTATTCTTTTTAATCAGATCACAGGCATGACTCGGCAGGAGGCTTTGAAAGCCATTACCCAGCAGGCCAAAAAGAAAAAAATAGGAGGAGACTTAACGAGTGACAAATTAAGAGACTGGTTAATATCTCGACAGCGATACTGGGGAACACCCATTCCTATCATTCACTGCCAGACCTGTGGCCCTGTCCCTGTACCTTATGAAGATTTACCTGTAGTGTTGCCCCATGTAACCACCTTCACAGGAAAGGGAGCCTCACCTTTAGAAACAGCTCCAGAATGGGTGAACTGTTCCTGTCCAAGGTAAGCCAAGGCTGCATTCACTGCAGACTGGGAGAGATGGCTTTGTGCTTGCCTACTTCTTGTGTTCTTTCCAGAACTGCTGACAACTGACCACTCTGTGACAGGATGCTACTCCAGAATGATGTTTAGTCTGACCCAGCAAAGGGTGTTTTTTTGCTTATACACTATGTAAAATTCCTTCTTGGTAACACAGATCCCCACTGCTATTTCTTCCTAAACAGGCTGAAGCAAAGCTTACTGGTTTTAAGTTGGAGGGGATAAATAAAGGGAAAACAGTATTATTTTGTCCCTGCCCCCCATTTCTTAACAGTCTTTGTTTCTTCATTTACTACAGTAATGTTCATTGTCTTTCACCAGCAGAGCTCATATAAAGCCTACAATGATTGCTGCATTATGTCCTTTCGTGTTCGTCTTATTAGCAGTAATCCAACAATAAAGTGTTCCTCAGCTCTATAGGTCTTTGTCAGGAACAATCACATTCACTGTACATTACAGATTACAGCATGTAATTCAGATTGAAGGAGATAGGAAGTATATGCAGCTTGTCACTGCTGTTTCTCTTTATTGTTTGTAGTCCAAGTGTTTAAGAAATAAAGCAGCCTAAATTAAGTAGCGAGATATGTCATGAAAATCAGTTGTCTGATCTTGAAGGCTGTTTTTAGATACTCTGTGCACTGGAGTCTGCATACAGACTCTACAGGAGAAACTGGTAGAACATGATGCATCCCAGAGAAGTTTTTTGACCAGCAGTGTGATGCAGAGAGAGCTGCTGCTGACAAACTGACCAAATGGGAAGTATATGGTTAGGCTGCCAGGCAGGGGAACCAGACACATAAATGATGTTAGGGCTCCCATTGTAATGCAAGAGTTTCATAACATCCAGCTTAACGTTTGAAGGGCATAGTATCAGTGTGGTTTTCATTTCTAATTAGCAGCTTACACACAGCAGTTTAGTGAACATATCTTTTGACCTTTGCTGATAACATGTATTTTATGTAAAAACACACATTTATTACCATGTTTCTGCACAGAAAATGTCTTTCCAGATATGCCTGTTTAAATTATATGTATATTAGTGTGTCCTAGAGTGTGACTCGTGCAGGGAAGCCTTACTAAACAAGATCCACAGGTTTAGTGAAATCCCCAGAAACGGTTTAAGTCTCCAATTCCCGATTTCAACTGAAAAATGTTCCTGATGTGACTGAAAGCCACTGAACTCTTGGCTTCCTCCTGATCTTAATTAAAAAATGATTTTGTTGTTTACCAAGCAACAATATACTTCTGATATATAGCAAATCCTTATGGTTTCTGGATAGTTTTTGTGGCTGTCCTGCTTAGAAGTTAATCAAGGGTATTTGTTTAGCCAGAAATAAAGGCATATGAGAGTAGAACTTTTTTAATTCTCACCTTTATTTGACTTCTCAACCTCCATCATTCTGTGATTCTTAATTCTCACCTATTTGACAGCTCTCTTCAGTATTGTTCATCTACATGTCTGCTACAGTTTAAAATCCTTTAAGCTATTACTTGGTTTTCCGTGCTCTGAGAATTACATCATCTCTTTCTTTAGTCTTTCTCTCTAGTAACAGGGATCTTTCTTAGTTGTATTTAACATATAGAATTAATCAGGAAGGTAAGATGAAGAGATGTCAAAGCCTGTGAGTATTAGAGTGACAATCATAAATGGGAGGAGAGGCCAAAGCATTTGTTTCAAAACAAAGCCATTGTTTCAATAGAACACAATTACCTTTACCAGATCCCTGCTGATATGTACCATTTAATAAAATGTCATTCTGGATTAAAAAGCAGTTAGAATTAAAATTTCTTTACTGCACTGTTCTCGTTGAAAGAAAAAATTGCTGATGGAGAAGGACCCAGGGCAGAGACAGAGTGAAGGAAAATGTTAAGTGGTGAGAGTCTTGTAAACTTGCCTGAGCAAGCCAAGCTGAAATATCAGGCAGACAGGTAGATACATGCTGCAGCAGTCATCAAGCCTGATCAGACACTAAATATGCAGTTGAAAAACATTAAATAGCTAGTTGCCATTTATCATGTGTTTATTACACACACACACACATATATATGTGTATGTGTGAGTATATGTATGTATATAACTGAAAGAGGGTTAGGTTAGATGTAAGGAAGTTCTTTAGTGTGAGGGTAGTGAGACACTGGCCCAGGCTGCCCAGAGAGGCTGTGTATGCCCCATCCCTGGCAGTATTCAAGGTCAGGCTTTGGGCAACTTGATCTAGTGGAAGGTATCCCTGCCTAAGGCATGGCATGTGGAACAAGATAATCTTAAAGTCCCTTTCAACCCAAATAATTCTTTGATTCTATGGTATACATGCATTTAAATTTACATACAGTTATGAATTGCATACAGTTGTTTACATATAACCAGTGGTATTTATATACAATAATGCCACATGTTGCAAAGATTTGCCACACCTCAGTGAAAGCTAAAATTAAACAAGTTCATTTTTTCTGGAGGAGACAAGTAGAATCTGCAAAGACCTTTTTGTACAGACAGTCAGTGAGAGGCAAGCATCTCCTTCTGCTGAATGTTTATAAAATGATTTGTCTGCTGGTACCCAACAAGTACGATACATATTGAGTGCCCACTAACACAATGGCAAAGGACACTTGTCTGTGCTTAAAGACTTGTTTTGTTTCTTTTAAAATGGCAATTCTAAAAAAATGCCACTACTGAGAAGGCTGCCTGATGTGATGCCATCTTCTTCTTCTCCTGGATGCAATAGCTGCTCAGACTCATTTTTGGATCGTATTGGGTTTGGGAAGGAGGAGAGTCAGCCCTGTTACTGGTGTTGGATTGTTTCTCAGTGTCACGCTTCAGACTGTTCAAACCCATTGAATTTTCAACTGAAATGTCTTTGTGGCTACTCTGTACACAGTTGTTTTTCTTTCCAAGCTTGTCACTTATCTAAAAATAGCTTTTCACCTTTTGTCTTGCTCAGGTGTAAGGCAGCAGCACGGCGAGAAGTCGATACTATGGATACCTTTGTTGATTCCTCGTGGTATTACCTGAGGTACACGGACCCTCACAACAGGGACAGGTGAGGCCTGCAGGCCCAGGGCCGTGGGGACAAGCCTGCTTCGCAGGTCAGAAGGGAGGGAAGAGGCCAGACCTTCTGTGCTTCTAACTGCCTTTGCAGAATGGAGTGTAAGCCTCTGTGCTGCTGTGATTTTGTGCCTGAGTACAGCACAGGATAGACTGGGAACTGCTCTGAAAATGTGACGCTTGATTGCTCCCATGCCAGGAGGTCTGCAAGAGCAAGATGTGTAGACAATAGCTGTGTAAGCACAGGAGCTACAGGGCAAGGGATGGAAGTTTGCATTATGGGGCAGGAGCCAGGGGAATTGTTCAGCTGAGAAGCTAAAGGATAGTCTTTTGTGTAGGATGCCATCAAGAATGAGGGACTACCATGTGACTGTGGTAAGTCGGATGGAGTGTACTCTCCCTGGCAATACACAGAGTAGTTCAGTGCATGTGTAGACAGTGCTTTTCCACTGGTAAGAAGAGGAATAGTCTGGTGTAACATCCAGCTGCTAGGAATACCACCTTCATTTCTCTCCTTTTGAATTCTGGTAGCTCTTGCTACTTCCTCATGCACAAACCTAAATTGAAGTGGCACCACAGCAAGCTCCTGCTCTGCCAGCACTTTGTGCATCATTTATGAAAGTAGATTTTGCATGTGCTGTGAGTTATTTGCTACAGCATGGAGAGTGTGAGAAGACAGATATAGTTATTTAGGGTTTTTTCTGCCTCACAGGATGCCAGTAGTAATGCTGCAGATAGCATTGGTTTTTCCAAAGAGGAATCAGTGGAATAGCTCTACTGTGTAGTCTAAGGAAGATAGAGACTTGCATTTGTAACATATTGATAGCACATGCAGGACTGTTTGGGGATTTATTGCTTTATTTATTGTCCAGAGCAGTGCCTGGGTTCATGCTACATACTGAGTGATTTAGTGTAACCAGGACAGTGACAGTTTGCAATAATTTTTTTTTCCATGGACAAAAGTGACTTTCCTAGAAATTGAAGAAGAAATAGTCAGAGTAACAGCTTAGTGTAAATCTGGTTTATACTGAAAGAAAAACATTTCTATGGATTTTTGCACTAGATAGTTACCTCCATGTGATTTATTTCTTTGAGGGTTTTAGCTAAGCTGCATATATGTAAACACTTTTTTTTTCAATAAGCCATATTTCACAGGTCTAGAATTTGAGGGAATTATTCTGATGATTTTAGAACTCTGTGAACAAGTTAGTTTTGATTTGTTCCACTAAAGACATGAATCCCAGATCCAGAATTTGCTTCTGGGCTCAGCTGTGAGAAAGAAAAGGTTACTGTTACAAAACTTGCAGATGCCATAATCAAAAAGACTAACAAAGCAAGTAAATGTGTTAGAATGGGGCCATAAAGCATACATTAAAGAAATGGTAGCTTGCAGGCACAGGAGCCTATTATAGGAGAGATAACAACATGTGATCAAGCAGTAAGCAATGCCAGGAAGCCATACAGGTGACCTCCAACAACACAGTAAATATGCTGTAAATGACAAATTTACTCTAAATTCATACTTCAGTTGGAGTGTGATGACCTATCTGACACTTCAGAATGTTTTGCAGCCATAAGCTGCTTCATTGCACTCTAATGGCAAGGATGCAAACCTCTGATTGAAAAAGCAGCTGTTTTTTGTCTTTCACTTGATTTGTATGTAAAACTTGATAAATACAAAAAAAATTAAAGATTAGCCACAAGCATAGTTATAAAAAATCATTTAAAGAGAAATCATTTTCATCCCTTTCTCAGATAATGTGTGTGAAATCCTAGTTGCTTGCCTAAAATGTTGGAGAATCATGTTTTGGTTTATATGCGTCTCAGTGGAAATGAAATTTTTGGCCATAATTTAATAAGCATTTAACTTTTTGCAAATTAAAAGGTCTGGTAGCAAAACAAAAGGTTTATTACACATGTATGGCTTTCAGTAAAATGTACTGTTCAGTGCAATATGTTGAGCTACTTTAGTAGAGCTGATCTTTCTTTTCCGTTGCTGGATTTTTTTCTATCATTGTGTTTTGTTTTTTTTTCAGGCCCTTCAGTACTGAGTTAGCAGACTACTGGATGCCTGTGGATTTGTACATCGGAGGAAAGGAACATGCAGTTATGCACTTATTCTATGCCAGGTTTCTCAGCCATTTTTGCCATGATCTAAAGATGACAAAACACAAGTAAGCCTTATGCATTTCTATAAAAACCTTTCATATTTCATTTGAGCAGCAGGAGTGTTACTGGACGTTGTTATGATGATAGAACATTCCACTGAATAAGCCTTATTTTTCCTGTATCTCTGTCTTGGCTCACTGCTTGGTGTCTCCGAGTCAGTTGCATTTTCTGTGTGCATACACATGTAGTGTTTTTATTACATGAGTATTAACTGCCTCGCAGCAAGTGATAAAATGCTGTTGTAGATTTTCAGCCTATAAAAGCTTGCAAAATCTATTAACATCAGGCATTCTAAGTAGTGCTATTATTTCCCAGAATCATACAGAATCTCAAGGGCTGGAAGGGACCTCGAAAGCTCATCCTGTCCAACCCCCCTGCCAGAGCAGGGCCAGCTAGAGTAGGTCACAAAGGAACTTGTCCAGGTGGGTTTGAAATGTCTCCAAGAAAGAGACTCCACAGCTCATCTGGGCAGCCCCTTCCAGTGCTCCCTCACCTCAACACAGAAGAAGTTTTTGTGTTTCTTTGGAACGTCTTATGTTCCAGCTTGTACCCATTGCCCCTTGTCCTATCATTGGCCATGACTGAGAACAGCCTGGCTCCATCCTCCTCACACCCACCCTTTACATATTTGTAAACATTAATGAGGTCACCTGTCAGTCATCTGGACTGAAGAGCCCCAGCTCCCTCAGCCTTTCATCAAATGGGAGATGCCCCACTCCCCTAATCATCTTTCTGTTCCTGTGCTGAACTCTCTCCAGCAGCTCCCTGTCCTTCTGGAACTGAAAGGCCCAGAACTGGACACAATATTCCAGCTGCTGTCTCAGGAGGGCAGAGTAGAGGGGGAGGAGAATCTCTCTCAACCTACTGACCACACCTCTGCTAATACACCCCAGGATGCCATTGGCCTTCTTGGCCATGAGGGCACATTGCTGGCTCATGCTCATCTTGCTGTCCACCAGCTCATCAAGGTCTCTACACTACTCTCTAACAGTTCATTCCCCAACCTGTACTGGTACATGGGGTTGTTCTTTCCCAGATGCAAGACTCTACACTTGCCCTTGTTGAATTTCATTAGATTTCACCCTGCCCAACTCTCCAGCCTGTCCAGGTCTGGTTCAATGGCAGCACAGCCTTCTGGTGTGTCAGCCATTCCTCCCAGTTCAGTATCATCAGCAAACTCGCTGACAGTGCCTCTGTTCCTTAATCAAGGTCATTAATGAATATATTGAACAGTACCAGTCCCAGCACTGACCCCTGAGGGACTCCACTAGATTTCAAATTAGATAACTTCCTACCAATAGTGCCATTCATTTCAGTGGAACCATGCATATATGGAGAACTAAACACTCCTGCAATTCATCACAGTATTGGAGCTGAACAGTGCAAAACAGTTCTTGATGAGCAAAAGCAGTATATTTATCTGCTGTCAATTTCTTTTTCATTTAATTACTTTTACATAATTACTTCTAATCACTTTTGTTGCTTATGCTGCTATAGCCTAATTCATTATCCTCTCTTTTAGTTAGAGGTAAAGTTTGAGGCAGGAGGTTGAGTCATCTGATGTTCTGTTCTTTGTCCTCTCAAATTCCCAGCTTCACATCTCCATTCCTACTGAAATTCTGCCCTTCTATACTCTACAGTGCCATCCCATGAGTGCCTCAGCTAGGAGGATACAGGTGTCAGAGCAGTGAAATACTGTCCTGTCCTCCATCCTGTTGTTCAATCAACAGAGACCTTTGAATACTCCCTCACAAAATGAGTGATCCCATGAGAAGCACTGCTCAGTAATTTCTCAGCTGGCAAGTTGTATGCATTCATTCTTTACTAGTATGCACTCCAAAAACTTAATGTAAAAGAGGAACCCACATATACATTGCATTGAACTCTCTTAAAAGCAGTAGTTCTGCTGCTGCAAAGCTAGAACCTAAGTAGCTCTGCACCAGAAAAACATGGACTAGTTAGTGGTGCCAGCATATTTCCCTGAGTTATTTCACAGTCATCACTTAATGAGAACAGACCATGCATTTTCATTGCTTATTCTTGCCTACAAAATAGCTTACAGTGATGCTGTCTTTGAAATTTTGGCTGTGGGTGATTTATGTGCCTGTGTTGTACTCAGTTGTCTCTAGCTTGCAGAGCTGCAGCAGGAAGGGTATTTCTTATCTTAGGGAGTGGATCTCTCAAAGTAGATCCTTTCTCTCAGAGGCACTGTTTCTTTAAGCAGAGACTTTCAGACCTTTCCCTTGCAAGCAATTTCAAGTTTATCAGTTCTACAAAATCTTTACAGTCCTTATCTATCAACATCTAGTGGAGCTGTAACACACAGTAGCAAATTGTTCTTTTGCTAGTCAAACTCTTCCATCTCTCAGAATGACATTAACTGTGGTGGCTGAAGAATTGTCACTATAAAGTGAGACCACAAAGAATGGGGAGTTGTGTGGTTCACTGGGATGCAACAAAATAAAGCAGCATGAGGAGAGTGAAAGCAAGGATGGAGTGTCACTGGAGTATTGCAGAAGCATTCACTGGGTAGGCAGGGTGGAGTTAGGAAAGGGCATAGCTTATCTAGAACTGAAACCGGTGAAGAATGTGAAGTCAGTAAGAAGGTCTTCTGCAGATACATTAAAAATGTTGGCCTGATGCAAAATCAGACAGAGGAGTAGTAGCAAATGACAGTCTTTGCCTTAGCTTGTGCTTAGCAGGAGAGTTTGAAGTTGAGAGGTACAACCTGCTGCTGTGCAGATCTTTTACCATGCCTTTTGTAAGGCTCTTAATAAGTTCCTTGCAGTTTGACTGGGGAGGTATGGCTGAATGGGTGGACTACAGCATGGATGGAAAAACTGTGTGGACCATCAGGCTCAAAGAGTCAGTGTTCAAAGTCTAACTGGGCAACTGTTTTCAAGTGGTATTCCTCAGGAGTCACAGCTGAGAGCCCTTTTACTTAGCATCTTCATCACCAACCTGAGTAGTGCAGCAAAGTGCTCACCCTCAGCAAGTTCACTGATCACTCCATGCTGGGAAGCCATTGATAGTCTTAATGGCAGGGCTGCTCTGCAGAGGGCTTTAATGAGTTGGAGAAGCAATTCTGAAGTGCTGACAGGAAGCTCAGATTCATGGAGCGGATTAGCCCCAGAAACAACTGAGACTGCACCAGCTATGAGGGGAGGATTACAACAGGGAAGGGCTTGTCCTGATGGACAAGTTGGTGTGAGAGTGTGCTGTGCTACTTTAGCAAAACTACATTCAGCTTTGAATATCTTTGCTTATCACTCAGGCACATTTGGAATGTTGTGTCCAGTTTTGAGTCACCCCAAGTGTGAGTGGCATTGTCAAACTGAAAAGGATCTAGTGGAGGGGCACAAAGATAGTTGGAACTGGAACATATGGTGTACAAGGAGAGGCTAAGGGAGTTGTGTGTGTGTTCACCATGAAGAAGAGAAGGCTAAGGAGGGAATGAAATTCCAGACTGCTGCTACTTAAAGAGGTTTAAAGAGAAGACAGAACCAGATTCTTCTCAGATGTAGAGAGAAAGGAAGAGAGTAACAGTCACAGGTTGCAGCAAGGTCCAACTGGACAGAAGGAAAATAGTTTTGATGGTGAAGGTGACTGTACTGGAACAGTTTGACCAGAGAGATTGTGGCATCTCCAACATTAGCTGTTTTCAAAACTCATCTGGATTGGGCCCTGAGCAAGCTGAATTTAGGTCTGCTGTGAGAAATTAGTTGAACCAAGTGACTTCCAAAGATCTCTTCCAACTTATAGTATTTTAAGACTCCGTGATTCTGTAGCTTTATTAATTTGGAGTGTGTTTAGTTCACACTCCACTGTGACACATTCCACAGTAGCACCAAAGCTATGTAGCATAGACTGCTGTAAATACAGTAAATGGCAGAAGAAAACTCTTAACTTCAATGAAAAACAAATGCTTAAGAAGCACCAACTATCTCTAGTGCCAATAGCAGAGAAAATCGAAATTGCCTTCTGTAGCAGCAGTTTGCAAGACTCTGGAGAATTCCTTTGATGCCATACACAATTTCAAGAACTGTTGCACATGTGAAGATCCATTCCAGCATTGCCCCTAGGAGCTGTTGTTTGTACTGCTTAGACGTGTGCTCAGACGGCAGGATGGCTGTAGCTAATTCATCACCGTGTGCAAAATTGTTTGCTTTAGCTCTGCACAAGTTAAAGCACTAGGTACTTTTAAGCCATGAAGTCAAATTAGGATTTTGTTTTGATATGGAAATTGCAACTTTATGAATATTACCACATGTTTCATATGGTTTAGTGTTGTTCAGGAGCCACTTCTGCTCAGTCCTGTGTTAGGACTGCTCGAGGGCTGTTCTGAGAGATCTGAAAAGCCTGATTGGAAACAAGCTTTTGGTTGGGAAGCTGAAAGCCATGGTGCTCTGAGAGAAAACATTTTAAAATGTTAAAAAACAGTGCCCTCTTGTGCATTTTCAGTGTTTCTCTAGTATCTCAGGTCTTGTTCACTGATTGAATTAGGAAAATTCTGCTGTATCTCAGTAGGTGAGAGCTGCCACCATTTCAAGAGTTATCTAGTATCATGACAAATTGTTATGATTCCTCTATTAATATGTAGCAGTTTTTTTCATTTTGACAAGTTTTCTTCATGGCAATTTTAATTGTTTGGCTCCCATCATTGACTCTCAAAGCCATCGAAATATTTTCTGGTAGCCAATTAGTACAGAATCAAAGACCATTAGTGTAATAATGAGGTTGGAAACAAGGTTAAGTAATCTCTTCACTTTCAATCAACTCTTAAAGGAATGTACAGAAATGTTATAGACATCCTATGTAAGTTAAGCATTTACAGACATCACCATGCCTTCATAGAAAATGTAGAGTTTGTAGGTGTCTGAATTTGCAATGATGTCAGTGGAGTTTAAATATCTCCTGAAGATGGGACATGAATCTTTCCTTTTATTTTCTTTTTAGTGCACTGAACTGGAGATGGTGGGAAATGTTGCTCATTTCCTCAGTAATGACAAAGCAGAATCAATGGCACCCTCTAAGTATCATGTACATGTGATAACAGATTAAGCCCAAATTGATGTAATTTTGTTTCAGCAATCTGGTTGTGAAGTGCTTTGGTTCTAGAATTAATTCACAAGCCAGTCAGTCCTGGCAGCTGTGACCAGCACTGGGAGAGGGGCCAGGTAGGCAGCTGGGGCCAGGAACCTCCTCATCTGTTCCAGCTTAATCCAGCATGGCAAGTGTGTGCTGACACACTTGGTTACACCTGCTCAACTGTCTTATTGCAAGTGGAAGTTACACAGAAGTTGGCTGTTCTCTGGACTTTGGTAATGGGTTCTGTCTGATGAGTAATTGAAAACAGGATCTAGCACATTCTCCCTGAAGGATTATAAAGCAATAAAATAGTTTATTGTTGCCATTAAATCAACAGATTTGACTGTGATAGAGAGCAAATCTGTTGAGTAAGAAGGCACTGTTTTCACATTGGCTGCATTGCAGAATAAAAGAAGATATGTGTGTGACAGAAATGGCTTATGCTGGGAAGGAAGGATGTTAGAACTTCTCTAGGTTCCTTGGAGACTTTATCACTAGTGTTGATTTTAAGTAAAATCACTCAGCTATTGACTGTGTAAAATGCTGAACATGGCAGTGGGTTTGTGTGGCCAGTTTCAATGTTGTTGGATGGTTTTTCGGCCTAAAATTATCAGCTTCCACATCCTCCAGTCACTTCAATTCTGACCTTCCACAGAACTGCCAGATCTGGGTCTGACAGGAGGTTTCACAAGCTGGTGGTGACTAACCAAGGTCTTACCATCACTCTAGGGCACAGCATCAGGTTCTCTCAGCCTTTCTCAAGGTGTGGGATGCAAATGCATGCAACGAGCTCCCATGACAGGGCTATTCCTTCTTCTGAGTCGACTATTTATCATTGTTTCAGGCTCCAGAGAGTCCTTTCAGCTAGGTCGTTTGTAACTAGATAGAAAGTCCTGCTACTCAACTTACACGGAGCAGAGCCAGGAGCATGAGGACATGGCCCTGAGCAGAAGTTCCTGATGTGTCAGGCTTGCCCCTCTATCCACTCTGTGTTCCTATATAAAGAGATTGGCCTATCATAGAGTTGAACCTGTACATTCATGGAAAAAAGGTGGATTACACACTTCATGGCTGGCACAGCTGGTGCTTCTTAGAGCTGTCAGTCAGACTTCACAGATGGAGTCCCATCTGATGTACAATATGATCAAAAGCTTCACACAACTAAGGCCACAGTGCCTGTACTCCAGCATGGGCACCATCAGACGTCACGGGTGAGCAAAAGTATATCTTGTTCCAGCATCCTTACAATCTGAAGTGTTCATTCAAAGAAACTCAAGCGAGCTCTTGATTTACTGTACTGGAAATTCCATCTGAACATAGCTTAATGTCAGTTGTTTGCAGTGGACTGGCTCAGGAGGTATTTCTGATGCCAGGCCATGACTGAGTGCTGCGCTATTTACATCAGAATTGCATCACACCTGATGTGTCTTGACAGTCCCCCTTCCACAGCCAAGAAACACATTGCTTTCTGTAAAGGGGAAGAAGGTTTTAGGTGTGCGGTTTTCATGTAAATTAAAGTGTAACTCTTCATGTGAGCACGAGATGGAGCCACCGGGACACTGGCAAAATCCCTGTGCACTCAGGAGAACCTCAGGGCTCAATTTGTTTCTGTGTGCTGTGTTTTATTAGACAGGCTTTGGCTTTCTCGTTTTAGGCACGTCTCCATTCTCCTGCCGTCTCCTACTAGCAACACGTGGGTTTGGGGTATTTTTTCCCCATACTTGGGAATGTATTTGCTGTTACATTTTTGTAGCCTCTGTCAGCATAAACAAAAACTAGGAAATGCTCATTCCTGCCTTCAGATTGTAATAACTTGGCAAATGATCTGAACCAACTCGTTGTCATTAAAAATAACTGTTCCTTGAAAAGTCACTTCCAGTACAGAGACCTGTCAGGTTTGAATGTTCTGTCTCCCTCCTTGGCTTTCTTTTAGATAGCAGCAAGTGTAGCTATCTTAACAACTGTTAGAGATCTTAAACAGTCTGAAGTAGTGAATGACAGTGGTAAAAGCTCCTTTTCTTTTTCTTTGGTGTACTGTTCTTAGTTTGAAGGAGAAATTTATCCTGAACAGCTATCTCCTGAAGCATTTTTCCACCATTTGATGATTACAAAGATTTTTTTGTTCTTGGTTTTCATCTTCTAATTCCCTTGGATAATTTTAGAGAAATGTCTGAGATTTTAAATATTTGTTGCATCTTATTTTCAAAAGACTTTTTCTTGATTGTACTGTCTAAATTTTATTTCAGTTCTCATGTCATTAATTCCCTTGAATTCATTTCTAAACAGCATTTTTCAGACAACCTGTGAAATATTGTCTAGAAAATATTTATAGAGATGATTGAATTACTACTCATGCTTAGAAGAGTGTGGCCAGCCGATCAAGGGAGGTTCTGCTCCCCCTCTTCTCTGCCCTGGTGAGGCCTCATCTGGAGTCCTGTGTCCAGTTCTGGGCTCCTCAGCTCAGGAGGGACATGGAACTACTGGAGAGAGGCCAGCACAGGGCCACCAAGATGATCAGGGGACTGGAGCATCTTCCTTATGAGGAAAGGCTGCAGGACCTGGTGCTGTTCAGTCTGGAGAAGAGGAGACTGAGGGGAGATCTTATTAGCATTTACAAATATCTAAAGAGTGAGTGTCAGGAGGTTGGGGCAGCACTTTTCTCTATTGTAGCTAGCAACAGGACAAGAGGTGATGGGATGAAGCTGGAGCACAAAAAGTTCCACTTAAATATAAGAAAAAAATATTTCCCTGTGGAGGTGAGGGAGCCCTGGCACAGGCTGCCCAGAGGGGTTGTGGAGGCTCCTTCCTTGGAGGTCTTCAAGACCTGCCTGGACATGTTCCTGTGTGACCTGATCTAGGTGAACCTGCTTCTGCAGGGGGTTTGGACTGGATGATCTCTAAAGGTCCCTTCCAACCCTGCCATTCTGTGATTCTATGCTTAACGTTGTTGATGGCAGGCACTCTTACTGCTTGGTGTGCAAATGATGGACTTCTGTGTGCCAGTACTTGCACAGTGAGGGAAAGTACTTACACAAGGAAGGAAACTCATGTTCAGATATGAATATATTGAAGATAAATTATGAAGCCTGTCACCTCCTCTCTCTCAGCTGAAGGCTTCACTTACAAATATCTCCTTAATTCAGAGTCTGTCAAAGGAGTTTAAAGGCTAGTACTTGGGAGAGAACTGCTTTAACAGGAGTTAAATATGCAGAATTGTTACATGATTTATCAATACTTTAGCTATATGATTAACTAAATTACTATGTTTTAAATCACAAGATAAATTATAATTCTATTTATAGTTTCTAAGAACTTAAAATACTAAATGAACTCCCTAAAAGTGAGTACTGTTTTGTGTTATGACTATTTTGTACATGTGAAGTAAAATGCAGAAGCCTGGGTTTACTATTTCTTCTTTTTACTTGTTCTCCTTTAGTTCTAGCTTTTCAAACTATATAAACAGGAGCGATGCATCCTTTTTACAGAAGTTGTTTAGGTAGATATGTGGGGCTCTGTTTGATCAGAGTGTGGAGGACTCAGGTTGCTTAATGTTAAGCATACACTTGACCATTAGGAGGTGCAGGCCAGTAGTGACCAGCACTGATCAGTTGGAGGATCTGGTGAGAAGGTACCAGGTGCTGTGTATGCCTTCTGGGTCTGACTCCATACCTCCTGCCTTCTGGGTCTGACTCCATACCTCCTCCCTTCTTGGAGCTGCTGTTAGAACTGCCTTACTTTCCTGACCAGTTGAGTGGGAATAAAACCTCTAGAGATTTATTTTTTCCAGTGAAAACAGTGACAGACATCTGACTCAATGAGTTAGAAATGCAAGATCATTAGTGAAGGTGGCTGCAATAATGCATCTGACAAACAGAGCAAGGTTTACTTAGAGTTTATTTCTTGCTGAATGCACTGCTTCCCTTAGCTTTGGTGCTTTTAGGCTCTTTTTAGCTCTACCATACACACATTACATGAGAGTTTACTCCTCCTAATGTAAATTTTGCTAGGAAAGTTTTAATGTTCATGATGCAAAAGAAGTTGGTCCAATGACATATGAACTTTCAAGCGTTGCCATTTTTTCTATTGCTCTCTTTTTTTCCTTCCAGCTTCACGACTAGTTGTGCACAGGGACAAGGCATGCAAGTGCTTATGTTAGAGAAACTGTCTTCTCTGTTTATATAAAGAAATGTGCAATGAGCTTTTGATCAAAATACTGTGCTCCTCAGCAGAGAAGCTGGAACTAAATATTTATAAGATGAGGAGGCCAGGTACTTGAACACTTCTACACATGGAGATTTAGCTTGAAGTTAGTGAAGTTGCACTGTTGGCCAAGAAACTTTTGGGTATTATCCATATGCTAATTTGAAAAACGACATTAGAATAATTCAGTGCTAAATCAGGATGCAGTAATGTGTGCAGAATACAAATAAATGCTCATACCTGCCATGAATAAATGCACAAAGTACCCTTTCTAAAGCGACAAGCATTTATATATAGTCAACTTGAAATTCTTGTTTCATTAAATAATTGTGCCTGGTCAGCTCAACACCTGAGACTTATCATAAAGTATTTTGAAAGCTTTTGACAGCTCTTTTCAACAGACAAGTTTCTTTTTCCTTCCATCCTTAGGGAGCCATTCCACAAGCTCTTGGTGCAAGGGCTTATCAAGAATCAGACATTCAGACTAACAACAACAGGCCAGTGTCTGAAGAGAGAGGAGGTTGATCTCACTGGTAAGAGAGACTCCATGGGGAAAATCAGCATAGGTGCACCCAGAAAGTCAGAGACTGCTTCAGTGTAAAAGTGTCAGTGCTGGGAAAGTTTGGAAGAGAAAATGAAAGACTTGTAATATTTAAACTGGAGAGCAACTTCTAGGACAGTTGGATTCATAGGCACTGCTGAGTGCACCGAGATCCTACTAATCCAGCAGCTTTTGATTGCATCCAAACACTGAAACTCTGCTGTGGTATTATTTAACTCCAACAGAGCCCAAAAGATCAGAAGTCAGTTTTGTTAAGACAGTGCTCAGAAGCTTGCTGAATGGAGCTAGTAGTCCCAGCAAGCAGAAAACATCATGGCAAAGCTGACACAGATGTTGATATGTTCAGTAGATACAAAGAATGTAAAACATGTCTGGGAAAAAGTGCTGTTTCTCAAGTTCTTTCCAGTGCCATAACTAAATAAGGTGGAGCAGCAAGTCCTGGCATGGAGACCTGTGGCAACAAGAGTGATTTGGTCATGCTTGGGGGTTGGACTAGAGGATCTCTAAAGGTCCCTTCCAACCCCTACCATTCTGTGATTCTATGATACTTGCCTCCCTTAAGCACTCCTTTCACAGCATCATAGAATCTTAAGGGTTGGAAGGGACCTCGAAAGATCATCTAGTTCAACCTTCTCCTGCATACAAATCCCATAAGTCAGTTAAAAAAATAAGCAAACAAACTAAACCCCTTAAGTTTACCACTGTGTGCTTTCTTATTGTCAGGAAATAGCAGGTGGTTTTGCTTGGCTGAACCTTTGTTGGTGTAAATGCCCCTTTGCAACTCCTAAATTCATGCAACAGAAGGCACATTCTTGTCAGGATAATTTACTGCAATTGAAGCCTATAAATCTGGTGTTTGTAAAAGCTAAGTGCAGGTCAGTGTTGTACCAAATCATGACACTTGTCTAGGAGATTTTAAATGTCATGATTGTAACAGTGCCTATATCTTGGTATCAAGGTAACACGTAGGATGAGTGCCAGATACACCTTCTAGCTGGGAGAAAGAGACTTTATGTCACAATATAATGGAAGCATAGGGATATTACTTATGTAAAAACATGAAAGTAGGAAAATCGTGGGAGGAAAGAGTGTTTTCAATGAGTGTTTTTTCTCTTTAGGCTGTTTGGAAACCAAAAAAAAAGCCCACTAGAAATAATTGCTGCTTCTTATGCTTGGGGGATAAAGTTAATTGTGTTACAAATGAGCAAAATGTGGTTTGATGATTTGCATATGTCGTAATATTTAGGAACTGAACCAGTTCACCTAAAAACTGGTGAGAAGCTCCAAGTTGCTTGGGAAAAAATGAGCAAATCTAAGCACAATGGAATAGACCCTCAAGAATTACTGAAAGAGTATGGCATTGACACCCTACGTCTTTACATTCTGTTTGCTGCTCCTCCAGAACAAGATATTTTGTGGGATGCTAAAAGTAAGTCAGATTCTTTCTGTTTGGTTTGGTTGGGTTTCTTTTATCTACAGTGGTTCATACATTTTCATGTGGTCTTATACTTTTAAATCAGAGAGTCACAGAATCTAGCCCTTTTATTGCATACAGCTTTAATAAAACATTCCATGCCTGGTTTAAAAGGATGTACTTCTTCATTCTTTCTCGTGTTAACTTGTTGCTACTCAGCTCAGCCTACGCTAAGCATCATTTCAGTTGATGTCTGTCACTCTTTACATTTCTATGCATTCATTTATATATTATTGCACTGTTGGATGTACTGGAGGGCTAGGCTTTTATGGCTCTTCTCAGTTGACTTTGTCACCATCTCATCACAACAGTACAGAGAAAGGCATGTACAAAGATCTCTTAAAAATACCAAGCTTTTGGAATCAAACTTTAACTCATGCTTTCCTAACATTACCAGGTACAAAATTCTCTCCAAAGCAGCTAATTCAGTGGTGCAGAATCTTGAAAATTGAATAATTAAATTAGTGTGATAATCACAGGTACAAAATCTTAGATTGCAAAGTACACTAGAGCTTGGTAGTTAATAATCTTTTAAGAAAGCTAAGCACAGACTGGTATAATGATAACACAAATGCATTTAGTCATTCAAACTAACCTGTTTATCACTTGAGAAATACAAAGAAAGACCTGGGAGTCATTTTGAGTTAAAATAGTATTGCAAAACATGAACAAAAGGAGATGTTAGCACCCTAAAAATACACCTATAAGGAAAAAAGAAAATGTAAAGGAAGTGAAAAGCCTCTTTTAAATCTTTAAGCTTTCAGGTCAGAGTGAACAGCTTTATGATCTCAGTTTCCTTTCTACTTTCCTTTAAACTTTTGGATTCAGTCACTGTAACTGACATTTGTTTCTGTACTCTTTCATCACTCTCAGCTGACGCCATGCCAGGCGTTCAGAGATGGCAGACGCGCCTCTGGGCGCTTGTAACCAAACTTATTGAAGCAAGGACTTCAGGAACCATGCCCAATCCTGAGCTGCTGAATAAGAAGGAGAAGGCTGAAGCCAGAAAGATCTGGGAGCAGAAGAATCTGGTGATTTCTGAGGTTAAAAGCAACACATTATTTGTAAATGACTGGATAAGTTGCTGCTTATGCTAAAACCATCTGCTTGGCTTAGAGATAAAGGCTTATTCCCTAGATGAGCAACTCATCATTTTTAAGTTAATTATTCTCTGTAGAAGTAATTTTATTACCTACAAATTCTATGGGACAGAACTTCTCTGTGAATTAGTAGGATTTAGATTGGCAACATTTCTGTACTGTGTGCCTCATTTAAAGAATGAAATGCTATGGCATTGAAATATTACCAATCTGGGTTTTGAGTAACTCCATTTCCAGTAGCAAAGCTATAGGTGAGTTGTGCAGATTATCCCTAACCAAGGCTTTTGATCTGTTTGCCTCCTGCTCATTGTCATGCCTGCTGTTTCACACAGAATGAAAAAAATATGGTTGGTGAAGATATTATCATAGTCTCAAAAAATATTACTGAAATTACTGTTCCTTTCTTCATCCCTGTGGCCTCATGCTGTGATTAGTGTCAATTCAATTATCTCAGACTCAGAAGGAGACATAAATACCTTATGGTATCCTTACAAATATACCTTACAAAATTACCTTAAAATCTTTTCCTACAGCTAACAACTTTTCCTGATTTAAACCTTGTTGTGAGGGACCTACCAAGTTTAGAATTAAAATTTAGAATTATAATCTTGCAATCTCTGGACAAGCTTTCACCAGCATAACAGGATTTACACGTGTGAAGGCCTCTTGTAGGGGCAAAGGGAGAATATGTTGTTAAAGGAAACAAGAGGATGATTACTAATACAGAGGTGGCATTGATTGAAGCTTTTAAAATCCTGAAACAGAGGGGAAGCTAGTCACTGGAATTTTCATGTCATTATTTTCCCAAACACACATGAGATTGCATAAATGGTGAGTTTGCCAAAGTGATTTTCATGTAAGAGTTAAGATGGGCATATTTCACAAATTGAAATTAATTATCACTAATTCTTTTTCATTTAAAAACCCAACATCCCACGTTTGAGAATGTTAAGTGATTTTTGATAAACCTTTTCTTCTAATACAAGGTAACAGAGAACTTCACAAAGGATCATTTGTTCAATGCAGCTATTTCCCGACTGATGAGCCTCACTAATGTGTTACAGGTAAGTACGCTGTATTGTTGAAGGTATTTTTCTCTCAGACCCTGTTCTTGTAGATCTTTATAGAAAGCAAGAGCTGCCTGAACTGTAGATCCAGCTTTCCATAAGTCATGTGCTGTCATAAGCATTGCTACTAAGTCGAGAGCCTTGTTGAAATTCTCAGCTGAAAAACAGCACATATTAGTATCACTGTAACACTTCAACACAGGGTTTGGCAGGAAGAGCTTTGAGGATATTAGAGCCAGTAGGTTCTGATGTTTACATCTGCATCCTGTCATTTCAAAAGGATGCATTTTGTTTAGCTCAGTCCTTTGTTCTCTTTTGTTTTTAACCAAGTTGCGTAGGTAGCTAGGTATAGTCGCATCTTATAGAATTACCAAACATTCTGATTTAAGGCAAAATGTTGTTTTTTGCAAGGAAAATCACACATAATCTTACATTCCTCACAGACAGACTTCACCACTGAACTGTTTGTTAGTAATAGAGTTTGTAAATTCTCCTTTTAAAAACAAATGTAAAAATAACTGAAGTCTTTAGCATTTTTTATTTAGATTGTGTTGTTTATCAGCCAGTGATAACAGAACAAGTATAATAAACTACTATTGTTATTTTTGTTACTACTCTTAATTCTGCTTGAGCAATCCTTTAGGCAAATAATGGTAACGTGATTGAAAAACCATTTTATACCTTACTGATTCAAAGGAGATTATTGACAAAGTCAAGGAACTTCACAAAAAGTTGGGTGTACACAAGTGCTGTGCTAACTGAAGTATGAGATATTATGCAGTGCTGGGAAGGTGGCACATGGTTCTTTGATCTCCAGCTCAGTGATTCGTAGGCATTTTGGGCTGGTGGATGGTGATGAGTGAATGTTAAAGAAATAAAATATTAGTGTCCTACAGACGGCCAGATGTTTGAAAAATGACATGTTTCTTGACCAATGAAGTCAGTGCAGTATCTTTCAAGAACAAGTTTCTGCATAGCTTACTGATGCTTCCTCTTTCACTCCCATATGAAAGGAGGAAGTGGGGAGGGGAGTGAGAATTAAATATAGAAAACAGGTAGTAGTTACACAAACGTACTCAATCTAGTTTGCACTGATCTCATTGGCATCAGTGATAAGAAGATGTCATCTGTTGACATTTGTGGTCTGCATCAAAAAAGTCACTGGTTTTGGACAATTTTCTACTATACAGGAACAAGTGTTTATCACACTTACCAAAATCTTCGTAAGGTGATGTGTATTGCCATTTTTCTGTGCTGTTTCATTAAAGGGGAGGATTACAAACTAAACACAGAATCTGAATTTACCATGAGATATAACCTCTCAAACATGCAAAGAAAGAGAAGGTTCATCTGGCTACTTCTAGTGCTATGTCTTTTCTATTAAGATACAATAAGTCATAGAACCAAATGGTGGGGTTGGAAGGGACCTTTAGAGATCATCTAGTCCAACTCCCCTGCAGAAGCAGGTCCCACCTACATCAGGTCACATAGGAACACGTCCAGGCGGGTCTTGAAGACCTCCAAGGAAAGAGACTCCACAACCCCTCTGGGAATGAATGTTCAAATTTGGTCAATCTAGCACTTCTTGCAAGAAGTGGAACATTTTCTGAACTACAAAAGCTGAACAATGTACTAAAGCAATCTGAACATCAAACTGTAAAAAGCTATGCTGCATTTCTCATTTCCAAAGCTTCCTTCAGCTCTAAAACCTCACTTGGACACTAAATTCAGCTTTACTTGAGCCGCTCTAGGATCCTGTACAGCAGAACCTTGTCCCAACAAATCCCATGCTGCATTTAGCACAGTTTGAATCTCTTACATAAGTACTTCATCTCTTCTCAGGCAGTTCTGGCTTTATCTAAGGTTGCACTCAAAATGTTTTTGAGGGCCACTGTTGTCCACGTGGATCTATGTTCAGACTCTCCTACTAGAGCAGATCCCCAAGGGTCTACATCATCCTCTTCAGGATTAGCTTCCAAGTGTTAGAGAGCATTCTCTGACCAAGAGTTGCAATTTGAATTCTCCAGAACTTTTCCTAAGTTCCCAATTGATTGTGAAGTTATGCTGTCTCAAGCATAGACAGATTTTAGTTTTTATTACTGCATTTTCTTCTTAATTAAACTACTTTTCCTCCCACCTCAGAATATTAACAATTTCTTTTCCTTGTGCCTTTTCACTCAGCAAGCTTCTCGGCCTCTTATTCTCCACAGCACAGAATTTGAAGATGCTTTGGCTTCACTCTGCATTATGGTTGCACCTATGGCTCCACACATTGCATCAGAGATGTGGAAAGGTATTTATAAAATAAACTCTTTATTCTGAGAAAAAAATAAGCAAAAAGTTTGCAAAAATGTTTTAAATGTTTTACATGTGTCATCCCTGAAGTCTGCATTGTATCTTGTCACCTTCTGTCCTAATTCATAAACACACTTGAAACTGATGGTGTTCCCATACCTCTCCTGCTTTTAGTTCCTTTCCTCTTGCATACAAGGGGAAAGGAACTATCTGTGTCTTGAGACTAGGCAGAGGAAGGGAGAACGATATAAAATTCAAGACAGGACTTGCATGAGGAACTCATGTCAGCTGCTCCTGTATAGGGACAGCAGTATTAAGAGCTGAACATGAGGACAGAAACAGACCTTTTTCAAACAACTGTTTCAGTCTCTGGACTACAAATATTTTGTTTCAGGACTTCAAGCAAAGAGAACCATGTCAGAGGGATATATACCAAAAAGACTAAAGGCGTGTTCAATAAAAATCCTGCTCCTGTAGAATTCTTCAGAGACTGAGGGACATGATGCTGCAAATGAAACTCACATGGAGAGTGAGAATGGTAGACAGGAAATCTATTTTAAGATCTGTCACAGGTCTGTGAATGCCAGAGTTCAGTGGTTACTTTTGAAGTTTACTGGGAGAAGTCCCAAGATGTATATGGGAAGATAGGAATATATTCTGCATTAAGACTGGCCACAAATTGCAACGTGGTTTTGGGCCTAATATTAGCTTTTGAATGCTGTAATCCTAAACCTTTGTGCATTCAAATGTTCACAGAGTAGAGCTACTAAATTGCTTATATTTCAGAGTTGTGATTGGCCATGTAATATGAATTGCCAAAGAAAGGCTGCTCTTGTTGCAAACAACAACACTGGGACAGAGACTCTGGAAATAGCAAGGTGTATTGGAGAGAGTGGTTTGGTTTTCTGTTTTCACCTGCAGTGTTTTTAAGATGTCTTAATAGGCCTAATTGTTTAAAGAGTGGTATCAGACATGATCCCTCTGGAGAAAGCTATTTCTGATCAATATTCTCATACAATATGAAGCACTAGCTAATTAAAATGAAACTTGAAGTAATTGCCATAATTTTGTTTTCCTCATTGGTAGGGATGGCAGCAGAGGAGACCCAGGCTGATTACTTAGACATACACTGTGTTGTGAACTTGAAATTCAAATACATGTTAGGGAACAGAGAATTATCAAATACATCTGACAAAATGACAAAGAACACTAGGATGTCTTAGTTAACATATCTTTGATAAAGCTTAATCATCTAATGCTTTGCATGTTAAGAGAAGGAAGTCTTTTCTTGCTGCTAAAATCACTGGAGATAGAGAATGATAAGCATTTTCTGGGTCTGCCTCTGATGTAAGAATGAAAAGGAAGCATGTCAGAATTAGGAGTGTATTGTCCTCAACTTCTGTCTGCATTTAAAGATAAAATTTTGCTTGTGTGCTTCCAAGACTCTGCCTTGCAATGCAGTGCCACTAGCATACAAAAACGTTGTGTGGTGGTTATTGCCTGGAGAATTGCATAACTACACATGAAAATCCCAATCTTTTTTAGCATGGTTATCATTACATCAAAGTCATTAAACAATTCTATCAGGAGAATGTATGTACATCTGACTACTGTGGTGTGGCAAGAAGACTGTACTAGTTTGAAATAGCCAACATCTAGCAATTCTGTCCTGGGATTTCTGGTGAAAAATGTCTCTCTGTAGTCTAGAGAAAGATTCCTCAAGTTCATGTGCTGAATTGCACTCTGATTCCAGCAAACCTTGTTGCTCTTCTGATGGAATCAGTTTCTTAAGCATTATTATGTATAGGTAGTTATGCTTTCTTATTTTCAATAATTTCAATGTAAAGATTAAGCTTTCTAAGTAGTCTCTTTAGTTTTCTTTGCGCTTCAGTTCTCCATACACACTCAGAGTAAGTCTTTCTTTTTGTACCTTGTCTGTGCCTCTAAATGTGGGGATAGTGCTGCTTCCTCTCTCAAACTCGTCAGGAAAGGACTTTGTGTATTATTAGTACTGTAAATAGCAGTGGACCCCTACACATTGATGGAAGCCTTTGCCTGCTATAATAAACAACACATAAGCAAAATATTTATGATTAAATACTGACATTTCATTCTAAAATACCCCAGATGCAACCTTTACATTTTGTTTTGTTTAGCAATTAAAACAAGGAGCATTTGTCTTTCTACGGGGCAAAATGAAAGTCAGAAATTTGTAATCCCTGCAGTTAAGATCAAACAGAAAAATGTGCAGTTGAGTAGGACTGCTGGTAGGAGCACTCACTTGTGTTAACTCTGAACCACATTACACTTCCTTGTGTATTTAAGCTTTGATTGAAGTAAAAGGATTTTCCTCTCTTAATAATGTTTTTCATTGCAAAGTGTTTACTACCTAACAAGATATGCATAGTATCAATTTTGCTACAGCCTTAGAAGAGAAGATCATTCACAGTGATTTTATACTGCATTGTGCTTCTCAGGGTGAATAACACTGTTACTGTTGCATTTTAATCTCTCCTTTTATGATTTTCTGATCACTGATTATGATCAAGAAACATTGAAGAAGCAATTACAATACAATTTAAAAATAAATGTGAAATAATGACAACCAACAACAAGCCCCTGGCTTAATTTATTATATTAAGTTAATTCTGCCGAAAACTTGAAGATAGTTACTACACAGCCCTATAGAACTTCCTGGCCAAGCACCTGGCATGGGGCTTTGTGGAGGTAATGAAATAACTTTGACCACTGGAAGCTCTTCTGCAGGCACAGATGGTATTTTTTTAGTTTAAATGACAGGAATATTGTGTCCAGTTCTGGGCCCCTCAGTTCAAGAAGGACAGGGAGCTGCTGGAGAGAGCTCAGCACAGGAACAAAAGGATGATTNTGTGACCTGCTCTAGGTGACCCTGCTCTGGCAGGGGGGTTGCACTGGATGAGCTTTCAAGGTCCTTTCCAGCCTTTGAGATTCTGTGATTCTGTGTTCTGGAAATTGGGAAAAATCAACCATCCTTTGTCCCTTTTCTACTTTCAGAATAAACATCTAGGCAAAAGAGTCTAGCATCTATAAACATTCAAATCTTGATGTCTCTGGTGTCCACGTGGATCTGACACTGTTTATTTTATTCGGTGATTACATAAAATAGTCTCCTTTGCTCAAAAAAAAAAATGTTTCACTGCAAAACGTACAATAAATGTGAATTACCTTAAATTTTCCCAAGTACTTGCATTCTGAATGCAATTATATTGAAATAGGGAGGGGGGAAAAAGAAGCTTTTTTACATTTTAATTGTTTCTATTTCTGTGTAAAAGCTATTTGACACAGATCACAATGAAGTCTTAAAAAAAAATGAGTGCAAATCAATGTTTTCTAACACAACAGCTTGTAAAAAAATAATAACACTTGGCTAAGTGTATACATATGCATGTAGATATCTTCTTGCTTAGCAAAAATAGTTCTTTGCAGCTGGATTTAACTGCAGATCAGTCCATCTTAATGATTGCCAACTAATGAAAATATTAGGAACGTCACAGGGATTATTTTAGAGTGTTAATGAAAGATGCTTTGCTTGACATTTGAAGTAATGACTAGCACCAGGGGATATAAGTCGTTTTGCTTATAATATTGCTATCCTGCTTGTTTGGTTTAGGCAATTAAAACAAGGAGCATTTTTTTCTTTCTACAGGGGAAAATGAAACTCAGGAATTTGTAATCCCTGTAGTTCAGATCAAACAGAAAATTGTGCAGTTGTTCATGTGAAATTTTAGCTTTTCAGTCCTCTGTGTTTTCTTTGTTAGTTTATTGATACATTTTGCAAACTCAGAACTGCAGTTTGATATCCCAGAGACGCTTCTGATGTAATGGGCAACTTCTAAGTATAATCAAAGTAAAATTAGGTAGATTCTAATTACAGCAGTTTTTTGCAGCTGAAGAATTAGTGTGGCCATCTCGTTTCCATGGTTGAGGTAGAAATGAAGAGCTTGGTCTCTTTGTGAGCTGGTTGAAGAGCATACCTCAGTACTAGCAGTGAACATTTCCAGTTTGAGCGAAGGAAAGGCTGCCTCAACGCTATTGAATCGCCTCACCTTTCAGCAGCTGAACAATAGTGCTTCAGTATTTTTGTGTGTGAAGGGGTTCTTTCTCTTGCTTAGACCAGGAAGGGTTTTCAGTACTTTGGTGTGTCAACGTAATGGTCTCAACTGTGCAGTGAACACACGGGTTTATCGCTTAATAGCAGAAAAGGTGACTATAGCCCCTCAGTGCGAGAAGAGTTCATCCGGCTGATATCTTGGCAGTTTATGAACACTAACAGGATGAGGAAATCTGTTTCCTTCCTGAAACTTTGTATCTGAGGAATATACAGACACCATTTGAGACGTTGTGGGGTTTAGGCTTTTTAGTTTGTTGGTAGTAGTGCAGCGTTTCGCTGTCCAGACGAGGATATGAAACCGCTTATTGTGAGCTGTTAGATTTTTATTAGAGATGACACACGAAAGGTATATTCTGATGATAAACACATCTTAAGAGATATTGAAATGAAACATAGCAATTGGAATTTGTAAGGGTATAATTGCCTTAGCAACATCTAAACTGCCACTACACTAGATTTTGCAAGAGTTTCTCTGACTTCAGTCCTTGCTGAGGAAGGCTTCTGTGAGGAACAGAGCTGAGTAGAAGCTAATTGTTGCAGACTTTAATTGAAAATCTGAAGAGAGGATTCCTCCACAAATCCAAGAAAAACATGATTTTAAATTTAAAACCGCCTTTTTTTTCTTGCAAGAGTAAGAACCCAAAGTGAAGGACAGTGACAGATCATTTTCAGGTTAAAAGGATTCACATGGAGTTTGCTGATCTGGAAACACTTTCTAGTTAGCTTTCAGTAACCCAGGCTTTTCACAACCCACCTTAGTGCTCCAAGGTGGCCCCCTCTGATATTCTTCTACCTCCTGTTGGAAAATCCCTAGTTTTGAACTCTGATACTGGTGTTGCTTCAGATGCCTTCAATTAACTTCATTTTTTTGCCTGTTTTGACTTCCATCCTCATTGCCTTTTTCTGCATTCTTAACCTCTCTGTGCTGGTGCTTGTCTCACAACAGTTTACTCCAAAATTACATCTTTTTCTCTTGCCTATGTAATTTTGTGTCCAACTAGCTGCCCTATTGCTGGAATTTCATAGATGATGTTTTCTGGTGGTTGTTTTCTGTAAGGCTGGAATTACTCTGGTGTCCTAACTTACCTTGCTAAAACACAATTGCTTCCTCATCTTCGTTCTTGAATCTCTGTAAAATAAGAATCTGCTCTTCCTTGACAAATAGCACCTTAGTATTATGCTTATGAAATAATCATAGAATGCTAATAAAACATTACCATGGGCTAAAACATTGTTACACTTGTCCCATCCCCTCCTTCTCTCAGCTTACCCATTTACAGTATTATAATACATGTTTAACTAAGTGTTTTAACTTGGATTCCAAGGCTGTGAATTACTGTTTCCAGAAACCTAGGTCTAGGATTAGCATGCTAGTCAGTAAAAGTCCATAGAAGCAGATGCAATTGCAGGGTCAAAGTTTCAGATTGAAAACAAATATTGTCTTTGGTCTGTCCTGTATGGCTGTAGAGAGATGTACATGTAGTTAAATAGCTTGCAGTAAGTAAAAATGTACTCAGTTGGCTTTCTGTTCTACATCTGCAAGAGAATCTATAGGCATAAAAGCAAACATCAAAAACAATATAAAGCAAAATGCACCCTGCTTTACCAAGTGCATTTTACTACATGCTTTCCAGTGCAGTAAGCCTGTGAAATACATTTTTGATATTTTCACAGTAAGCCTGTGAAATGGTCAGGTTTTAACTTCTCCAACAGTGATTTTGTGTAGCGTCTTGTGTGAAGGCTGGAGGAGGGTTCTCTCTGGGTTCCTGACAAGTGGACCGTAGCCATTCTGGATCATAGCAATGAAGCTCCTGGTCTTGTGTTCCATTTTGAAAGTACAAACCAAACGATTGTGTTTTCTGCACTCTGGAGCTCACAAAATGTGAACTGAGGCAGGATGTCAAACAGGCAACAGAACTAATACCTTCATCTTGCTTTCCTGCCAAACTCTGTTTTCTGAAACAAGTTCTTTTGACTTTTGCACTTTTTTTAAATACCAATGAACTCATAGCTCATTCTGTAGCAAGAAAACGAACCAAAAGATCAACATTGTGCTTAGTCACACCTCATCTGCTTCAGAATACATTTTAATTTGTTTTATTAGTAGCTTTATTAAGACCAACAGCCTCCATGGGAATTAAAAGCAACTCTGGTTTTGCTTTTGAAGATACAAGAAACTCTTGACTTATATCAGAAAATGCTTTTTAAATAGTTTGAAGAATTCACTTTAACAGGAAAGTAAGGAGTGGCCAGTATGCATCTGCCACAAGACATGTGATCAGTTGGAAAGAAATGAGCTCATCTAGATGTTCAAAAGCCAAAAAGGGAAGAATCTTGCAGCTGTTGTCTTTAAAGTCAACATGATAATGAATCACCAATGCGAAGACATTTTTTTTTCTGCTGGAGTTCCATCTTTTGCTCTTTCAATTTCTGAGCTACTGTTTCAGCAGAAAAAAAAAAATACACAGAATCAGATCCACTGAAGTGTTTTAATCACCTGATAAGATAGTGGCTCGGTTGTTATTCTTCAGAAACATGCAAGTTGTTGCTTGCCATTAAAAATAACTCCCATCGGTCTCTGAATCATTCAGCAAACAGCAAGGCTGTGTGCCATTTTACCAAAGTGCTGTGTCTGAAAAAGTGCTGACAAAAATCGGGCAGATTTTTCTGGAGGAAGCAGCATTCTTTTTATGTCCCTGTTTGCTGTCATTCACTGTATTAGTCTAAACAATTCAGCTAGGTAAATTCACATATGTATTATATATGGGTTGGTTTTGCTTCTGTGTCTGTCCTTGTCCTGTGTTTTGAACAGCTTCAAGTACCTCAGTCTCAACAGTGAATTTTGCATTGATGAGTTTTCTTTATGTTTTTGTTGGAGTTTCCCTAAACCAGATGGGATTTCATATACACTTTGCAGTTCTGAATGAAGCCTGTGCTTATAGAAAGTTTTAATCTGTGTTCTTATTCATAAACAGAGAATGTTTTTCATTTAAAAATCCCCTGGCTTTGTGAGACTCACAAGAGCAATCATCATCTGTAGAGATCGTATTTGGCAGCCTCTTGTTAAGTGAAATCTTCTTATTTTGTCCTACAGCTGGAGTAAACACCAACACAAATCCCACTCAGAAGCTTTTATTCAGTTAAAGAGCACAGCTTCAGAATGAATTGCATCCCATTCTCCTGTTACTTAAACAAATCAGGAATTAATTGTCTTGTGGGGAGCAAAGCCTATTGAATAAGAGGAGATGACTTGTAACCATGGTAGGAGTTTTTTTTTAAATAAAATCAAAGGGTAGAGTGTTTCAGAATGTACAAATAATAAGAAGGAGAGGAAGCCATGCAAGGTGTTCTTATGTAGCCCTTTTCATTTGTGCGAAAGTAAATACTTTGCAAAACATGAGAAAAATCTTGCAAATAGTCTGACTTGCAAATTTAGAAACTACTCTGAATATTACAGGTGGTGAAATAATAAACCATAATCACTTCTCATTTTGGTTGAGTAGTTACTTTAAGCATATTAGCGGTGTCACTGAAAGCAAAGCCTGCAGTATTAGGTTTGACTTTTCTAGAAGCAGTCAGCTTGTGTTGCAGTATTGCAGTTTAAAATAATAAACAGTGGTCTTCTGTGCTTTTGACAAAGCTATGGAGAGCTAATCCAAATCTGAAACGTGCCCACATTGTTCACGTGAGGATCCCCACACAGGGTATAAAGCAAGCGCTTCAGAGATGTCTGTCTTTGTGTTTATCACATGCTGTATGCTAATCTAAACAACATTCTTTCCTCCTAAGGAACTTGCTTTTTAAATCAACTGTATTCTGATCTTATTTATCAAACAAATCCCCAAGATCGAATGCTCTGGTTACAGCACAGCTGAATGTTGGACTGGTTTCATTTTCCAGGTTTGGCACACGTGCAGAATAAACTTTGTACTCATCATCAGTGGGATGTTGATGTGCTGCACCAGTCCTGGCCCACAGTAGATCCAGAGTACCTTCAGCCATCAGATGTTGTGGAGATGTCTGTTCTGGTAAGAGGCTTTTCATTTCTTTTCAGTGACGGCCAACTGGTGAGTTATGACCTCACGGGATGGCAAAATACCTGCTCCTCTGGAAGTCAGTCCCCCTCTTAGGTGGCCCAGTAAAAGGTCAGATAGAGCAGAAGCTGCACTGTGCTAAGTAATTAATTTCCCAAATGAGTAAATGTAGCAAGTCTGGAAGGGAGAAGGTCCAAATAGAAATCTTGTTGAGCGATGGTGTATCAGTACCTGTGGAGACCAGACCAATGAGCAGCTGTGGACAAGGACAGCACAGTCAAAACAACGATCAAAATACAGGTCCCTCCAGACTTTTTGCCTGGCAGTGGGTTTATGAACTTGGCCTTGTACAAAAATGTCTAATGACATGACGTGTCTTTTGCTGCCTGTAGTGTTATGGTTTGCCCAAGACAACCTGTCACAAGCTGGGTTAAGCTGCTGTGAGTTTTGCCAAATGATGTTTCCTGTCTGCCTCGGGCTGAACATGGAGCAAATTTCAGCAGAGCATATTTTTGGCAAGGAGGTTGAGGAAAAACAAGTATCTTTGGTCATGTTAGAACTGCACCCCAGGTTGTCTTTGAGCTCTAAGACCTTTGTGGTCTAGAGAAAGGGCTGGCAGTTGTATGGAAAAGTAGACATAGAACTGCATATAGTTAACCTGTCATTTTTTGACATGTGTTTGTGCACATGCAAAGGGTAGTTTACTTTTTTCCTATGTCTATAATTAACTAGTCTGTTAGTGTGCTTCCAGGCATCATAAAGCTTTATTGATAGATGGTGCAGAGTAGCAGCAAGTGCCACTGCAGGCCATAGACGGACTGCCTGGAGCCAAGGGAGTGGGATCCACGAGCAGTGTCTCAGCTCTTCCTTCAACAAACTCCTGATCAACTTGCTTTCAAGTTCTTCATGCTCAGGCATTGATAGTCTGTAATTACACACCTGTGTGCTACTAGATCTACAGGATTCTTGCTTTTTTTTACTGTTCACCAAAGATTAACCTTGACTATATCATGCAAACGTTCTAAACTTAAATGATTCAAATGAAGTTAAATGTTTCAACTTCAACTTGTGTTTCTGGACACTAGAAGAGATGGAGCCTGTAGAAGAAATCTCATTTGGTCATGGAAAACTGCACGTTCTCTGTGTGTGTAAGAGAAATAGAAGCAAGGCATTTTATCTGTATTTCATTCTGTTATCTCCTTTGGGTAGAAGGAGTAAGGCAGTTGGGTTCTTTTTGTTCAGATGAGAGTTTTGAGGAGGAAAGAGATTGGTTGGATTTAGAAGTCATGTGGCTGTAGATTTCCTTAATCAAAGAATCTTTGCAAAAAAAGTTCATGTCTTGCCAGATATCTCTGTCAGCCCACTTGAACAGAACGAGAAAAGCTACTGCAACACTGATTTTTTTATAACATTCCACACAGATCCTTAGCAGAGGCCACAGAGGGTGTCTTTTTGGAGGAAATTTTCAATTGGCATCTTTTCCCAAACCAAGGAGAAGGACTCAAGTGCCAGCTGGGGTTAAGAGCAGACTCAGACTAATATTCACTGTGGATTTATTGCTTGCTTCCTTGCTTTAAGTGATAAGCATTTATTTATACAAGTAAAAAGGTCATATATCCACAAATACCTTCACCAAGGTATAATCACTTTGGTCAAGCTCAAAATAAACCTTCACCTTCCAGCACAGCTAGCAAACATCTCAAATTAGGGTTCACTGTATAAGGAAGTCATGAATGAGAAATTGCATAATTATAGAAACTTCTTTGCCATTGTGGTTAAAGCAAACATGTTATTAAATACATCTTTAAAATAAACATTCCAGCAATACAGGGAAAACTTTGAACTCCATGTTTGTAAGGCTAGACAACTGAACATGAAAACACCTCAACATCTCACAGGCATTTTTCTGCTGACGTTGAAGCTTCCTCCTTGCAAAATGAAACCAGAGAAGTAAAAAATGCGTTTGCTTGAAACAACCATTCTGAAAGTCATTTTTGTTTCTTTTCCTGGTTGACTTGGCCAAAGCCATGGCCTCGTGTTAGGAGTCTCTTAATACAAGAGAAAGCAACCCCATGTGTCACATATTCATGAAAGAACGTGATGTGTGTTAACACCTTCCCTAGTTCTGAGAAACCAAGTGAATGGAAGACCAAAGAGATAAGTTTTTTATTGTTTCAACTGGGAATCATTCTCAAAAGAAGTGCTTAGGGATGTGCCTGGCTCTCTACTGTAAGAGGCAAAAGGGAAGTACAGGGGAGCAGGGAGAATTCCTTATAAATGTGAATATTTTAAAGCCTTGTGGACACTGTAGGTTTTTGTATGGCTGTAAAAATAAACTGCCCTCATTAAACCAAGAAACACTCAACATATGGGAGAATTGGTTAGTTGCAAAGAGACAGTGTCTCTTCACAAGGCTGCACAGTCAAACCAAGCCTTTGGGCCACAACCCTATTATTCTCAATACATCAAACTGCCTCAGGCTGCCAGGGACTTGCCTGCTGAGACATTATGGTTTTATTTCTCTCAGCACAGAATACTTCATTATTTCCTGCCCGTGCTGGAGTTGTATCTTTCCATATTTAACTTCAAGCTGCAAAAGCAACCATCTCACTGCGTCCTTGGCTGATGCAATACAGATTGCCTGCAAGAAAGACATTTAAATTCACGTAGTATCGGTTACTCTAAACGTTACTGCAAACTTGAGTACTTTTAATGGTGCCATATATTGTTAATGCTGTGTAAAATCAGACATGAACATAGGGTGCATGTCATCTTATGTCACATTTTCTAGGTGGTACAGAACTGTTAGCAGTTGTGGTCTTAAACCTGATGCTTTTTATAAAATGAATTTTACAAATTGGTGTCATTTCTCTTGCTTTGACATATGAGGAAGGCCTAAAAGTCCACAGATGCTTATTTTCCTTTTTACTTCTCAGGAGGATTATGCATCAATGGCAAAAAAAAAAATCTGAGCTGAGCTAAAAATTCCTCTTTGCAACCTCCAAGTGCTTGTTTTTCAGTCTTTTGCAATTTCACTTCGTCCTTTGAAACCTTTCTACTTCCCTCTAGCTCCAGCTAGGTCCAGAATAGTCTGACAAATGTTAACAACAACAGAAAAAAAACATAAGAAAGAAGAGAAAAAGCAACAGCTTCCTTCCTCAGAGGAAGAAAGGACCCCATTTCTTTCTTCTCTTGCAGCTTGCTGTGGTTTTTCAGGAAAACATGGCTGCCAGCAGCCCAAATTTCTTATGCTGGCACTCGTGAGGGTTATGCTGGCCTAGTGAGATTGTGAGAGACAGAGGCATAGCTGAAGATATGTGTCCTGCAGAGAATCTAACCCCTCTAACTAAATCTAACTAAAAGAATATGTCAATGGGCTCCTTCTACGCACAGTATGTCGTGACATCTGCAGATGCTTATTTTAAGAATAGATTAGTACATTTGACTTTGCATCACAATAATGGAAGCCATGGTGTAAACGTGCCGAAATCATAACCCATCTGCCATCTGATAGGATTTTGGACCCCTCTCTGGTGTGGGGAGATCAGGAGAGGTGCTGCAGGAAGGGTCACCCAAGCTTCACAGCCTTTCTAGACAAAACACAACCCCTAGCAGTCCTTTATTTATGAATTGACTGAGGCTGCTTGACCTTTCTGTTGAAAGTAGCACCAAGTAAGCTAGTTGTGGCAAGTTCCCAACATCGATCCACTCACTGGGACCTGTTAGTTTGCATCATGGAGGCCAGTGAATGCCATTTGAACTGAGCAGGCATAGTCTGGAACTGCAGGCCGCGTGTCCTGGCAGCGGAGTGGACAAGCTGGCTTTATGTTCTCAACTAAAACTTGTATCCCTTTGGATTTCAGTTTTCTTGTTTTCCTTATGAAATGCATTTCTTCTCTGAAGTGCCCTGTCAAGAACAACTACTTGTTTTTAGCAAAAGCTTTTAAAACGAGCACTTCTGTGTCTTCCAAGGGATTTACTTTGCACCAGGTGCCAAAGGCAAAGTAAAACATGGCCAGCCTTTTATGATACCACATGAAGGATGCTTGTAGGAATAGTTAAAAGGCTACCTACGTTATCACTGTGAATTAACGTCAAGTCTAGTGAAGAAAAAGACTCATCCCAGCTGCATTTGAGACTTCCTTAAAGATCTGTCTCAGCTTCCCTGCTCTGAGTGTTGCACAGATTATCTTGTTTTCAATGAAGTATAAAACTAAGGAAGTGAAGTAGGTCTCATTCCTGGTATGTTTCACCTAGGTATCTTGGATAAAATCCAGGTGAAAACAAAGTTCTTTATGTCTAAGCTGGATGAGGCAACACGTCATAGAATCATAGAATGGTAGGTGTTGGAAGAGACCTTTAGAGATCATCTAGTCCAACCCCCCTGCAGAAGCAGGTTCATATGCCATTTAGATGATTGAAAACTTGTTACAATGATGTCTAAAAGGTCAAAGATCTGCAGCAGATTTTTATGCAAATAATTTGATTCAATTGGATTTCGAAAACCCAAATGATTTCATTTGCTGAAATGTGGGATTTGATGTTATTTTTGTTAATCCACTGGAAGTGAATTAAATCTGAAAGCTTTTGTTATTTAAAAAATTATCTGAAAGCTTTTGTAAGAATGAATCTTGTGCCAGTTCTGAGAACCAGCCAGCCAGAGGAAAGTGTTACTGTATGAGTGGTTGTCATCTCTGTGGTCAGCGTTGACTTAATGAGTCCTGCATTTAGCACAAACGCAACATAGTGTAAGTTAAAGCTCATTCTTCTATAAATGAGCGATGATGAATCTTTGATACCTTTTCAGCCACAAATAGTCCTGTGTTAATAAATCTTACATTTGAATATCTGTAAGGAGTCACTGAGCTGTAAAGAAGCCAAATTGCAGTCTAGAAGTCTGTACAAAGCAAGATTCCCACCTGCCAAACCCTTATGATCTCTGTCATTATTCAGCTTGTGTAACTATCATGTTTTTAAACTTACAAGTCTGCTGCATTGCACAGTCACATGCAACTTGCTGTCATCAAAACTAAGACTTCCTGAAGCCACTTCTTCGATTTTCACAAAGTATCATGAGCCAGAGTTTCATTCTCTTCTTTTATCATGGATAAACAGGAGGTAAGGAGAGTCTGATCCTCTACTTAGAAAGTCTGGTGTTGGAGAAAAGAAGGTTTGATCCACTTTACTTCCCAAGATGGATTGGATATGGGAAGTGAAATTCTATAAACCAGTCTAGTGGCTTCTTTTTTTTCTTGTTTTCGTGTGTTTCTTTTTCAGATCAATAACAAAGCCTGTGGCAAAATCGTGGTGCCTCAGCAAGCAGCTCGCAATTTTGAAGAAGTCCATGATCTCGTTCTTCAAAGTGAACTTGGAGTCAAGCTTCTCCAGGGCCGGACCATTAAAAAGGCCTTTCTGTCTCCCAGAACTGCCCTGATCAACTTCTTAGTGCAAGAATAGCAAAGGCTCTGCTGGACTGTAAAAGGGAACTGGAATCTTTCAAGAAGAAACCAATTTAAAACTACCAGTTATGGTTATTTAAATCTCCAGTAACGGTGGGGAAGGAATGTTATTCAAATCAGGTTGCTGCTAAATCTTCATTTCAACGTGGAGGAATGCACACAATTCAGGTTTCTTACCGAATGCTGGTAAGGTGCTGCTTGTCCATATTCTCTGGGAGAATGAGAAAGAAGAGCAGAAGAACTAATTGATTGTAACAGAATGTAGATGATGTCAAATGGGTAGGTTTCAGCATCAGCCTCAGGAATTTATCCTGTTGGAAAGTCTTGGCTAAATGCAAAGGCATAAATATGATTCCAGGACTAAACAACTGGCCTGAGTGTGTGCTACAGCAAGTGTTAGGTGTGCTACAGTCAGTCTTTGCTCCCTGTTTCTGGTGTTTGGGTACCTTACCACTAGCTACCATTTTAAACTGTAAGAAAATGTTACTAGAGAGTGTTAATTTTAGAAAGGATTTCTTAGTAACAGTGAGCAATAGCCTTGGGCACAGCAGGTAGCCAGAATGGGTCGGTTTGATACATTTCACATATGTTTCAGAGCCAAGCCAAGAAAAAGGTCAGATTATTTAGCTAAGCCTTGCCTTGGCCAGGATCTGCCTTCCTCACTGGCAAATTTGTGTTGGCTCATACATGAGAGGTTCAACTTCAGCAAAGAACTGGCGGTTGTTTCAGCTCAGGGCAGAATGGAACTTACTTCCCACCCGTGAGCCGTCCCGTAGACTCAAGGAAGGGGTGACTGCTGCTAGGAATGCAGCAGTGAGGAAGGCAGACAGTGTGCTTTTTGCCTCTACTCCTAGTTCTTGTAGTGCCTATGTCATAAAACTTGAATTGAAACTCTTTCTTTTCTGAGGGGTTCATGAGGTGGCAATAGCAGTCATGTTTCTAAAAATCAATCAGACTCTCATAAAACACAAAACTATTCCCATGCCTCATTTCAACCCTTTTATTTGTAGGCTGCACTGCTCTTACATCCACATGGAAATGTTTATTGTATTTAGAAAACCCTTGAAAAAGCGTTTCCAGAGAGACAATTACGGGGTTCATTGTCTAAGAATGTCTTTTCTTTAACAGCCATTACACTAAGTAGTCCAATAAGCCAACCATTTGTGAACCACTCTGACAGTCAGCAATAGCAACCAGCTAGGCAAACACAGAGGTCTGTATTAACCCTCCAGCCCAGCAGTCATATCCAGACTCAGTGTTAGGTTAATAAGAAACCAGCAAAAATCTCCCACGTAACGGTAAGTCAGTCCAATAGATCCTAAGCAATGAGGGTAAAGACAGGTCACATTGCAATACCCATATTCATTTTGGTGGTAGGTATTTTTGTTACTAAAGATCCAGCTACAAAACACAGCTGCCAGGCTCGGTGAGGAGATCTACACATCCCTACTTCTGCAACGAAACTCTTCTGATTTCTGCTTCTTCCTGGACCTCACTCGTGCAGATTTTCCCTTCAGCAGTCCTTTGACACGAGAATGACTGAAGAAATGGGATCTTTATCATGAAGATACAGCCTCTTCAGTTTTAAGACTCCACAGCTCTCAGCCACAGAGGAATGCATTCAGACATTCGAACACAGGCCTTCAGTTGGAGTTAAAATAATTTGAATTCCAGTGTCTGCCTGACATATATGTTGTTATAAATTCATAAAACTGCTGTTCAGAAGCCCCTAGAAGGCCTGTGAAAGAGAGCCTTTAAAGTAGAATCTGCAGCACAGCACAGTCCTCTGCTAGGGGTTTTTTTTTGCCCTGTATAAAAGTTTTAACACACCCTGCAGAACCATTTTAACAGTTTTTCTTTGGGGAAAGGTGACGTGTTTGGTGTAAATAAAAGCTTCTAAAATGTACAGGAATGAAGAAAGATGCTTTAAGCCCAGCAGCCCTGTGGTGCCTTGAAACAAAAGCCACAGTCAGTGCAGGGCTGAGCAGCAGCCCACAGCGTTTATTGCTGTTAGCACTGGCGGGTGTTTGCTCTGGCCAGAGGAGGTGAATTGTAGATGTCACTTGGTGATTCAGGCAAGAATCAAAACAGGGAATGGACTTCTGCAGGCTTAAAAAGAAAATAAGGAAATGTAGTGAACAGCAGCTGCACAGAATACAGTCAGAGGTCACGCCAGTGTGTTTGTAATGAGTTAAAATTCAGTGTGGTCTAGAAGGAGGTGTAAAAGTGAGAGAGAGAGATGATGCAGAAAGTCTGGCAGAGCCAAACTCCCTGCCCATGATATGGACATGTCAATGCTGCTTTGCAGCGAGGTGATAGGGCTTTTTACATCACAGTAAAGAACAGTTTTACACCTTAGGTCCCTAGCTAAGGTGGTTCTCCAGCCAGCTCCTCTCACCTATGGTGTAAAATACCTATCCCAGGTGAACAAGAGTGCATTTTTGCCTGCCTTTCAGCAGCAGCCAAACGTGGAGATTTGGTACAAAATAAAATCTGTATGCTTTCTCAGTGACTTACCCCAGAACTGCCATCTGGGTAATGATGCCTTTTTCTGATCTGACTTTGTAAAAGCCTGCTTGTTTCTTCTGCACAGATAACGCGGGTAACGCGGTTTCTCTGTCTGCAGTGGGAAGCCTTACAGAGAGCTCTCCCTCTTCTGTAAACTTTTGACAATTGACATGAACTAGAAGGAATGTTGATCAGTACTTTGCTGGTTGTTCCTCCCCAGGGAGGTTTGCAGTACATAAGCTTTTTTTCCTAAAAGCAGGGCTATAAATGAGGATGAGGAGAAATCGCTCTCTGGTTTCGCAATACTTAATGCAGTTTGTAGAGAGGGGATCGGCCTTATTCATGTGTGTTTATTGACATGGTAAAGTACTTAACACTGGTTTTGCTGGGCACTTTTTCTGCTTCTTTATTTTTTTCAGTCCCGTCCTATTAAGATCTGAGCCGATTTTCTATCAAAGGACTGTGCTGCAAGAGAAGTGTTGGTCTATCACCAGGACCTGAGTGGTGAATATACGTATTAGCCCACTGATTTCCATCAGTCCAGGTAATACCTGCTTTGAACTGTAAAAAATGTTGCTGAAACTACACCTGTAATTTTTTTCTTTAATGCAAATGGGGTTTATATCTCAAGGAAGCAGCATGAAGCCAGTCAGAGTAGACCAGAGGCAGTTTTTAGCATGTCCCAGCTGTAGGAAAACTGAACTGGAGCATTAGCTCTGAGCAGGAGGGGACAGGATCAGAGCTCTCATCTGCAGCCCAGATGATAAAAGAGTTCTTGCCTGACATGCAGAGGAAAGGTGGGATTTTTTTTTCCCTTTCCTGAGTAAAGTGACTTTCCGGTACCACAAAGCATTCTGCATTTCACTAACGGCGCCTGGCCCAGGAGGCCCCCAGTCAAACACAACCTTTGTTGCACTTAGGGAAATAGTCTGGTGGTTGATAGAGCGAGGACAGAGGCTGGACTTGATAATCTTAAAGGTCACTTCCAGCTGAAGCAATGCTATGATTCTATGATTCTATGATTTGTGTCTTGTGGCACTTCTCTCGCTCAAGTAAACCCTGGGTTGGATGAGTTCAGGTCTGTTTCTAGCCCTGGAGAGCTGCAAATCAGCATCATCCTGCATGCAAAGTTAGTTCTAGCTTTCTATATAGTCAGTTTGAACAGAGTTTTCCCAGGTTTATAAGTTGTTAGTGTCTGAATGGGAGTGGATTTGCCTGGATGTAGCAACATTGCAGTGGGAAATCTTTTGGCTTTTGTTCTATCTGCTAGCCATAAGGGACTGGGAGCTCAAAGTAAAGCAGATGCTTGTGTTTGTTGTCAGGGGAACGTGGCCCAAACCTGTGAGAGCGTTTGATTACAGGAATCTTGTCAAAAACACATCCCAATATTGGACATCCAGAACATTTCCTTGTGTGCTCATCTGCCTGTGCTTCCCCAATTTGCTCTCTGTTTTAGGTGGCAAAATTGCTTGCTCAGCAAAGAAACATGTCAATGGGAAAAGCTTGTGTATAATGAGCTTAATGTTCATGGGTTTTCTGCTTGCACTTGTGACACTCAGCTTCGCACACAGTCATTGTAATTGAAAAGCCTGGTTTTCTTCAATGCAGCTCTAAGCAGAATGTATACATTGACACGAACAGAAATGTGTGCCTTTATGCTTGCTCTCTTAGATACAAGCGTGCTTTCTGGGCTGGCTGCAAGGGGAAGGCCCACAGTCACATCTAAGGCTCTGAACTTCCTTATCTACCAGTAGTTTTTGACACGTGCCAAAAACCAAGCATGAAAGGGCCAAGGTTCTGCCGCTGCCCCCACTTCCCGCTGCCAGCAGAGATGCACAAGCTGCCGAGCAAGGGGAGTTGCTCTCCAGTAACTTCGCTCAGTGCCAGCAGTATGTGAAGTGAATTACATCTAGTCATAACAGCTGTAGGTGATCCAATACACTGGTCAAGAATAATAAACACAGGACACATAACTGGGGCAGAAAAGAGAAGGATTCAATAGAGGAGCGTGACACATGCCTGGCAGTGGATTGGAACCCACATCCCTGGGTTTGTTTCTGATGCTGATTAAGAGAACTGGCATAACAGGAAATTGTTTTGTGCTACAAAGGGAAAGCAATTGTCTTTAAATACACAGCAGTGTAATTAACAAATCTTCCTAATTGCTGCAAAACAGAAATACCATTGTGTGTTGCTGTGCTGGCTAAGCCAAAGAAGCATTGGGAAGAAGCTTGTGGAAGCTTTTAGAAATGAATATTTTTCTGAAGTACGTCTCCATCCCTGGAGATCCACGTGGCTGGATGAAATAGCATGGGTGCAATAAAAACACAGGCTGCCCCATTTTCCCATGTGAAAGAGCGTTCTGAAACATCTGTTAGTTGCAGAGCTTCTCCTAGGACACGCACAGAAGGACGGGGTGGATGCACTGACTGCATCTGGCACGTCCACTGCAAGTCCACTGAGCCACGTGAGGCTGATGATGGATGGCAGGATGTGTCTGACCTGTGGAGCACTTCCAGCCCAGGACTGCTAAAAGCCACCTATGTTGGTTAAACAGGTCACAGTGCTGTTTGTGTTAATGTGCTGATAAAGAGGCAGAGAAACAGAGCTGGAAAATCCTCCAGGCGAGTTCTTGTACCCGATAAAAGGTTCTTTTTAGTAGGAAATGGAGAACATGAACTATTCTGTGTTCTTTAGAGCAGGGGCAGGAAAACCACCAAAGTCTCCTGTGTTATTTTGGTGCAACTCTGCAGCCACCAAAAGCAAGTGTTTAGCCCCACAAGGAAGGGAGACTGTGATCTCCACCATCACTCATGGCATCAGGAGAAACAGAAGAGAGAAAAGTGCAAGTCATTCTGTGCCCTGGAGCAGCAGCTGAGCACTTGGCACCCAGCTCTGGCCTTCCTCAGGGAGACAAACCACTGCAGCTCAGTGATTCACAGCCTGTAGAGGTTTTTTCCTCTGCTCTTTCCTGGGCTCCTGTTTGAGGTCTCCTCTTACCACTCCAAGATGTGAGCCACCAGGTAACCCTTCCATGCCTCAGTTTACCCACCTGTAAGCAGGGCCCACACCATCTCCATTGAACTGATGATGTAGGTGCAGTTATTTAAGGAATGCGACCCTGAAGGCCCTTCTGTGAAGCAGCCTGACCCCTCCAGAAAAGCAGTTTGGAAAAGAGCCACAGCGCTGCCCTGGACCCTCTGTGCCATTAGTGTTCATTAAATGCCTCTCAGTGTAATTCCCTGCAAAGATCATGCCTCATAGCAGGCAGTCATAGCAGAACAGGAGCAGAACGTGCAAGTCTGGCCCCATTTCTGCCCTGGTCATAGGGGCAGGGGATGCACAAACCCAGGCTGCCCCTGCAGCTTGGGGGTTAAACCGAGTCAGTGCAGGGCAGGCAGGCCTCCCAGAGGAATGCAGAGGCCCCCGGGGCACTGGTGGGGAGGAACCACATCTCCCAGCCCTGCCCCAGCTGCCTTCCTGCAAACCTTTTGAGGTTTGGCCTCTTCACCTCCACAGAGTCCATTTCATTGGCCTGGCCTGAGGCTTGAGCCTGGCTTTCCAGCCTGGAGCTGTTCCAGGGCTCACCTTCCCCTGTCACCCTCTTATGTATGACAGCCCTGTGTATCATCCTCGTGGTACAAAGCACCCAGCTGGTGCAGAACCCGAGGGAGCATTCAGCATTTCCCTTTTCGATTCCCAGTCCTGAGATGGGGGATGCTGCAGCACTGCCTTGGGAGAGCTGAGAGATGTGTTTACTCCTGCAAGAACCAAGCTAGGCTCCATCCTGGAAATACTTTTGCCTTATAAATTGTTCACTCTGTTTATGTTTTGGTGCTGAAGCCCTTATTACTCTCCTGCTAAAACACACCAGAGCATGTATCTCGAGCACTCCAGAGTGGTGTGCGCAGTCCTGGCTCCTGTGGGAAATGACCTGCCTGGGACATCTACAACAGGGATTAAACCTGGAAACGTCCACAAAGAAACCCACCTGCTGCTGCTGCTGGTTCCTCACATTAGTTTGGTTGCAAATAGGTAGCATGAGTGTCTGCTAGTTGCCTTTGGAGAGAGATCTAGCTAGAAATTGTCCCTCAGACTCCTCCTAATCATCATTTTCCCATAAACTCCACAGCCCCGTGCTGTTTTCATGATTCCAGGTATAAGGGTGTTTTCTCCCAGGCAGAAAAAAAACGATCAAGGAGGTGGGGGGTAGGGGAGTGGATTTCTCTGCATTTCTTCCATCTCTCTGCAGTGTGAGCCCAGAGCCAAACGTAGCAGCAAGACATGAAGACAGACGATCCCCTCCCTGCTCTCATCCGTGACTTCCCTGTTTCCCCGGGCAGGCAGCGAGGGCTTTGCCCCAGCCTGTCAGCAGCCTCAGCACCTGGAGGGCTGTGCCATCCCAGCACAGGGCTGTGCTGATGCTCTCGTTGATCCCACAGAGACAGGGCTGAAATCAGAGAACGCCACTCGGGGCTGATTGCTTGCTGCTTCCCTCAGCCCCACCGGCAGCTGCGGCTGCCACGTGGAGCAGGGCTGGGTTACAAGCTCTCAGCATGATTTTGCATGAGTAAATGCAGTGTGTGAGCCTTGCCATGGGAACAAAAAAAACAGAATCAATGAACAATTTCTTTTGCCTCTCCTTCAAGGGTTTGGAATAAGTTCATTCAAATCAGCACATAGATTTTGCTCCCGTGCTACCACAGCCATCGTGGACCCCTTGGTCTCTTAATAGGCGTGGGCTGTAAAGCTCACAGGAGCTATAGCAATGTGGGACCGTATCTAACCGCAGCAGAAGGGTCTGCAAGTGAGTGTCGTGTTACATCTCCAGCCCAGTTAGAAAGTTCAAGTCAAATCATCTTGAGAACACCCCCAGCCCAAATCTCACGGAAAGAATAAATCCGAGCACGCAACCTCAAAGGTATTTTGCTGCCCTCAACGTTCAGTGAAAGCGTCGCGAATCGAACACCAAAGCGCCTCTGAATCGTTTGGCTGCGATCCCCTTTCCAAGGAGCTTTGCCATCAAAGTGTCTGCTCATGCATGAGGAGCCTGGAAGGAGGCCAAGCCCAGCGCGACAGTTCCCCCCCTCTGAAGGGCTTCGGCAGCCTTTTCCACCACGCTGTCGTCCGCGCGAGCATTGTTCTGCAGACAGCTGATTTGATCCTTTGGCATAGGAAGGAAATGTATTGTACATAGCTAGTGAAGGTCAGCAGCATCCAGAGAGGCCATTTGGCAAGAAGGCTGCTTCCACATGCACCTCCTTCCCCTCCTTTCTCCCCCCAACCCCCCGCCGAGGTGGTGAGCTCCTGCGGGTGGGATTGTAAAGCGACTTACAGACGGTAGATAAAAAGCTAGATAATGGCAGAAATTGTATGTACAGCCCTCAAAAAAGAAAGTCAGGGGAAAAAAAAGCGGGATCTGGGGGAAGTTACAGATTCTTCCTTGGTTTGTTTGTTGAAAGCTGAAAATAGAGATGTCTGTTCCCAAATACCGCTCTTCCACCGAAGGGTTTTGGTTTCCTAGAGGTCTGAACAGCCTCACCTCAGTGTGACTGAAGAAAACAACCCAAATAGACATCATCTAGGTCTCTGAGATGCTGGGTAGGAGCATTTCTTCCCTTGATTGACTTTACATCCTTGGGTGAGGAGGGAAGAAGGTGCTGCTGTGTTTCCTTTCTGTCATCCTCTTGGGCCATACGAATATGGACAGGAGGTTGGGGCATCTCTTTTTCTGTTGTATGTAGCACCAGGACAAGGGGTGATGGGATGAAGCTGGAGCACAAAAAGTTCCATTTAAACATAAGGGAAAACTCTTTCCCTGTTGAGGTGAGGGAGCCCTGGCCCAGGCTGCCCAGGGAGGTTGTGGAGGCTCCTTCTCTGGAGGTCTTCAAAACCCACCTGGACACGTTCCTGTGTGACCTGATCTAGGTGGGACCTGCTTTGGCAGAGGGAGTGGACTGGATGATCTCTAAAGCTTCTATCCAGGATGTTCCAACCTCTACCATGCTGTGATTCTTGACTCAAGCAATCTGCCATTCAGTACCAGCTTTGTTGCTTATCATTCTGACGTTGGACCCTCCTCATTTTAAAATATACCGAAAACCTACCTAACCTGGTCTCCAAAAGCACGCTGAAGCTAGTGGGGAGGAGAAAGGAGGCAACCCCTGCCTCAGCCACTTGCTGTGGTTCTCCCCATCGGCCTGGGATGCTACCAAACTGCCCTCACACTAGACCTTTCTGAGGATGCCCTTTGAACACTGAAACTCAATTTTGGCTTTCAGTGCCTCAGCTGAGCTTAGCCTCGGACTCAACAGTTTTGGTCAAGTTCCTCAAAGGAGGTAGTCACTCTACTAACTGGTGGCCTAAACCACCACCTGCCTGGCAGAAAGCAGCTGCTGAGGGCCACCATGGCCTCTCCCAGCCATGAAGTGAGAGGTGAGCCCTTGTCACTCCGGCCAAAAAGGCACAGTCAGGAGCTTGCCCTGCCTGTCCAGGCACAAGCTAAACCCCTCTGAACTGCTGAGGCTTGTGCAAAGTGGGGGTTTTAGTCATCAGGCACCCAGCTTCTCCCATGTGAAACAGGGTTTGTGGGGCTCAGCCTAAAGCAGCTGTGACACCCACAGCAGAGAAAGGCTTGGACGGGTTTGAGAGGTGGGATTGCTTGATAAATGCGACCTTTTCCTGGTTCTATGTGAAAGCTCTGGCTCTATTGATCACCTAAAAACTTGGCAGGCCATGGCTAGTGGCCACACATGCTGGTGTTCCACTTCCCCAGCTCCTGGGGACTGGGGGAGCTCCACTGCTGCACTTCTCCCTGAGCTGGAATTCCCACACACCTGCCCTCTCTGCAAATGATAAAATGCCTTATCTAACCCTCGGCTGCGGCTGGGATAACTTTTGCTAGTCCAAAGTTTATCATCTTATCAGCACAAGCTTGGGCCTAAGGCTGTTGCTGCGGGCATGAGCCCCTCAGTCCTGCCTGGAGCCTCTTTGGAGGCTCCAAACCGCTTTGGAGGTTGCTTTTGGAGGGAAGACAGGCACCTTTTCCCAAGGGCTCACAGTACCATGATTTTTAAGGACATTGGGCCAACACTCGCTGGAAAAAAAAAGGCTGTTTTCGTTTTGGCCTCGATTGCTCAGCAGTGCTTTCGTAAGGGAACTGGGTCAAAGAGAGATTTTTGTCGTCGTTTCTGACATCTTTTTGGTCACGGCCCAATTCGTGATTATTTAAAGGTGCATTCTTTAACATCTGGCCCAACCTCTTGGAGCCTGGAGGTGGGGGAAAGCATTAAAACAAGCTCTAGGAACTCTGGGCACCTGCCTGGGCTTGCAGGACCAACCACACCAGTCGATTTACACGGCTGGTACCGGTTCTTTACACTTTTCAAGCGGAGGCGGGGAGACGGGGGGGGTAGAGGAGGGGAGAGGGGGTGTTCGTGTGCCTGGCCCCGCTCCGACCCCTCCCCGGTCCCGGCGGGACGGAGCGGCCGCCGNTCCTTGGGTGAGGAGGGAAGAAGGTGCTGCTGTGTTTCCTTTCTGTCATCCTCTTGGGCCATACGAATATGGACAGGAGGTTGGGGCATCTCTTTTTCTGTTGTATGTAGCACCAGGACAAGGGGTGATGGGATGAAGCTGGAGCACAAAAAGTTCCATTTAAACATAAGGGAAAACTCTTTCCCTGTTGAGGTGAGGGAGCCCTGGCCCAGGCTGCCCAGGGAGGGTGTGGAGGCTCCTTCTCTGGAGGTCTTCAAAACCCACCTGGACACGTTCCTGTGTGACCTGATCTAGGTGGGACCTGCTTTGGCAGAGGGAGTGGACTGGATGATATCTAAAGCTTCTATCCAGGATGTTCCAACCTCTACCATGCTGTGATTCTTGACTCAAGCAATCTGCCATTCAGTACCAGCTTTGTTGCTTATCATTCTGACGTTGGACCCTCCTCATTTTAAAATATACCGAAAACCTACCTAACCTGGTCTCCAAAAGCACGCTGAAGCTAGTGGGGAGGAGAAAGGAGGCAACCCCTGCCTCAGCCACTTGCTGTGGTTCTCCCCATCGGCCTGGGATGCTACCAAACTGCCCTCACACTAGACCTTTCTGAGGATGCCCTTTGAACACTGAAACTCAATTTTGGCTTTCAGTGCCTCAGCTGAGCTTAGCCTCGGACTCAACAGTTTTGGTCAAGTTCCTCAAAGGAGGTAGTCACTCTACTAACTGGTGGCCTAAACCACCACCTGCCTGGCAGAAAGCAGCTGCTGAGGGCCGCCATGGCCTCTCCCAGCCATGAAGTGAGAGGTGAGCCCTTGTCACTCCGGCCAAAAAGGCACAGTCAGGAGCTTGCCCTGCCTGTCCAGGCACAAGCTAAACCCCTCTGAACTGCTGAGGCTTGTGCAAAGTGGGGGTTTTAGTCATCAGGCACCCAGCTTCTCCCATGTGAAACAGGGTTTGTGGGGCTCAGCCTAAAGCAGCTGTGACACCCACAGCAGAGAAAGGCTTGGACGGGTTTGAGAGGTGGGATTGCTTGATAAATGCGACCTTTTCCTGGTTCTATGTGAAAGCTCTGGCTCTATTGATCACCTAAAAACTTGGCAGGCCATGGCTAGTGGCCACACATGCTGGTGTTCCACTTCCCCAGCTCCTGGGGACTGGGGGAGCTCCACTGCTGCGCTTCTCCCTGAGCTGGAATTCCCACACACCTGCCCTCTCTGCAAATGATAAAATGCCTTATCTAACCCTCGGCTGCGGCTGGGATAACTTTTGCTAGTCCAAAGTTTATCATCTTATCAGCACAAGCTTGGGCCTAAGGCTGTTGCTGCGGGCATGAGCCCCTCAGTCCTGCCTGGAGCCTCTTTGGAGGCTCCAAACCGCTTTGGAGGTTGCTTTTGGAGGGAAGACAGGCACCTTTTCCCAAGGGCTCACAGTACCATGATTTTTAAGGACATTGGGCCAACACTCGCTGGAAAAAAAAAGGCTGTTTTCGTTTTGGCCTCGATTGCTCAGCAGTGCTTTCGTAAGGGAACTGGGTCAAAGAGAGATTTTTGTCGTCGTTTCTGACATCTTTTTGGTCACGGCCCAATTCGTGATTATTTAAAGGTGCATTCTTTAACATCTGGCCCAACCTCTTGGAGCCTGGAGGTGGGGGAAAGCATTAAAACAAGCTCTAGGAACTCTGGGCACCTGCCTGGGCTTGCAGGACCAACCACACCAGTCGATTTACACGGCTGGTACCGGTTCTTTACACTTTTCAAGCGGAGGCGGGGAGACGGGGGGGGTAGAGGAGGGGAGAGGGGGTGTTCGTGTCCTCGCCACGCCTCCGACCCCTCCCCGTTCCCGGCGGGACGGAGCGGCCGCCGTGGCCGGCAGTGCCTGGAGCCCGGCGGGAAGCAGGAGGAAGAAGAAGAAGGAGGAGGAGGAGGAGACGGGGGGTTCACCCCGCTAAAAAAGCCCGCCGGGATGGATAAGTACGACGATCTAGGTCTGGAAGCCAGCAAGTTTATCGAGGACCTTAACCTTTACGAAGCTTCCAAGGACGGTCTTTTTCGGGTGGACAAAAGTGCCGGTAACAATCCCGAGTTTGAAGAGACCAGGCGGGTCTTTGCTACTAAAATGGCCAAGATTCATCTGCAGCAGCAGCAGCAGCAGCAGCAAGAGGAGATGCTGATGGCCGCCCTGAACGGAGGAGCCGCTTTCAACTCTTCCCGCCCCGTCCCGGTGGGGTCACGGGGCTCCAAACCGCCCCCGGGCTCGGGCTCGGGTGCCGAGGGGCCCCGCGCGAGGTCGCACGACGGAGGGGAGCGCGGCTACGGCGAGAGCGGAGCCGGAGCAGGAGCAGGAGCAGGAGCCGACGCCCCGGGCAGCCAGAGCGGGCGCCGGGGCTGGGCGGCGGAGCCGGACGGGACCCCCAGAGCGGGCGCGGGGCACGGGGAGCGGCGAGCCGGCAGCCCCGGCGAGCCCCAGCCCTGCCGCGGCGGCCAGGAGAACGGCGGCGGCGGCCGAGGCGCCACGGCAGCCGGGCACAGGTCCTCGTCCTTCTCACACGCCCGGGCGCCCTCGGCGGGGACGGAGGAGGGGGCTCCGGGGGTCCTGCCGCAGCACAGATCATCCTCCTTCTCGGCATCCTCGGCGCAGCCCCCGCGGGGGTTTTCGGCCCCCGTTGAGCCCTGCGGTCCCAGAGCCGGAGGGGACGGCAACCAGCTGCGGTACCAGAACGCGCCGCTGAACTTGTCCCCCGGCGGCGTGGGCTACCAGCACGCCTCTGCCTACCCCAGCTCGGCCGGGCACTTCGTGGCCCAGGGTCAAAACCACCGTGCGAACGGCGGCGGCACGGGCCAGGAGCCGGGCTCCTCGCGGCTGGCCCCGCGTGGGCTGGCGGCTGCCGAGGCTCCGCAGCCGCTTTTCCCCGACGGCGTGAGCGGGCAGCGGCCCGATGCCGGGCACCTGGAAGGCTCCGGCTCGGCCAAGGTGAAGCTGCCCTGCCAGACCCTCCTCCCGCAGCCCGAGCAAGGGCCGTCGGCTGCCGAGCTGAAGCTGGAGGCGCTGACCCAGCGCCTGGAGCAGGAGATGGATGCTCGGCCCAAGGCCGATTACTTCGGTAAGGAGGGAAAAGGGGCTGTGGCAAAAGTGTCGCGCTGCAGGGTTGGGTCCTGCCCAAATGCCTGCCTGGTTATGCTTTGTCACTTTTGCCGTTTAACTTTTGTTTATCGCAAGGGCTGGAGGCTGCTCCTCCTGCAACACTGTTTTCTTTTAACACTACCTCTTAAATCTTAAAGCAGAGGCGGGGAGGACAACCCTGAGAATAAGCTGGAGCAGCATCTTTTGAAGCTCCCTTAACTTTTCTTGACAGTGCTCCTGGTTCACCTGCGTGGGTGGGAAGGCAGAGGAGTGGGGTCCCTGTGTGCTGTGGGCACAGAGCTCGAGGAAGGCTTGGTGGTACCCCTCACAGAGGTGGATGTGCTTGCAGGATCTCTTGAGGAGGAGTTTGCTTGGGGATGGGAAGGGTGGTGGTTTCCCAGGCTGGCCAGGATTTCCCCCTGCCCCAGGTGCCTGTCCCCATCAGCTGTGAAAGGATCAGCTTATCCTGTAAATGGCAGAAAATAGGCGCGTTCCTCCCAAAATCTCGGGTGTGCAAGTAGCCTAGACCTCTACCAGAGGTTATTCCTGGTGCTTGGCAGTGAGAAGTGACTGCTTACCTGTGAAGAACTCCCAGAGAGAATATAAAGTGTCCTGCCTGGATTAAACTGATTTACTCCGCCAGGATGGCAGAAGGTGAGGGGCCAGTGCAGTATTTCCATTCCCTGCAGCACCACTTGGCAGTTTTGTGGCACGATAAGGTGCTTCAGCTTTTGTGAGAAGGAAACACAAAGTTGTTGGGAAGGCTCAGAAAACTGCAGTTAACGTAAGGAACGACGGGGAACAGGTCTGGTGTGGGGATTTCCCTCAGGGTTTTAGGCCCTCAGTCACAGAAGTGGAAGCAGGGACAGCTTAAACTCTTCAGCCTGGTGTGGGGGAAAGGTTTGCATCAGTGCTGCTGCAGAGTCATAGAATTGTTTTAGCTGGAAGAGACCTTTAAGATCATTAAGTCTGGCTTTTGTCTTAGCCTTATCCTGTGAGGTTGAGTTGGTGAGTGGCTTGATGATGGTCTGTGTACCCAGGAGCAACCACAGGCTCCACGTCAGGCTTCAGGGACGTAGCTGGAGGGACCACCAAGTCGCACGGTTCATAACAAAGTGTGTTTCTTGGCGTTAGACAGCACTCGGCCGTGGAAGGCTGTGCTGGGATTGGTCATCTCAGTATCTGAGAGGGGATTCAGCCCTGTGGCAGGGCAGATGCTGTTTGATTCTGTCGCAGGGAAGTGATGTGTTAAGTTGCTGTAGTCGGAGCCTTTTGGCCTGGAAACATACTTTGGTCCTTTTCCGCCCCGTGCAAGCGGCGCGTGGTTTGAGTGAGCTCGGGAAGCTTCATACAGAGGGGGAGCTGAAGGCAGTGACAGGGAGCTGATAACAAAGATGTAGTTGGGACAAGACTCTCCTGGGAGGCTGTGCTCAAAAAATGGAACTGTTCTGCCAGAGGAAACATTCAGCTTCTCTGAAGAGGTGTCAGGGGTGTCTTCAACAGACCCTGCTGCGCGTGGCTTCTGCTCATGGCGCAAGTAAACCAGCCGGATCGCACTGTGTCCCAGCTGTGTGTGGGGATGGGGTGAGGATGCAGAGAGGACTAGCTGGTGGCTATACTAACTCTACATTTTTGGCACACAAACAGGGGGTAGTGCCAGAGGCAGACTCGCAGGAAATTTGAGGCGGGAGTCATTCTGGCAGCATGGAGGATCCTGCCAGTCAGGCAGCTGTTACTGGTGAGGGAGGAGAGATGCCTGATCCTCAGAGAGGTCTTCTGACCTCCTGGCAGGAGGTTTTACACCAGATTGTAGTGTCTGAGAACATAGGAAGGAAGAGAAGAGGGGGAAAAATGAAACAATGCAGCCAAGGCAGAAGGAGAAGTCAAGTTTTGTGGAGCCTCAGCTCTGTAGGGGAAGAAGGCTCAGCAGATCTGCTCTGTGGAGGGCCAAGGAACAGGAAGGGGCAAGTACTGAGGTATTTTCATTGCAGACCTCCTCCCTCTTTCTTTCTCACTTTTATTTTCATTTTTTTCATGTTTACCTGCCTTTCTTTGGAGGAGTAAATGACCCAGCTGGTCTTCTGAATCCATCTTTGCTATGCCCTACCCTCAAGCTGGCAAACTTTAAGATGGAAAATAAACAATTGTATGCAATAGTGGTGAAAAGGATCAACAGTTGGTTTTGTTACAGACTTTCCTCCAGTGAAGGGAAGTCTAATGCAGCAGCTTTGCAGTACATTGGAGCCAGGAAATGAAACCAGGCCAGAAGTGTGAATGACCAAAGTGTAATGTCTAATGTGCTTTCAGCTCTCCTAATTCTGAGGGCTGCGTTTGTGACGAGGGGATTTTGGTTTTTAAGAAGAGTCTCTCTTGTTGAGGTGACAAAGTGCTGCCCCGTTCTCTTGACAAACACCTTTTTAATACTTGTGAGTGTTGATAAGGTCCTCCCTCAGCCTTCTCCAGGCTAAACAGCCCCAGGCCCCACAGCCTTTCCTCATGAGAAAGATGCTCCAGTCTCTTGATCACTGACAGCCCTGCGCTCGACTCTCTCTAGTTTCCCAGTGTCTCTTGAGATGAGGAGCCCAGAACAATTTATCATGAACAATTAGTTCTGACTGCAGTAAAGAGCCTGTTTTTTCCCTTTCATTGTGTGAAAATTGATGTGTGAAAGCTTAGGGAAGGAGAAGCTAGAGACTTGGCCCGACACAGGTAGGATGCTGTGCTGAGGAGTAACAGTCTGCTTATCTGTCAGCACCAGTTAGCTGTACAAAATATTTTTGGCTGCTCAGGCTGTGTGTAATAAATGAAAGAAGCCAACAAAGGCAAGAATTGTCTTTGCTTTTTAGCTTTTTTTTTAATTGATAGTGGCCTATGTGTCAGCAGCATGAGCTGCACTTGTCCACAGAGGAATTTGGGTCCTCCAAAGTGCTGGCTTGATTTATGTGGGCTATTGAGGAGGATGTAGAGAGTCTCGGGTATCACTCAGGTCTTAAGCTCAGGGAAGGCAATCCTGAAATTGCTCCCTGGGAGAGAGAGGCTAATTCTCACGCAGCAGAGACCAGTGTCCCTGGAAGCCAGTTGAGGTTGCATTTAGGTTTTTGGTGTACTGTCTCCAAGGAACATCCATAAGTGAGGTGCCTGAATCCCACTGATTTTTCTGTGGTGTTCCTTTGGATGCACCAGCCTTCGTTTCCCCTTGGTGAATGGGAAAATGAATTAAATCATGAATGAGGGAGTTGTAACTCCTCCTCTAGCAGCACCCAGTGCAGCGCAGATGTTTTGGGTTTGGTGAGGTGGCATCATCCTGAGGACTGGTGCAAGATGAGATTTTAGTTGAGAGCTGGGCAAGTGGACAAATAAACTGAGCATCTGCCTGTGCTGCCTGGAAGTGACTTGGTAGGGAAAAGTCCAGGCAGGGTCTGCAGGGGGGTTTTGTTTTGGCAGAGTCTGTGGTACCATGCAGTTCCTAGGTCTGCAGGCAGAGATGGATGCTTTTAGAAGTGTAATGTCATGTTTTTACCAGTGCTTGTTTCATATAGCTAGATGGAAATCTCTGCCTGAGGAAGGTTATCGAACCCTTACCAAGAGCTTTTATTTAAAAACAGTTTTTAGTGAATGGTTTTCTTGTTACAAATATCTGTTAGATGTTGAGTTCTGCCTTCCATATAATTTAGAACGGAGCTGATAAGCTGCAGGTGTTTTAGGAGGGCCTCAGGCATCTTGTTTTGTGGTGAAATACCAGGATGGTTTCCAGCAGTCAGACAGAGGAGACCTTACAGCAAAGTCTACAGATTTCTTTTCCCTTTGGCAGAAGCAGTGCTGGAGCCCAGGTGTTGAACCCTGTGGAGACTTGGAGCCCCAGCACCTTTGAATGGGTGTGATCAGCTAAAGGGCCAGCAGTGCTTTTTCAGAGTCTTGTTAGTAGTGAAGTTAATGTTTCAGCACTGCCAAAACCACACTTGGTTTAAGCCTGTACATGACTTTACCGAACCCTGATGATGATGGTGTGCCAGGATGCTTTAGTGGCAACGAGGGTGATATCAGGGATGCCAAGGGGGAGAATTTCTGGTTAAAACTAGAGTTCTTTGGAGATTTGTATGTAGGTGATGAGAACAGCACTGTTTCTACTGGGAATAAACAGAAGCGTCCCTTGCTGCCAGCTCCTGTGAGAACACCTTGGCTGGAAGGAGATGCATGCCCATAGTGGAGAGGAGGAGTAGGCAGGGCAAGGGAGACCCTCATGGAACAAGGCAAGCTGGAAGGATCACAGCATGTGGGTGTGTGTGGATTGCAAAGCTTATCTCACTTCAGGGAACCAAGCAAATGAGTATCTGCGTGGGATATGGCTCTTCAAGATTACAGCAGCATGCAGCTTCTCCTCCCATCCTCTGGGGTGCTCAGCTGGGTTTGCAAGCCAAGGGGAAGTCTCCCAAAAGGAAAGAAAAAGGAAGGAGGCAGAGGAGCAATAGGTCTTTCAGCCAGGATTCTGTGGCAGTGGGGGCTGAAATGAATAAGGAGCCTCCTTCACATGGCACTGAAGTTAACATAATTCCTGACATTGCTACAGGGTACTTAAAGTGTCACAGACATGAGTTTGATGGCAATTCTGTGCTTTGCTGGTAGTGAGTACATGAGTGTCTTACAGCGAAGTTGGGGGTCAAGAAGGTGGCATGCAAAGATAGTACAGAAAAAAACTGCATTTAGCACCTCTGTGGTTCTTTTGGGCAGGGAGTACTTGTTACATCCTTGAGTCACACGGTGGTGAACAGGACCGAGTTGCCAGGTTTTCCACGCACTCCATCTCACGTGGGCCTCCAAACCTCCTTGAAATCAACTCTCCTACAGAGTTGTGACACTCTCCAAGAGACTCTTGTGCTCACAAGAGCGATTGCACAGTAGTGTCTTAAGTGCATGGCACGGCACACAGTGTGTGATGTAGAAATGACTTGGTTAAGGTGAGGAGGTGCTGGAGGAGGTCTGAAGTAAAACCTGTAAGGAGAGGGCAAAAACCTATTGTGTGTGGTGGGGGAAAAGCCAAGCTGCTTGTGGAAATGTGCCTTGCATGGAGTAAGTGGAAAGGGTAGGACAGATGTACTCTCCTGAGTGCTGTTTCTGGATTAGCCACGTGGACAGACCCGCACCACCAGAATCATCCTGCTACTGCAGGGTACTGCTTTCCACTTACCTGGGGCTGGATTGACACAGCAAGGAAATCTCACCACTGAAGCAGCACACAGTCACATTTGGCCCTCCAAAATTAAGCCATGGTCTTAGCAGACCCAACCAGGGCCATGCATAGGAAAGCTTTGTATCCTGGATGCTGCTGAAAAGGAGAAGGATACTGCTGGGAAAACCCACCACTGTGTTCTGGGTTTGCAGTTAGATGTTGTCTGGCATGTGGAAATAAATCCTAGCACCCAGCCCCAGAAAATGCTGTGGTTCAGCACACTTTTAGCAACTGATCTCATTAATGTTTAAAATATGTAAAGGGTGGGTGTCAGCAGGATGGAGCCAGGCTGTTCTCAGTGATGGCCAGTGATAGGGGCAATGGGTACAAGCTGGAACAAAAGAGGTTCCAAAGAAACACAAGGAATTTCTTCCCTGTTGAGGTGAGGGAGCACAAGGGCTGCCCAGATGGGTTGTGGACTCTCCTACTCTGGAGACATTCCAAACCCAGCTGGATGAGTTCCTGTGTGACCTACTCTAGGTGGTGCTGCTCTGGCAGGGGGGTTGCACTGGATGAGCCTTCCAGGTCCCTTCCAGCCCTTGAGATTCTGTGTTTCTGTGAGTGGGATGTAGTAAATAACTGAGCTCCTTCAGGTGAGCACGACATAGCAACACTTGGAGGAAAAAATTGTCTCTAAAGGCTTTCAGTCCAGTGGCAAAGAGAAGTGCACTTGTTGAACTTTGAGGGTGGGACTGACATTTCAGGCTGAGCACCGGGTTCGCTTTCATTTTTGACAGCCCTTGAGGGACCTGTTTGATGTTGTGAAGCGAGGCTGTTCCCAGGGGCTGCCCTCTCTCTCCTTCTGGCTTGCGGTGCCAAGCAGGAGTACGGCGGGCGCCGGGAAGTGGCTCACGGGGCATGTTTTGGGTCCCAGCTCTGCCCCAAAGCACCCTTTGTTCGGGCTCTCAGCTGCGACGCGGGCGGTTGCTTGCCACATGATGCGGAAGGGAACAGAGATTTCTTTGTTGGCCGGGGCCTGGCTGCTCTGCCGGCAGAAATTGAGCCGAAATCAGCAAATTTTACCCCTTTCCCACTGCAGCTGCCATTCTGCCAGTGCGCTGGAGCGTGAGCCGACCGGTGCCACACATGTGGTGTGTTGGGCTTGTCATCTTGGTGGCAAAAGAGAAACCTTTCTCCTTTCCTCAGAATACTGAGGTTAGAGAAGGTGTGATTTAGGAGAAGACACCCTCTCCCTTGGGCACTTGCTTAAACACTCATTACGTGTGGCAAAGGACCTGCATGCGGGAATCGGGCATCTCACTGAGCCGTGGCTGCTTGGGATCTCTCTGCTTCTGGCTGAGGACAGATATTTTTTGCTAAGAAACTGCTTTATGCCCAAAAAATGACTCAGAGCTGCTGACACTGGTCAGCAGCACACGGGGCAGGACTGCTGCTGCTGACTCCATGCCCTGCCAAGCATAAAGTACGCTCAACACTGTTTGGGGAAGTGGCCATCAGAGCTGAGCTGGCATGGAGCAGGGCACAGGGCCCCTTCTGTGGTGGGATGAAGTTGGATGTGGCTTTTGCCGAGCTTCCTTCCATCAGGCTGGCTTCATACATGTGCTGCCACACACGAGCTCAGCGACTGGCCATCACCAGCAACAGGCATTGCTTTTTTTTTTTCTTGCATAGCCTAAGGCAAAAGAACTGGCCTCAAATTGCCCCAGGAGAGGTTTAGATAGGAGATGGGGAGAACTTTTTCCCTGAAAGGGTAGTCAGCCCCTGTCCCAAGCTGCCCAGGGAAGTGGGGGAGTCCCCAGCCCTGAAGCTGTTGCAAAGCCATGGAGCTGAGGTGCTGAGGGACAAGGGTGAGTGCTGGGCTAGGCAGGGTGAGGTTAGTGGTTGGACCAAATGGTCTTAGATGTCTTTTCCATACGCAATGATTCTATGATTCTGTCACAGGATTATTGTTGCAGCAGAAGGTGAGTGGCAAAAAAAGAAAAAGTGGAAAGGGAAAGACGATAGAAATCACCTTTTTTGTTCTCTTTAAGGCCAGGTGTGCTGAGAGTCAGAGATGAAGGCTCAAGGATGTTGCTGGAAATACTTCCAGAATATGATATTTGGAAGAAGCAAAGGCTTATTTCTAGAATAATTACTACTGAGTTTGAACTGGCTTTCAAGCAAGATTTAGTAGGTACAAGGAAAACCATCAACTATACAGAGATTTGCCCTAAGGCCATGTTTCAGTTGTCAGCCTTGCCACAGGACATCTATAAATATTTATAGCAGGGCTGGTTATTCCAGTGTTGGGGAATTTAACACATCACAGTTTTCACAGCCAACGCTGTCAATTATATTTTTAAAGCCCTTTCATTCTGTGACTTTATTTTCCACGTTTTAGGGGCCTAAATGTTTGAAGAAGAGGGTAGAAAGGTTAAACGGAGGACGAAATGGAACACGTACTGAAAGCAAGGAGGAAGGATGGTGGGGGCAGTCAAAGGAGAAAGGTTCGGGTATGGATGGGAGAGCCTGCAACAGACCATCATCTGTCACAGAATCTTAAGGGTTGGAAGGGAGTTCAAAAGCTCACACAGTCCAACTCCCCTGCCAGAGCAGGGGCAGCTAGAGTAGGTCACACAGGAGCTCATCCAGGTGGGTTTTGAAGGAAACCACAGAGGCAATGCCAATGCTCGCAGCCTTAAACGGGGTAGACAGGAGACAGCAGAGGCAATTCCTGCCCTCCATGGGATTTGTGTTAGGGTATTTTGTATTTCAATGCCTGCCAGCATCTTTGCCATGTGCTGCATTCAGCTGCTGTGCTTTCTGCCTCCTGCTTCTTTTGGCTGCTCATCCATACTCAGCTGCTTTCTAGAAATTAGCACGCTGGTGATTTTATTTCTGGAGCACGTGTTGGCACGGAGAAGGAAAACGCAGCACATTGGTTCTGTGACAATCCTGGTGAATGCTGTACAAAGAAGGTTCCCAGCAGCCAGATGGGCAGGTTTTTCTGCCCACAAAAGTCTCTGCTTGGCATTGCTGTGGTGGGAGGGGATTTTGTGAGGTAGCCGTTAGCTCTGGTGTCAGAGGATGGCACAGCATCTGAGGCTGCTGCTAAGAGAACACACCCATTTGAAAAGCCACACTTTCTTATCTTTGCCTTGTTTTATTCTTTCAGGGTATTTTGTGTTTTTTTGTAATGCCTGCATGATTTATCTTTTGCTTTCTTAAAATGTTTCTTTCAATAAATGAGATAAATCTGCTTGGTTTGGGAAGGACCAGCAAGTTTTGCTGACTTGGTGCCAGCCTGTGTGCTGGGATGGGCCTGCAGCCAAGCTAGCATTTCAGTTCAGGTCAGATTTGGACAAAGCAGAGTAACTAATTATTCTGTGCAGCGTTCTCTCCAGGTTTGTGTCAGTTTGGACTCTGGCTCTGAGCTCAGCGAGGCTTGGGGGGACAGCTTTCAGCGTGCTGATTGAATGCACGCAGGCAGCTGCAGCCCAGAGAGCCAGGTCTGCTCTGGGAAAGTGAAGTATCTGCTTTTCAGCAGCCCTATGTGTGCTACTGCAAAGGGCCTCTGAGCTTTTTTATCCCTGTAGCCTGAGAACTGATGGCCGCAGCTATCAGCTGCGGGAGGAAATTGTTAAGCACCCTTGGGAGTGCCAGCGTGGTGCTGCCAGAGCTGGGAGTTACTTTTCAGCGCTGTCGTAAGTGCTGTTGGGTTTCTTCCTAACTTTCTCCAGACCTTTCCAATTACCCTGGAGCTTGCAGTACCCTGAAAAAAAAAAAAAAAAAGGGAAAAAAAGTGAAGTTTTGTTAACCATGGCATGACTGAGGATCTCCAGCAAGATAATGCTGTCTTTCTTCTGGCCCGCAGGAACGAGAAGTGACCAAGAGTCCCTGCCCCAGGGAGTTTAAGTGCAGGGGTGAATGGGTGGAAGGAGAGACTTGGAGGCAAAGTCACATCCACAGGGTTGTTGAGGACCAAAGACAGAAGCATGTCTTCTGTTTGTCCTTCGCACTGCCTGTTTTGGGTAGATCCATGTTTATTTGCTTAAACACAGATGAAGAGTGATGCAGCTTTAAAACCTTTCTGTTGCAATCATAGGGTAATGCCTGAAGTAAGTAAACTGACTTGATATTTCATTTTCCTTGGATGAATACTTTCTCTGCCCAGCCACTAATAGCACTTTTGGGTGGCTTCACTGAGTCTCTCACTGCAAAATGGGAGAGAGCAGATCCTGCTAGTGGATGCTGTCAAGGGCACGAAACTCAGTTGTCACTTCTTACTCTGCCACCAAAATAGTTCTATGTGGAAACATGGTGAGATTTGAGAGGCTCTAGGTGAACACACAACACCCTTTGTGAACTTGCAGAAGTCTTCTCCCTGCAGTCCCTCCCCACCACCACCCCTCATATGTGCCCCATTGCTGTCATTCCCAGCCCTGATCAGGCAGGCCTGTGCCTCAAGGGTCCCAGAGGTTTTCTTCTTGTGAGGTGGAAACCCTCACCCTACACTCTCTGCCCAGCCTGAAGCCCCACACCAGGGTGAGTGCTAGTGGAAATGTGTTTGGTTTTGCTGGCGAGAGACTGAGCTGAATAGCTGAGCATGATCCTCTTCTCCCTCCTCTGGAGCTCCAGAGCTGACCCTTATCTTTAGGTGACAAGAAAGCCTGTGTGTGTGAGGCAGGTTGAAATTTCACTTGGGACAGCTTATAGCCAAAGATATGTGCTTCCTCTTGCTCTCCTTTGCCCCACAAGCCGCATGGGATTCAGTCCCCCTTGGTTGTTGCCACCAGCAGCAGCAACACCATCCTTGCCTTAAAACTGACTTGCAAGAGGCAAGAGGAACATCTGGGCAGGATACATGGTCTATAGGTAGAGCCTATAGGTCTATAGGTATAGGTTGGGTTTCTGTTCAGATGTGACTGACAGAGGGTGGAGAGGTAAGTGTCAGGTAGTCCAGCTCTGGTTTGGTGGGAAATCCTTAGGACCTTCAGCAAACGCAACAGGAGTCTGAAATGGATGAAGATTTAAAGGGGCTAGGGGAAGAGGTGTATTTCCCCCACAGAATCACAAGATCTTAAGGGCTGGAAGGGACCTCCAAAGCTCATCCAGTGCAACTCCCCTGCCAGAGCAGCACCACCTAGAGCAGGTCACACAGGAACTCATCCAGCTGGGTTTGAATGTCTCCAGAGAAGGAGATTCCACAGCCCATCTGGGCAGCCCCTGCCAGTGCTCCCTCACCCTCACAGTGAAGGTTGCAACCAACCAACAAGCTTATTTTGTGCAATAAGTGGCAGAAACTATTGATCTGTGAACAGCCCTGAGCACCACATAAGAGCTCCCAGGCTTTTGGGAGGGTCCTTAAGAGGTTTTAATTATCTATGAAGGTTGTGGGGAAGGATGGGAGAGGGAAGGAGAAGTTGCTGTAGTCTGACAGGGCTGTTCATGTGCAGTTTACTTCTTGCAAAAGGCTTTTACCGTGGCGGTTCAATGACTTTTGTGACCACTGTTAACATCCTCTCTCAGGGTGGGTGATGCCATTGTCACCTACATCTTGTGGCTTCAATGAACTGTCTGGTCTTAAGCTGGTGAGTTGCAGATGTGGTCACCCAGCCAGTGACCCCAGCCTCCCCGCCTTCTGGTCCCGCTTCTGACCTCTTGTCTCCCTCTCTCTGTTCCAGGCACCTGTGTGAAGTGCAGCAAGGGGGTGTATGGAGCAAACCAGGCTTGCCAGGCCATGGGCAACCTCTACCATGACGGCTGCTTCACCTGTGGAGCCTGCAGTGAGTACCCCTGCCTGGCCTGCTGCTCGTGCCGCAAACTCTTGGGCTATAGCACTTTTCTGGTGTAAAGGGGCAAAAATAGGAGGTGATCATTGAATTATCTGCCAGCTGGAGTCTGCCACAGCTTTACATCATGGTGGTGGCTGCTGTTTGTTTTTGAATGGATTCTTGCAAGGTCCTGCACTTGGGCCACAACAACTCTAGGTAATGCTACAGGCTTGGAGCAGAGTGGCTGGAGAACTGCATGGCAGAAAAGGACCTGGGGGTGTTGGTTTGCAGCAGCTGAACATGAGCCAGCAGTGTGCCCAGGTGGCCAAGAAAGCCAATGGCATCCTGGCTTGTATCAGGAACAGTGTGGCCTGCAGGACCAAGGAAGTGATTACGCTGCTGTACTTGGCACTGGTGAAGCTGTACCTCAAATACTGTGTTCAGTTCTGTGCCCCTCACTATGAGAGACACCAAGATCATGGAGCATGTCCAGAGATGGGCAACAAAGCTTGGAAGGGTCTGGAGAGCAAGTCTGATGAGGGCTGGCTGAGAGAACTGGTGATGTTTAGTCTGGAGAAGAGGAGGCTGAGGGGAGACCTGATCACTCCCTAGAGCTGCCTGAGAGGAGGTTGTAGTGAGGTGGAGGTCAATCTCTTCTCCCAAGTAACAAGTGATAGGACAAGAGGTCTCAAGTTCCCCCAGGGCAGATTTAGATTAGAGATTAGGAAGAACTTTTTCACTGAGAGGATTGTGAGCTCCTGTCCCAGGCTGCCCAGGGAGGTGGTAGAGTCTCTATCCCTGGAGCTATGGCAAAGCCGTGTAGCTGAGGTGCTGAGGGACATGATTTAGTGGTGAGCTTGGCAGGATCAGGTTAGTGGTTGGACTCAATGATCTTAAAGATCTTTTCCAACTAAACAATTTTATGATTCAATGAGTCTAAGGTATGTAAACTGCTTTCTGGTATGGGTGACAGTTGTTTTCATTCCCCTGCCTCTCAGTTGCAGCCACATTTCCTTACTCAGCAGAGTATTTCTGCAAAGTGACAGTGAATGTGCCTTAGTTAGCATGTCGAGGTGTTTTTTATCTGCCACATCAGACTCTGCAGCCGTTCTGTCCTTTCAGTGTGCGAGCCCCAGGGAGAGCCCCCAGGTCAGCATGGTGGTGAGGCCATGAGCAGTGTGTGACACTGGCAGCAGGCTCTGGGTGACAGACACACCTTTGCAGATAGAGCTGCTGAGCTGTTCATCTGGTGACAGTGTTTGCACTGCATGCATTACTCATTCAAATCATTCTGCCCTTCTGAGGGACCTCTGGTCAAAGCATCTGAGTGAGAATGACCCAGGTTATACATCTTGCAGGGAAGTGGAGCCATGCCATGAGACGAGGTGCATGTCTCTGCCAGCTTGCTGTCTGGGTTACGGCAGGGAGGGAGCTGGTTATTGTGCCAGAGGTGGCGGACTGGAAGCAGTGATGATGAGCCAGGTGAAATCTGCCCATGAAGCAGAGTAAGTAGTTCAACTGGCCCCACTGAGCTCTGTGCCACTTCAGACCCACATCTGAATCTCACTGGAGTGTACAGCATGCTGCAATGGGATCCTCCTCAGCAGCTTTTCGAGGTCTGTGTTGGAGCTGGGGTGAGGAACAGGTTGCTTGGTTTTAAATCATGTCTGTGTTTGTAAGACTGTGGTTTTTCTAGTTTGTTATGCTTAACTCTAAGGCCATAAGCATATTTTTAGAAATGTGGCTGTGTATGTGGTGGCAGTAAAAAATAATAATCCTTCTGGTGCTTTTGTATATATGAGTTTTGGTTTTCCCAGATGAGTCCTTGGGTTTTTCTCCTGTGTTGTATTTAGAGTTGTAAACTCATCAGGATTGCATGTGTTTTATTTGGACCTCTAAAGTGGGAATAAATATAGAAAGATGTGTATGCTTTTAATAATAGCTGGACCTTGAACTCTGCTCATTTCCCTGCTATCCAACACCAGCTGCCTTGCCTCACCTATGTTTTCAGTAGAGCACTTCACCGTCATCTGACCAGAGACAGGAAAACTTGCAAAGAAAAAGTAGTGTTTGCACATAATGGCAGTCTCCTAAAGGCTGAGGAGTCAGCAGCTCACTCTTTCGTCCTTATTCTTTCATATAAATCAATTGAAAATCTTCTCCCGTAGAGAAGATTCCTGGCTGCAGCCAGGATTTTGCTTCAAGGACCTCTTGTTCCCCCCCATAGCCGAGTGGCCTCCAAACTGCCCTGGTACACAAAGCTCCTGTTAAAAATAATCCAGCAGCAAGTTTGAGCTGTCTTAAATTTCTAGAATTGGTTAAAAAAATAGCTTAATCGCATTTCTAGTGAGCTGGATTGGTGAGGGCTGACAGAATAGCTATTTGCTGCTTATTCTGAAAGACAATCCTTTCCAAAGGTTGCCACTGCGAGACAAAAAGGTGTGGGTGTCAGGGGAGACTTGGAAAGACGCAGAGAAGCGAAGTTTAGCAAAATGAAGCCTGTTCTCTCTGTTACCTAAGGTAACTGAGCAATGTACTGAGGAGATGTGCTGGGGAAAAGGGTTTCAAACGGTAAGTAAAGCAAAAAGGCTAGTGAAAATGATAAGGGAAGAGAAAAAGGTGTGTGGGAAGCAATAGTAGTATATCTGTGAACAGAAAACACCATATTTCCATATGAGATAACAAAGGGGAATGCAAACCACAGGAGTAGAAGCAAGAGCCTAATTTGGCTTGTTTCATGAAAGAGAGTAAGTCAAAGCTGAAGCCCTTCCCGTTGGGGCAGTGGCTGTGTAAAGATGGAAGCTGGAGGCAACAGTGAAGCGGCCTGATGGAGAGGAGGAGGTGTGATGGTGTGGGATTCCCAGCACGCAAAGGAGAGGGCCCTCGCAGTCATGGTGTTTCCCTGGCGTGCAAGTGGCAGAGCTCAGCAGAAACCCACACAGAGTGTGATTTCCTGCGCTGGCTCCGCGGTGTACGGGGCCTTCGTGTACCCAGCGCTCGAGCTCGTAGAGATGTAGCTGGGCTGACTTCCTGATTCATCAAGCTGCTTTGTATTGCAGCTGCTTAACTCATGCCTCAGGTGATGCGTGCTGTCCTGCAGAAGTAAATGCACCAGAGGGGAATCCCCCTCCACCTTTCACAGACTGAGGTCATTCCCCAGTCCATCCCTCACCTTCAGCTGCTGTGGGGATGAAACAAGGTCGTCATTTGCCCAGAAGAGAGCACGTGCCTCTCCGCTGGCTTTCTGTTATCTAAGTCGCTGCAGTAAATATGTTGAGGCAGTTTTATCCACCAGAAAAATAAATATTTGTCCGGATGGCCTTGTCTGCCTAGCTGCAAAGCACATCTTGAGCAGCCTGTGTGGAAACTCTGGTTTTTAGCTGAAACCTAAGCAGTGCTTTTAAGGTCAAGTGGAGTTCACCTTGGACACCATCCAGTACAAACTTGTCTTTGTGAAGTCAAAGTTGCTCAAGATTTTGAACCTAAATTTTTTTTATTTTGTTTTGCTCTGGTGGAACACTGAATGTATTTCCACCCCAATAAATAAAATATACAAAATTACCTATTAAGGTAAAGCACAGTGTCCTCCTGATATTTATATCTGCTGCCCTGCTGTTTTCAGTTTAGTGAGGATTTCTAATTTTGCTCATAGTTGGATTTGTGTCCCAAATGTGCGTCGGTTTCCCAGATACAGAAAACTGAGTGGGTGTAAGGAAAGGGAGAGGGGGTGCCAAATTTCCTACACCCTCTGCTTCCTGATAGACACGTATTGGGAGATAAATGATAGAGCGATTCTGTTGAGCAGAGCTACGCATATGTGACAGGGTTCAGTTGTCAGGGGAAAAAAGTAATGTTCTGTTTTATCTGAGCCACTGGCATGTAATGCAGAAAATTTGGCTTAGAGGTCAAACCAACAGATTTAGAATGATTACTTTGGCATAAATGTCTCGTTTATCTTCTTGTTTGTTACAGGGCAGAGACACAAACAAGGCAGCTTCTTTTTTTTTTTTTTTTTTTTTTTTTTGAGAGGGGGGAAGGAGGAAAAAAAAACCCACTTTGGTCTCTTTCTGCAGGATTAGTAATAAATTATATTTGCTTTACAGGAGGGCCACGAAAGTAGGTTAAGAAAAAACAGTGTTCAACTCGTACAGCTATTTCCTGCAAGCTCAAGGTGTCTGTTTCCGCCTTGGGGTTTTCATTTCAGTTTGTGGACAAACAGTTGTAAGTTATCAAATGGTTTGTTATGCATTAACCACTTAAGTCACTAGTGGATACCTCCTCAAAGCACAAAAGATGTTGGAATACTTATTGTTTAGGTAAGAAGGAGACCTTATAAATGGTATACATTTAACTAGACAGTATCACTCTAACCCACTGTGATGTTTCAGTGTGTTCTCTAGGATTTGACCAGGCTTATATCCACATTGCCTGGAAAACAGGCCTTTTCGGCTCTGCTAGCAACATAATTTAAAGCAGAAAGGTCTTATACTTGAGCCATTTGGTCCTCAGAGGAAATCTGAAAGCTAAAAAAGTGCAATGGAAGCGTCAGAGATGACTGTGAAGGAAATCAGTAGGCGAGGAAGGAAGTCAGAAAGAAAGAATTGATTGCAAGGTGGTTGGAAGGAGGGTTTGATGTCGAAACTACAGCAGAAAAGCCAACACCAGGACCAGATTTTGGCCTCTGCCTGCAAAGAGGTGGAACCCTTGCGTGTTTGCCACATTACAGAATTTGACCTTTGGCATGCCAACGTTACTGCATTACTTTCTTTTTCTTTCTTCTTTTTTTTTTCCTGTAAGCTCAGATTAATGTTGACATCTATGTAAGGGTAACAGGCTGCTGTTCCGGTGGCAGAGTTTGATACCACATGAGCTTGCTCTCTCTTACCATCTTCTGTGTGTGTGTATATATATATATATATATATATGTATGTATATATTTCATTTAATATTTCACAATGCAGTTGTATTTCGAGGTATCAAGGGTCATTTATTAAAGGAGGGAGCTAAGCTATTGACATAGTGTTCCCTGCAAGTATAGCCCTCTGCTTGGCCTAATTAGTCTTGCTGCAGTGATTATAAAGCATGGATGGCTACTTAGAGCAATGCAGCTCTTGTATCTTGAATAAGCATGTCCTGTGTTGGTTTGTAACCCTTGGAACAACAAGGCCATGGCTTTTATTGGTGCTGCTAAGTAACTATACAAGCAGAAAGTCACCTTTTCCTGCAAGCACGACTTGATCCCAAACAGCAGGACAGCTAGGCTTGCCAAGTGAATTTCCCTGAGGCATGTGTATCGTGTATGCTTATCTTCAGATGCAGAAACTGCCAGCTCTTCTAGTAGAGGCACAATTTACTACCTGTAATTGAATATAAACCCACTACACCCATTGACACCCATGAGAAATGTGCAGATCTTCAAAGTGGAGAGTGCAAAGTATTGCCAATAATCCTTCCTCAGCATCCCACTAATAAAATTATCATGCCAAAGTCTATGTAGTCAACAATACAAAAGTAGTATCAGAAAAGATTCAGCTGTGCTTGGCTTTCCACTTTGGGAAACAGAGAAGTGTTTCCACTCCAGTTTAAATTGCTGCTTTATTTTGGGTGATGTTTTTTGTCTTCAGGCTCACAGCTCAGTGGTGAGAAATCCCTGCTGTTTGGCACAAGAAGTGTTTGCCATAGATGAGAAGCACCAGGGCAGCTTTTTTGGTAGGATGACAGTACTTGTTCCTCTCCTGGCCACATTTCAGCACAGTAGTGCTTTGGGGTCTGAGCTGGAAGGGCTTTGGCATGGTCCAGGTATCCTCAGTGGAAAGCTGCAGCGTTCAGCTCAGGGCTTTATCAACATGCAAGTGGTTTGAGTCGATTGCATGTGCCCTAGTGTTGGCTGAAAGTCTGAAATCATTCAGACAACCTGAAGAAAAAAGGTTGAAAGCTTTAATGGAATATATTTTTGTGTCTTTCAGGTCTTTTTAGTTCATAGTGTCATCTTCAAAGTACTGGACAGACATAGGATTAGTTGTGCTGTAAAGATTTTAGAGGGTTTATTGTAATGTTTTATTGCTACCTATGACTAATTTTCTGAGTAAGCACTGAGGCCTCATCCACACCCAGAGAAATTGAAAAATTGCTCTCATCTGGTCTTGATTCAGAGTTATGTTCACTGAGGACACAGAGCTTGCCTCCCCCTCCTTCCTTCTCAGAGCCTTTGGGCATTTTGGTGGCAGTTGAGCAGCTGGGCACTGGGTTCAAAACTGGCATGCTGGTTTGACCCAGAGTGACTTTATCATACCTCTGAATTTTGAAGCTTCTAGGGGTTTTCCCTGAAAATAAAAACACTTGAATCTCTTCTTGCAATGGTTTGCTGTCAGCAAAGGAGAGGTGTTGCTCAGTGTGTGTCTTGCTGGGGTTTCACAGTGTTTCCCCCTGAGGAGCCATTTCTGCCTTCACCTGTGGTTGCTTTGCCATTAGAGGCAGCTGATGTTTTCTTACGTGTACCAGAGTATACTTCTGGCTTCTAGGCACCAGATCTTTCTTCTCAGAGGTTGTTTGGCTTTGTTTATTTTACTTCCTCAAATGTGTTGTGGGAGAGCCAAGGGCGTTTTTTACAGTTTTACAGTACAGCTGGTATTGTTGAGAGACACACATCCTAGATGCTGATGGAGCTCTGGTGTCCCAGCACAGTTTCTGCTGAGATATGTCCTATTCCCCTGCCTACAGTTTCATCAAGGTCTGACCCAGTTTATCACAGCCTGAGTTTACCTGATTTAGAGGATGTGCAGACATCAAAGTGACCCTTCAATGATTGGAAATACTGATGCTTCTGTGTCTATCTCGCTGCAGCATCCAGCTTTAACAGAGGCCAAGAGATGGCAAAAACCAAGTAGAGCTCTCTGATGCTTGACTTTTTCTGTTGCACGTGGTAGGACACCACAAGGTCTCAGCAAAATATCTTCAGAAAGCTCCAAAAACACATGTGCTGGCCAGGGACCAATGGGTCTCGTGTCCAGCTGAACTGGAGGCTGCAGAGACTTCTGAATGGTAAAGGGAAGCCAAGGTCTCTGGGCTCTGCCTGCACCTGTTTTACTGCCTGCACGCTGTGCACTCACCAGAGTAGGTTCTTCAATCCAAACCTCCTCACAGCTTTCTGTGGGGAAAATGAAAACTGGGAGAGGGACTGCAGCTTGAGCCAGAGCCACTCAGGACTGAGGTGGAGCTTGCTTGGATGCTCAGCAGCTACACGCGTGGTGTGCCCAGCCTGCTGTCCCACTGACATGTCAGGAGGTTACAGCCAGTGATTCTGGAAACTGAAATCCTTTTATATTTAACCTGCCATCAGTAATCACGTGTCCAACTTTGTCTTACAGCTGTGGCACTGTAAGAAGGACTGATTTTTGGAAAGACAGGGGCCCAGGGCTGTCAGCATGGAAGGGACCTAGAAGTAGCTGCGAGTCAGCAGTGATTCTCCCCTATCTGCTGTGCAGAAACTGCAGGGAGCTCCAGGGTGCTTAGATAAGTCAAGTCCATGCTGCCTGCCTGGTGATAGAGGGTCCTGGTCCTGCATTCCCACAGAGCCCTGGGATGCAGACATAACCCTGTACCATTGTATGCATTGAGAGGAATCTCTTGTCTTTGAACACAGGTTTTGTGACTCTGTTGTCCTTTTAATAAATAATGGCAAAGCAACTTCAAAAGATAAAGTTGCATCCAGCTCCTCAGCAAGCAAATGAGGCATCTCCCAGCATCCTCCTTGGGCAATTGCAAGTCCCTGGTAAACCCCTCCCTGTATGAACTTCAAAAGAAGAGAGCTGTCAATTGAGAGGATGATGGACAAAAGCACCAGCATCCTGGGAGTGCAGCCTGATAGCCTGGTTATTATCAGCTGCTAAGCAAAGTGTGTTTATTTTAGCACAAAGGCACCAGTGACTAAGCTTGAAATATTCCAAAATGGGTGCTGAAACGACCTTGAGGTCATCCTGTGCTAGGGATGAGCAGTACAGAAAAGCTCAAGGCTCAAACCTCCCATCAGGGAGAGGAGCAAAGAATTTGTAATGAGTGAAGATGGTAAGGGTAAAATGCTGAAGAATTTTAATTGTCTGGATTTTGTTTTTTGTGTAAGGGATTAACTAAATTCAGGGTAAAGTGAAAGGTGAAGTATGGAGGATCAGGAGCCAGCAGCTTAAGATCTGTAGTAGAGCAATTGACCCTGAAAGCAGCAAGCTGCATATGAATGGTCCTGGGTTTATCAGAGGATATAGATGACTCTGTAGTCGTCATGATGTATATTTTAAGCAGGCAGTGATCAAAATGAGATTCCTTATGTGCCATTTAAGTTCACAATCCTTCTCTTTGGTGAAATTACAACAGGTGAAACCTGTGCCAGCCTCTGCAGGCACGTGCTCAGAAGTATCACTTTTGAGAGGGACATGTTGAAAGTCCTGTGATGGGTGCAAGGGTACCTCATTACTTGTGGGTTTGGCGAATTTCCTTTTACAGTTCTGCCAGGGGCTTAGAGAGGGGCTAAAAGTAGTCAAAACTACCACCTCTTCCCTAAAGAAAGTAAATAAATCCTCCCTCCTTCCCTCAAAGTGTTCTTTGTGCCAACAGCTCTTCTGCAACTACCTGACAGGATGTTGTAGAGGGGTAGGGGTCCATCTCTTCTCCCAAGTGACGAGTGATAGGACAAGAGGAAGCAGCCTCAGGTCGCAACAGAGGAGGTTTGGGTTGGATACTAGGAAGAACCTCTTCAGTAAGAGGGTTGTTACACACTATCCCAGGCTGCCCAGGGAGGTGCTGGAGTCCCCATCACTGGAGGTATTTAAAAGACATGTAGATGAGGTGCTGAGGGACATGGGTTAGTGGTGAGCTTGGCAGTGTCAGGCTAGTAGTTGGACCTGATGATCTTAAAGGTCTTTTCCAACCCAACAATTACATGATTCATGGGCCCATGCGACATCAAGAGTGAAATTATAAATCCTGTGTGCATAGGTTTATCTCTCTACTGAGTGAGCTTGCAGCAGGCACCCAGACACAGTGTGTCAGCTGTGGCACCTTCTCTGAAGGTCTATGACCATCAATCTTGACCTGCTAACGTCATGGGGTTAAAAATACACTGGCTGCAGAGTGGCTAGTAAATGCTCTTTTTGTCACCATGCAAGAATGACGTGGTGGCAGTGATCCAAACCTCATCCCTCCTGCTGGAACGGCTGCTGCTCATGCCCAGGCCAGGGCCTCCATCCAAAGAAGTGTCTCCTCATTGCATGGCTCCATGTGCACCTTTTCCCTCAGCTCTTCCAGCTTGTCTTTAAATAAACATATTGCATGGAGGTAGAATGGCACTTGGGCACCTCCAGTTGCAGCTGGAGCCCTCACTACCACATCATTCAAAAATGAGAGTTAAATGGGGTCTTTTTGCTTTTCATTCTTTAGGAGCACCAAATCCCAGTGCTGTGTTTAAATTGGCAGGAGATGTTTGGAGGTACTTGTTGCTGCATTAGGCTTGTTATTTCACTTAGGTCCACTGTTGACAAGGCTGCTGCAGATCCCAGGTATCTCTCAGAAACAGGGACTCCACACCTGAGGGCGGGCGTGCTGGGCTTACCCGTGGCCAGGCAGGTACACAGGAGAAGTTTCTGTATGAATCACTCCCTTGGCTGTGAGCCACAAAGCTAACATGCCTAAGGTTAGATACTTTTCATTTTGAGCTCCTGCTCCTGGTTTGATGTCAGCGATCTTAGCAAAGCATCAGGGTGGATGAGAGAAATCAAGGAGGGATGCTTTGGGGCTTCTCGAGTTTTCTTCCACGTTCTGTCCCACGGCTGTGCTGGTGCCAGGATGCAGTGGCATTCTGGGTCATCTCTGAGCTATGGGTAATATGGTTGTCCTCAGTGGGGATTAGAGGAGAATGGGGGAATGATGAGCACATCAGAGTGGCAAGAGTCTGGCTCCTACGCTGCCCTGTCAGCACCCCACAGAGCAACGTCTGCAGCTTAACCACGAAGCTGCTGCACATGCAAACCCGGGGCTTGCTCCTCAAGAAACACGCTGCCACATCCTTCCCCTGCCTCACTGACTGACACCTGGGCAGAGCACTAAAGGCTCCTGCTGCAATGTTGGCATGGCTGAATTCCCTGGCAAAAGGAGAGCTTCACTGGAGCATCTCCATTTCCTGAGGAGAAGCGGGAGTTGTTTCCCAGCCGGAGGGTGCCCTCTGGTGCAGGCAAGAGACAGTAAAGATTGGAGTTTATTCAAGTGGTTTTACTTGGCTTCCTCCTCCTCTTAAAACTTTGCTGCCAGCATGGTCATTTGTTGACAGTTGCCATGTAGGTGTGTGCCATAAAGCACCAAGACATGTCCTCCAGACTCATCTCGTGTGTCCTCTGCATTTATACATCCAGCAGACAACAATCAGTTTTTAACAATACTTGTCACGTGCAGCATGTTAGAGGGCATTGTGAAATGTGTTTCTTTGATTCGTGTCAATGTGGAATAAGGGATATAGATATAGACAGTAATTTTTTTGTAGCTTTATTTGCTCGTGTAACTTGTTCTTGCTTGACAGGAGTTTTGGTAAGACTCACTTAAACCAGGTCGGTCGCAGCTTGGAAGATGTTTTGGTAAGATNAGGTAGGAGCAGCTTTCTGTAAACAATCCCTAACCCCTTTTCTCCAGGGGCTTTTGAAGAAGTGGTGGCAGCGTGAGTGTGTATTACCATAGTTACATAAAACTGAAACCAGACCTTGAATGTGAGGCACAAACTCCAAAGCTGCAGGAAATAGAAACCTTGCCCACGTGGTGAAAAGCTTTGTCATCTTGCCTGTGTTATGATGTTCTGGTTTGAAAAAAGAAATCCTTCTTTTTGCAATGGTTTCAATCTTGTGTTGGCAGCTGTAGTACTGAGCGTGCTGGTAGGGAGCAGGGAAGTGTGTTGAGCACTGCAGTGTTGCACTCTGATGGGGACAGACTGGATGGTGGAGTATTGCAGTGGTTTATCTGGCAGCTGCTGGTTGAAGGCACCTTCCAGCAGAGCAGCATAGATATGACATTTTGATGAACAGTGGATCACTCTCTCCGTGTCCTTTCCTCATGCCTCCTCCCCTGGGGTGTTTTCCAGGGTGAGTCAGAGTACCCTCTCTCACTCTTGCCAGGTAATTTCCTGTTGTACTCTGCCAAGAAGTGGTCCAGGCTTGCAAAGCTCCCTCCTCCTGCCCAGAGGTGGGACTGTTGTCTGGATCCAGTGATTGGTGTTCATCACCAGTGGAAGAGGAGATCGGGCTGGAGTTTGGGAAGTTCTGTGCAAGGGCTGGGTGTTTTTCTCCAGCTGTGCAACCCCCGTGCTCAGATCTTGTTGTTTGCTTCTCAGCAGCCAGTTTTTGCTCACATTTTCTTCCTGCTCTCTGATGACCTTTCTCTTTGTGTTTTTTTCCTCAGGTCGAAAGCTGAGAGGAAAAGCCTTTTATTTTGTCAATGGCAAGGTGTTCTGTGAAGAAGATTTCCTGGTAAGCACACAGCTGACCCTTGTGCTGGCACATCTCAGCCTCCCCAGCAGATACACAGCCTTTCTGCCCATCATTTTTGCCTGTGTTTCACATGGCTCTACTCCAGCATCCTGCCTGGCACTTCTGCTCCCCCATTTACCCAGGACTAGCCCCAGCCCACATGTGGTGCTGGAAGTAGCCAAGTGAGAGGCTGTGGTTTGGCAGGTCAGACCCCAAAGTCAAAGCCATAACCTCTTGCATGACTCCTTCAAAGTGTTTCTCTGTGGCTATGCCACGGAGGTAAGAGTGAGATGAATGGCTACAGAAGAATGAATGAGTGACTGTTAGAAGGGAGTTAATCTTCTTTGCTCATATCAGTATATTGTACATAGGCTGAAAATGGAAAGATTGGTTAAATGCACCTAAACCATTTCATTTCTCCAGTTTGCATTTTCACCATTCAGACAGGACTAAAACCTTAGACTTTCCAAGCCTATACATTTATATGTACACAGATATTTTGATAAGAATGTGATAAACACAAGTAAGTTCCTGGCTTGTACATTCATATGATCAAATGAGCACATAAGTCTTATTGGTAAATGCCTTATTTGAATGTACATTTATGGTGTTTACATATATACTTAATTAAAGTTCAGTTTAGGACTTGGAAGTTACAGAGACTCGTACTCCTGAATGCTGGAAGTCTGGTGTCTTTGTAGAATATCCTCTTGAGACCCAGAAGAAAAGCACTGGGAAGTTTAGCTTGTGTAAGGAGTACAGAAAAAGACCACTCAAATAACACCCCACAATATGCTGTTATTTATGCTCAACTAGCCTTGTGAAATTTTAAGCCAATTCTATTTTTGTCCTTGCAGTATTCTGGTTTCCAGCAGTCAGCTGACAGGTGTTTCATTTGTGGTCATTTGATAATGGACATGGTAAGTGATAATTGCTTGAGGAGAAAAAAAAAAAAATCCCCCAGCTTTTTAGAAGAATGCATCAAAAGCAAAACAGATTCATGTCCAGTACTGTCTGTTATCAGCTGATTGTCTGCCTGGTAGCAGAAAGGAGACCCACTAAGCCTTTGTTGATTTTTTTGTGAGGCAGGGAAGCTGGCACCCTGCTGTATGCAGTGCAGAGACTTTGCTCTGTCTGTTTTCAGTGCAGGTTGGAAAAGAGAGCCTTCAGCTCTTTCATCCCGTCATGCTTCCCTGGGAGGTATACTCAGGATCCTGCTCAGAGGTGCAGTGGCTCTGCAGAGCTCCCTCACTCTGGGGCATCATTGCAGCTCTGCTGAGCCTCCCTTTCCTGTGGCTTCCCACATGCCTTCAGGATGAAGCTACTGTCTCGTTGCCCATTTTTTGTGAATGTTGACACTCTGGGGAACAGGTTCAGATCTGCCCAAGTCCTTGAAGACTCTTTAGCAGATGTGTGGGCATCCTGCTAAAGCAGCCAGTTCTCATTAGCCTACACCAGGTACATTCAAGGCATGCACAGAGTGGGTCACAGCTGGCCTATAACCAGCACCGAGCAGCATTCGGTCAGTTGTGGGTGATTCAGAGGGAGACAAATTGATGATCGTGTAGCTGGTGGTGTAAAACTACAGCTGAAGCAAAGAAATTAGACATTTCTGGGTGGTGAGATCACAGCACACCTTCCAAGATTTACTAGTGCTCATTGTTAATTGTCTTTGCTTGGCTGCTAGCACTGGAAAGCATTACAATTGGAAAAGCTATTCTATACTCAGAATTCTGTCTGCTTACTCTGCTGATGGACCACAGTGTTCCAGGTAGTCATTGCTGGCCCCCAAGCCAGCAGGCAAATTGCAGCTGTTGAGTTCCACACGGTTTCCATAGTCTGTGTTAATTAGAAGACCAGGCTAGCAAGTACAAAGCTCTGGGATATGTAAAGAATTATGGAAACCTAGCAATAGTATTTGTTTTGGCCTCTCATGGAGGATATATGTATTCCTTTTGTTGGCCTGGTATGTATTGCCTTGTGACCCTGCTGAGTCTTCTCTACCTGTTCTCTCTCACTTCTGTCCTTTGTAACACTAAATACCTTGACTGAGGCTCTGAATTGTTTTCTTACCCTTGCTAACAATTATCTGAAACCAGGTGATAGATATTGACTCCAGTTGCTCTGTGTATCCCCCTTAGCTCATCTTTCAGATGAGGTGCCTGAGAAAAAGACACAACCCCGCTGATGAATATGCAGCGTTGTCTGATGTAAAGCTGAGAGTTGTTGTCACCTTTACTATCTGTTCACGAGCATTTTTCCTGTCTCTTGATCTGTTGCAGATCCTGCAGGCCCTAGGGAAATCGTATCATCCAGGCTGCTTCCGATGTGTGGTCTGCAACGAGTGTCTGGATGGTGTGCCCTTCACTGTAGACTCTGAAAACAAAATCTACTGTGTCAGAGACTACCACAAGTAAGGACAAAATAAACAGCAGAGGTGCTCCAATCAACAAGCCTCTCTCATTTAGCTTTTCAGCTAGTTAAGAAGTTCAGATGAGCAAAACAGGGACCTAGTTAGAGGCTAGAAGTTTGGGGCTAGACCTTAGAAGTTGACAACGTGCTGCCGTTGACTAGTAACTCTGAGGAAGCCACTTAATCCCTGGGCTTCAGCTGCTCCTTCTGCAAAGCAGAGATAATAAGAAATAGTGCTCATGAAGTGTTCAGTGATGTAAGAAATCAGTTTGCTTTTATGAAGTAAGACTGTGAATGCCAGTGGAAATCAATGTGAGCTGCTTTCTGAGTAGCTGAAGGGCCAAGTTTGATTTATAAAGAACCACCACCGAACCTGCAAAGCCAACCTTTGATCTGGCTCTAAATTAAACAACTGATGGATCCACTTTAAAAATGGCTTGTCATTTAGACAGTAAAATGCAATGGCTGTGTTCTTAGCTGGTAGCTACAATACTAGAGCTATTTTGGGTGGTGTTCTGGCTTGCTTTGCTCCTTGCTCCGCTTTCTGAGCAGGGAAGGTATTAAATACTGCTCAGGCAGCCCCTGGAACTGTTCTGTGTTGTGCCAAGATTAGGGTTGCCTCCACGTGCCACCCTCATTCTGAAATGATGCAGATTTCCTTGCAATTTTATTTACTTGTTTGTTTATCTGCCTTGTTGAAATATGTCCTAAGGCCTTATGGAACCATGCAGCCCCACAGTATTTTCTCTGAGGTTTCCTGCCCCGAGGCTGCTGCTTCTTTTGATGTGTTTTTCTGGGGATGGTGCTGCTCAATTTCTCCTCATCCTCCCTCCCAAATCTCTCAGTAACAGCAAATAATTTTACAGTGGAGTTTGGATTTTTTTCTAGCATTAGGTGTAAAATGTAAGGTCTCTTTTTTCCTGACTGAGCAACGTGTGCTAAGCATTACCTGCAATCAACGCTAAACCGAATCGATGATCAAAGCTTTCCTGCTGATAAGTTATTTACAGCTGCAGCTTTTCATCTTACTGACAAGAATATATAGGGCTCACTTTTTAATGTTGGTCTGTAACTTGCCTTCAATTTCTCATTGCTTTTCTAGAGTTTTAGCTCCTAAGTGTGCAGCGTGTGGACTTCCCATCCTGCCTTCTGAGGTGAGAACCTTTTATTCCATATCCCCTTGGGGGATGGAGCATCGTGCCTCAGCATCTTGCTCTCTTTGCCACTTGTCTCTGTGTCAAGAAGAATGTCCTTGCAGATGGGGAGAGATGATGGCTTCCTCCAGAGCATGGCCTTTTGGCCTAAGCTCACACCCTCTTCTTTTGCTCCATAATGAAATATATTCTTACTGGGCCAGGCTATTTTTTTTTTCATCTCCTGCAGGGTTATACTGCTGCTAGTTTTATGTTTGAGATACCTTTCCTTCATGTCCATAAATACTGGTGACACTCAGGCATGGCCTCTGTGTGACTCCTCTGGACTAACTCATTTTAATACCCAGAGGTGAATCTTGGGCAAAAAACCAATTTGAAGTGTTGAGCGATGTGATATATCGAAATGACCAAATCATTACTGCATGGATGTGAGATACATGTGGCTGTTACGTGGGATTTTACATTGCTGGTGCTTTATTTTAGAGGATATCTGCAGTCAATCTGTGAGGAAGCTTTACTGTAACAATAACTGCAGGTGGCAGGATTTATTTGTGGTGTCCAGCCAGCAGCCCTAATGCTTTCCCTCAACATTCCCATTGTTACAGGAAGCAATCTACAGAGTGTGTGTGTCTGATCCTCCTGTAATCCTTTGCAATTTCCTTTGCTTACAGGGGTCTGATGAGACCATTCGGGTTGTATCCATGGACAAGGATTACCACGTGGAATGTTATCACTGTGAGGTAGGTCAGCAGCTCTCTGAGGGAGTGGGCACTTAACAGTCATAACTACTATTATTTTTAAGATGGAAATAAATATCCCTTCTATCCAGTGGCAGCAGTTGAGCAATTCAAACCTTGCCTTGTGTGACCTTTTCTAATAGTGGCTTAGAAATCTCCAGTTTGAGGACAAAAAGGTTTTGCAGCAATGTGTCTCAGCTGCAATTTTATTTGCTATCCATAAAGTTGTGGGCAAAGGATTAACTATCCCTTTTAAACTTGGCCCTTTATTTGTTAATGAAGGAAACGTGGTGACTTAGTAAGGTTCTGTTGCTGCCTTTCAGAAGCCCTGAGCTCCAGATCACATTAGTGTATCTGATTTCCAAGTCAGATTGTTAGAAAATGCTGATGACTGATCCTGTGCAGTGTAAGTTACCTTCACTCTCATGGGAAATGAATGTGTCATTGGGACTGGAGAAGGGATATGGCTGCACAAAAAAATTCCCCAGAGATGGCAGCTCTTAACACCATCTGGTCTCTATGCAGGGCTTCTTCACACCTTTGCACTGTGAATGAAAAGAAATAGATGTCTGCTCTCACTGTGCTTACAATGCAGTGGAAAGAGGTCTTGACTCAGCAGGCTGGTTTTACATCAGCACAACTGCAGTTAATGTAATAAGAGGTGGATTCTACCTGAGAGTGTAAGGAGACACGAGCATGTTTAAAATACATAGCCTTACACCTTGCCACAAGATAGCGCTTACTCAGTAAAGCTGCCCAAGGTAAATTTGTGCCAGGCAGCCCCTCAAAAGGCCCATGGCAGGTACTTTCCTTCTCGTGGCTGATATTGCTCTTAGTAGGAAGGAGCTGTTGGCTGAGTGTCTTCTGTCCTCGTCACTAGACCACCCTCCTGGGAGCCAGACCCCAGCTGACTCTGGCAAATAGAACACATGCTCTGCTAATTTGCATGGCCTCTGTTTGCAGGACTGTGGGATGGAACTGAACGATGAAGACGGGCACCGCTGCTACCCACTAGATGAACATTTGCTTTGTCACTCCTGTCACCTGAAACACATAGAGAACGGCACAAGCCCAGCAGCTGCGTACCAGCACCACTACTAGCCAGCCTGGCTGACACCAGAGAGCTGGGACAGAAGCCTTGATACTCCCCCTCCCCACCCTCAGTTGATTCCCTGTGCATGTTTTTCGCTGGTTGGCAATGTTCCTGTAAGAGGATATGAGAGATTCTTGGTGGATTCCCAGAGTTTGGATGCTTGCGAGTTCCAGCTGTATCAAACCAGGTCTGCTTGACCAAGAATGTGGTGTGTTAGCTAAACTGATCAGTTTACTTTTACGTGCCTTTTTCTGCTGTCTGGAGATTCCTCTTGGCTCGTTTTTGGAAGATTCTCCAGTGAAAGCACAACTTGCTGTCGTGCCTGTGAGCTCAATCGTGCCATGCACGACTCAAAAGCCAGAGGCTGGCTTGCCTGCCTACTGGGGACATCCCAGCAGTCTACAGACTGTTTCCTGACAAGCACATTTCTTCAGATTCCCTGAAGGACATCAACCTAATAATATCAGATTTTCCATACACTCTCTCTTTATATTAACTCTTTAGGAAAAGAAAACAGAAAAGAGTCTGTGCAAAATGACACACTCAAGACCTTCCAGTTCGTTCCCTGAACTCCGATATCAAGTCTGGCTGTCAAAGCAGCAACTCTCCAAGCACCAAGCAGACATGCTGGCTGGCAGCTGGAGGCTGACATCCCCTTTCGAACAGAACAAAAACCAAACAAGCTGGGCTAAGGCTGCCACGATGACTTGGAGCCCGGGCTTGCGTGTCAGCGTGATACACGGGGGCCAGTCTGCTGTGTCATAGCAGGTTCTGTTTGGAAAGGAAAGGTCAGGGTGCTGAAAGTATGGACAGGGAGGAAATCCATCCTCATTCTTGTTACAGATCTCTTTGGAGAAAAAAAAGCTATCTGTACACAGACACTTGCCTGAGTTTCCAGTTTGTCTCCAGAGCTCAGCCCTCAGCTTGGCCACTCCTTTCCGTGGTGTTTACCCAGCACAAAGCCATTTCATAATGGTGCTTATTTAGAGCTCTGGGAACAAACTCGAGATTGTTATGAAGGTTTTGTTACACAGGGATTTAGAGCCCAGCTCCACAGACTTGTACTCAGACGAGTATGTCCGGTATAAACAGATTTGCTCCCATGAATAACAACAGCTTATCTGAGCGAGGGGTTAGGGAGTTTGACCCTTGCTTTCTGTTCTGCTGAGAAAGCAGAAAGGCAAATTGTTTCTGTTTTTGACATCCACCCTGTTTTCTAGACAAAGAAATCTGCTCCCTCAGGATGTGTTACACAGATGGTAGGTGTGCCTGCAGTGCATTCCTCTGTAGGTACCTTCTGCAGCCCCTCGTGTACCTCATGTACAGGTACAGAGTTTGTAAGAGAAAGCTCTTAGTTTAAAGCCTCAGATGCAGTGGGGGATCTTAGCTACTCTTTCCAACATATTGCATGGAAAACGAGTTAAATCCTCTTGTATCTGTGCTAAAGATGTGAATTTGCTTCTGATGGGTAAAGGATGGGATGGCATTCTTGAGGATCTTTATAGTAAGGAACCTGCAATAAATTAGCTGAGCAGCGGCACTGGGAATCCCAAAGTGAGCCCAGGTGAGAACCCACTGGGGTACAACCAAACCTCTTTTCCAGCAGCATGGATGTAGCTAGAAAGGTGCTTAAACCTCACCAGGTTTCATCAGGCCTTCTGCCCCAACCACCCGTCAGCACCTCCACTGTTGCTGCTGCTGCTCTTCAGGACGGGGATGGCAGCACACGGCTGGAGGTCAGCACTGCACTGGAAACCAGCTTTGGTGTAGCTTGGCTTTGCAGTGCTGTTTCTCCTTGGGACATGCAGCCCCTCAGTGAGTGACTGAAAGTCCAAGGAGGGGGGACTTTTGTGGCTCTGAGGCATGTGTATCTTCAGAGAGATTTGCTTGTCGTTTTTAGAGAAGGTAAAATGGACCTCAAAGATGTGAGCTCCCTAGAGCCTTAAATTTAGCCTCCAAATGCTGGATAGCAATGGGATGGGAGCCAACACAAAATAGAACAGGTGCTGCAGCCAGGCACTGGGGGGTTAGGGCATGGAAACAGCCAGGGCAGACGCTGCAGTGCTCGCACACTGGTGTGTCGCATCAGCTTGTGTCCTGCAGCACAGGATGAGGTTCAAGATGTGACTGTGATCCTAGGGCTGCCTGAAGGGACTGAGGTGGGAAGTAATGGCAAGCTGATGTCGCTGGTAAATAATGCAGACAGTCCTGGGCAGAGGGTCTACCTCCCTGAGCTTCCTTTGGCAGTGAGGGCAGGGGGACATCAGAGTGGCTTCTGAAAGCGAGCCAGAAACACCAGCCTTGATCATCTGTTGCTCAGTCTCTTGAGAGACCAGCTACTGTGTGACTCATGCTTTTGCTAGCTCTTGAATTTTTAGAGCAACCCCTCACACACATCTTCTGGCCCTTGTTTTGGAAAGAGCTGAAAACACTAGTGGGTTAAAGCTGTGGTTTAAACTACTGTCTCGCTCTCGCAGCCTTCCCTACAAGCCCAAAATAAGCAGGAAAGAAGGGCAGCGCTAAGAAGGAAAGTTTTCCTTCATGGAAAGCTTTGAGCAGCCTGTTTGTGGTGAGCTGTCTTGCAGGAGCCTCCTTTGCATCACAGGAAAGTTTGGCCTCTGCTCCCACACAGTGTCTTGTTACTCCTGTAACATTTCCCCTGCTGGGGAAATGAAGGCTGCCCTACTTTCAGTGTTGAGGTCCCACATAAATTATTAAGTTCTAATGCTCTTCTTTCTTGTATTTAGGAAGAGCTAGAAACAACAATGTGAAGCTTTGGAAAGTGGGAGCATGTGAGTTTGTGGTTTTGCAGCTAAAGCACCTACTGGGTTGCCCTGCTCCACTCTGTGCTAACTTTACACCCCTTTTATCTTTGAATTCCTTTAGGCTCATTGTTATTTCTCCTAGGCTGTGAGTGTCTGCATCCCAGTTGTTTGTCCCCAGCTTCTCCCCAGCTCTGCAGCTGCCTGATAGTGGGGCTGGGCTGGGCTGGTGGGGGGAGGCTTCTCTTCCTGACCTCCCACCAGGCATCTGTGGAGCTGCCCTTGCATCCTCTGCAGAAGCTTTTCAGTGTTCACTTCTGCCTACCTACTGGCTGATACACGTGGGGTTTTGCTGTTCATGTTGTCTTCTTATTTATTAAGATGCTGAAATGTGCTATGAGAACTTAGTCTCAGTTCCTCCCCCAGCATGCTCTTCTGAGTGGTCATAGGGGAAGGGACCCTTGGAAGTCCCATTGTGCTGGTAATGAGTAACTGTCATGCAAATTCAAGTGAATTCGCTGAAACTTGCTCTCAGGAACCAGAGCTTAAGAGACCTTTTTGTTTGTTTGTTTTTGTTCAGATCATGCTGTTACATTTCCATTGTTGAGAATACAGAAACTCATTTAAATACAGATCTTTGCATAAAGCCCAGGAAAAGCCTCAGCTGTAAAAGAAGCAGAGGTTTTTGTGTAAAGTGTTAAGAAACATCTGTTATCAAAGTGATTTAGGAAACTGCCCTGATGTTAAACATGGGGAACAGCAGTTTCAGACACCCTGGTGAGGAGCGTTCCATGAGTTCTTTGGTTTCTGCATTTCGTTTGGGAGGCTTTTAAAATGTTTTCCCAGCATTTCAGGGTTTAAATGATTTTCTTTTTTTATAGATCTTTTTAGTACAAAGGAAACTGGTCTGGAAATGGTCGAGTTTCAAACCAGCATCGTGTGCCTTCAAAAGGGGAACATGGGCTTATAAGAGCTGTTAAGAAAGGGTTGTCTTTGGCTGATACAAATATCTTCCCGTGTTTTCTCCTTGTGCTGATTTTTAGCATCCCTGAATTTCAGTATTCAGGTCTCTTTATAAGCTCTGCCGTGACCTTCACCCTTGTGTCCCGTGACTTCCCAGCCTCGGGGAGGATCTCAGGCACATGCTTCCTGACGAACTGAGTCCCTGTTTTACGCTTCCCTGGAAATGTTACCACTTTATTGTTTCAGCAACAGCAAAACCAGGTCCGTGCTTAAAGGAAAATTGGCACGTGCTCTCTGTCCTTACTTGAACGCTTTGATCTGGTGCTCCAGATTACCTGAACATCAGCCTGCTGCTGGTCCATGGCAGCTTGGTACTCGGCTGCTGTTGCTATGAAAATCACATGAAGGACTCTGCGTTGAACTTCAAGTGCACAGGCAGTCCCACTGAAACCAGTAAGGCTGCCCACGTACATGAAAATCGATTTGTGTGTGCAGGTCAGTGATAGATCAAGGGCTGGATGATTTTATTACAGACAAGACATATCCGAGGATGAATCTGTGGCAGTGTGAGAGTTGCCTTGAAACTGATTGCTGGAAGGGACTGGCACCCGTTTTGTTCAGTAAACAACAACATGTGCTGGAGCAGGGGGACTGCAGAGAGCAAGGATGTGGCTTACAAAACACAGTAGCTGTAGGAAAAAGAGGGCAGGTGGTTACAGAGAGCAGGGGGAAAGGCGGCATGGAGGGGTTTTGCTTTGTTTATATTGTATTCATGGACGTATATTAGAGGGGGTTTTGAGGGGAAGTGCACTGCTGTATGCTGGGCTGGACTGTGTTTCTCCCACCTCAGCTTCATGCTCTTGTGTTCACTTCTGGGGTGGTGTGTGCTGTTGTGTCTGTGCACACGGCCATGCAGCACGTGCTGCCTGTGAGACACCTGCCTTTCACACCTCTGTGCCCGTGCCAAGCATTCCTAGATGCATTTTGAGAACCTTGCTGGGCAGGAATGGAAGGACAAGCTGACCCAGGCTTCATCACTGGGGGAATATCTCTGGAGTCGGTGCCTGCATGCAGGGAAGGGCTATGGCCAGGTATATATCTTTTTTTCCCCCAGTCCTCTCAGTGAGAGCCTGCATCACTGGGGGAAGCTGGGAGGGGTGCTGCCTCTCTCCTCGCACAACATGTGTGCGTTAATTTCTCTTTTCTGTTCCTGTGTCCAGCTGCTCACTGGCTGCAGTGGCACTGGATGTGCTTACCAGAGCCAACTGGGCAGGCGTTTCCTGCTGTGAGCCCAGAGAGAATGTGGAGCTGCTCACCCACCCTTTTCTCTAAGGAAGAAGCAAAACAAAGCTTTTCTGAGCAATAAAAACCCTCACCCTGCTTTCTTCCAGGGCAGCCAGAAGCTTGCATGGCAATATGCATCAGCAGTCTGCTAAGCCAAGACAAGGGAGAGGAAGCAACTGTCCCCACATGAACACAGGGATGCCCAGGTGGAGGAGGTGCCTGGGCTGCAGTTCCCAGCCCAGCTGGCACCAGCCCTGGTCCCCACGCAGCAGGTCTGCGGTGCAGGGCCAGGCACACGGGCACCTGGGCACACACACACGTGGGCTGTGGCTTTCAGTATGCAGGAAGCAAATGCAGAGCCTGGTTAACAATACTCAACGGTACTAATGATTGGTTTTTGGGTTTTTTTGTAACGTTTCCTTCAAAGCTCAACTCCAGGAGAGAGTATTTTAGGATTTGTACTGGTGTAACTAACCTCTAGCCACCTGTGAACACGGCCCTCGTTCCTTCTGTGCTGGTAAATATTTATAAGGAGTGAAGGGCAGCAGCAGGGGCAAAGCCGCCGGCCTCTCGTGATTTCAGTGATTAAAGACAGTATTGTAAAGCAACGCTCAGCGTCACGTCTTTCCTGAAATTAAGATGATTGTCATTGTCCAGAGTCTGTGGGGAGGGAGTTAGGCTGTGAGATGGTGGTTTCCCAACCTCTGCCTTCCTCCTGTCTCTTTACATCGGTGGCTGAAGCAGGGGCTGGTGGGGGGAACCTGCTCAGCAGGGTTCAGTGGGGATTTGCAGTCCTTCACTAGCGGCAGCCTGATCAGAGGACGTCCTGCTCAGGTGTTCCTCTGGGGAGACCTGGGTCACAGAATCAAGGAATCTCAAGGGCTGGAAGGGACCTCGAAAGCTCATCCAGTGCAACCCCCCTGCCAGAGCAGGACACACAGGAACTCGTCCAGGTGGGTTTGGAATGTGCCCAGAGAAGGAGACTCCACAACCCATCTGGGCAGCCTGGAGTGAGGAGCTGGTGAGTGATGTGCTGCATGTGAGAGCAAGGTGGGGGGGGTTTCTCCTTAGCAGCATTGGTGGGACTGGGTTCCCTAGAGGGTTTTGGAGGGAGTTCCCATGGCTATGGGAGGCAGGTGGCCATGTGGTACCCTCATAGGCTTTGCTGCTGTGATCGTGATACCTCCTATGTGAAGATGGGCTGCTTAAAGTACCACTGGCCAACCAGCACCACAGTGGCACACAGTTATCAGCTAAACAACAAATAGGAGTAACTGTAATTTGGGCATCCTCCTTTGGGCAAGAAGCTGCCCAAAGCTGGGGGAGGATACACAGAGAGAAGTTGGCCAGGAGGTGCCCCAGGACAGCTCCATGCCAAACCCCCAGACCAGGGTCCCCCCCAACCAGCCCAGATAGGGAACCCGGGTAGGCACCAGCCTGCAGCCCCCTCTCCAGCCCCCATTTCAGAGGTGGCGGCCACGAGCCAGAGCCACGCAGAAGAACACAAATGTCACCCAACCCTGGGGTGCTTTAAAAGCCTCTACACCCGGCTGACCCCCGTGCAGCAGAGGGGGGCTGTCCAGGAACGGAGAGTGTGAGTGCAAAAGGAAAAAAAAAAAAAGCAGCCGAGCCAGCCAGGAGTCGAACCTAGAATCTTCTGATCCGTAGTCAGACGCGTTATCCATTGCGCCACTGGCCCTGCTCTGCAAAGCGCTATTGCCCCAGACCTATTGGCCATTGGCGCCGCCGAGGGGGCGGGGTCAGAGCGCGGCGGCCCAGCCAATCGCGGAGTCCCCTGTGTGCGGCGGGTGGCGCCGCCCCGCCCCCTGGCGCTCGCTGCCGTGCGCGCCGAAGTTTGTCCCGCGCGGGAGCCCGTCCCGTCCCGCAGGCCGCGGGGAGGAGCCGCGGCAGTGTGGCAGCGGGGCCAGGGCAGGGCCGGGCGGGGCGACAGCGACGCGGAGCCGGCGGCGGCCGGAGGCGGCTGCAAAGGGGCACGAATGGCGGCGGCGGCGGCGGGAACGACGGCAGCGGCGGCCTACGCCAGCCTGAAGCTGTGAGTGTCCAGCGGCTGCCGGGGCCGCGTCTCCCTGCGCCGCTCCCCGCCGGCTGCGCGCTGCCACCGCCGCCGCCCCGCGAGGGGGGGGAACTGAGCTCCGGGGCGGCTCGTGCTGTGCCGGGCCGGGCCGTGCCGAGCTGTGCCGCGCCGGGCTATGCCGGGCCGTGCCG